>LD689116.1:201430-387031 GCA_003118335.3 Papilio memnon
TATTAACTGTGTAAAAAAGAGTACGGACCTAGAGTCTGTAGATGTTGCATAACAATAATAAAAAAAAAAAAACAAGTTTTATATTGATATTTACTAACAAATTAAAAAAATAAACAATATGCAATAATAAACATACTATGAATTTACAGGATCATTTTACACATAGCTAATTGACTGTGAATACTTCGATAGGAAATAATAACTTGAGAAATAAAAGATTTTGGTTTTGCTGTTCTAGACATGAGTCAACGGCGGATCCAGGGGGGGTTACGACCCCCATGAGTTGGCACTTGACTTGACCACGACTATGTGCCCCCCCTGGCGCTAAAAGCCGGATCTGCCCTTGGGAGTTAATATAAAAATAAGTGTCTAAGTGAGACATGAATCTTATATTTTAGAATGTTAAGGGGAAAGTTGAATATTAGTTCACAAGCTTACACAACAATACACAAATACACACACACATACACACATGAGTGCAATGCTGGCTCATATTCAACTGCCCCTGAATAAACTGAACCATGTACTGGTAGTTAGGGGAGGCTGAAAACCAGCGCGGCCTTCGGTAACAAGCTGGAGACCGCATCAGCTGAGCCTTCTCCTTTTGGCCAAGAATATCATATTTTGTAAATTTCGTCTTTTTTGTGATTTTTTGGTCAATAAATGGTGTTTTAATTTATTTTTATTAAAGACTGTGAGACTCCCAGAAAACTTGTACATGTATGTATGACATAGTTATCTCTGTCTTTTGAAAAGACGTGGATCGTATAGTATTAAAAGAAATCTAGTGTACGATAAAATTTGTACAGCGATAAATGTTTTAAATAATCTTATTATTGTTGGAAATTAAAATGTAAAAACCCAATGCATTTTTTTCCAGTAATAAAATGCGCTATCGATATCAACTGCAACGCACGAATTGATTAAACATCAACCAATGTTACATAGTACATAGTTTTTTTTTATGGGCAAAAGTTAACCCTTAATTCGATAGTGTCCAGTGCGACGAATTAATTAAAAAAATCTACTGAACTAGTTTATTTTTTATAAAAAAATATGACTTTACTAAAAAAAAATCTATTTTTATTGCTACAAAAACTCCGTCGAATTAAGGTTTAAAATGGTCAAAATATTTATGCTATGTCAGGTCTCGAATGAAATATTATGTATAAGAAAATTAATGTTGCATATTATACTAAAATAGTCCCAACTAGTTTCAGTGGTAGCGCCCGCTTTAACATCTTAGCACGAATGGGTCGGCTCGCCCGGTGCAATACCACGACCACACAGAAGACAGGCGTGAAGCGGGAGCAATTCCGCGTACAGTCTGATGAGTGTGGTGCCGGAGGCCCAACTTTAGTCCGTTTCCCATTCCGCCCTTTTCTTATAAGGGAAGGTTTGGATGGGAAAGTGAATTTGACGGTGGAGGAGACGCATAGGAAGGGGAAATATCCTATTTATGTGCGTCTCCTCCTCCGACGATTTTGGGTAGGCAACGCATCTGCAATTGCGGATGTCTATGGGCAGCGGTCGCTTCGCCATTTCGGCGGATTTAGGTGGCCGCTTGCTCGTTTGCCAACTTATCGTATAAAAAAATAAAAAAAACTTTATCATGGCAATTTTTTTTATCTTTTTGAAATCCCGTTTGATAGGCCATACGAGAAACAATACACAAGTTTTAATATCTTCCTTATATTCGTTATCACGAATCAACAATTTTTTTTTTATAATTTATCAAGGCAACATGTGCTCTATAAGAACAAAATTATCATATAAAAACAAATAATTCAATATCATTGAAACATTTTTAATCATTTAATGTTTTGAAACTAAACAATTTTTTTAATACAATCCAATTACGACAGGAAAATCTTACATTCATTATTGTAATTATTTGAACTACTCATAATTACCATTAATTATAGTAACCTCTGTATCAGGGGTGGCAAATATTTATGTATCAAAGTGACATTTTTTTAAAGAAATGTTTAAAGTGGTCTTAGACATGCCATTGAATAATTGTAACTGCAATTATTACGTCAATTCCATGGTGCATCTACTTCATACTTTTTTCGTAGTGTTTTATGATCAATGACGTGCCTATCACGTGTCGTTTAATACACGCGGGCCAGTGGTTCGACACCCCTGCTTATTATAAAACCATGGAAAACATTCAGTACCTTTTTTAGTAACATCAAATTAATAAGTACATAATCAACTAGCAATCCTCCCTAACTTTATCTAGGTGGCAAAGAATATTTGTCTTATATCTTTTCTGTCATATCCATACCCTTCCCGTTGATGTAAAATGTAACCTATGTTCCTCAGTAATAATTCTAATGACAAAATAATTTTTTAAATCAATTTCGGAGCCTATTCGATTTGAATAATTAAATCATTCGTCTTTATAATATTACTAGCTTTCGCCCGCGACTCCGTCCATACGGAATAAAAAAACAAAAGAAAGTAGCTTATATATCCTTCCAGACCGTTCAGTTGTGTAGGCTACAAACTCTAAAAAACATCCATCCATCTAAACTTTCGCATTTAAAATATGACTAACTTGCAGTTGCTGTGCGGCTTCAACCGCATGGAATTATAAAAACTTTATTTCAATGTTTACATTTGTCAAATTATCAATTGGAAATGTCAAAATGACATGACATGATGACAAACCATGGCAATCTTACTTTCTTGATGTTGGCAGTTTGTAGCATATGGTCCCTTTCCCACATTAGGGTTTTTATCCAACTTATTTACCCCTAAGTTTAATAGTGTGAAAATATATAGTCTAAAGTGTGACGTAATTGTAGGGCTTTTTATTAAAAAAAGAATTATTAAAAAATATGCTGTAATTGCTGACATCTTACGCCACAAAATAGTGTGTACACTTTATTATATTAGTATAGAAGTATATATAAATAGGATAGAATACAAGTGCTGCTTTTTGCAAGAAGCCTAAATATTAAAATTGATTAATATTGTTGTCAAGTATGTTCGTAATGTTAATTTAATCATTATAAACTATTTTTTTAACAATTACAAGTATAAAGAATGTGAATAGTGCATATCCAGTTGGAATTGGAAAACAATCAAGTTTTTGGGTAACTTTGACAGATAATAAGTGCCATATCTCAATAGTCTATGGGCCTAACCTCGAACTTTTCGGCTCAAGGGCGCCATAGAAGATCAACCTTTGGCACGAATTATTAGTTTTTGGGAAAAACTTTTTTGAGAAATTATTCATAAGTTGGCACAATACACAATGACTTCTTTATCTTCATTTTCATCTTAATAATAATAATGTCATTTAATCCATTCAAAAGGCAAACATTATACATTTAATCTTACTAATATTATATACTAGCTTTCGCCCGCAACTCCATCTGCATGGAATTGAAAAAAACAAAAGGGAGTAGCCTATGTGTTCTTGAAGGCTATCCTCCATGTCTATACCAAATTTCATAGAAATCCGTTTACTCATTTAGGCTAGAAACTCTAACAAACATCCATCTATCCATCGCTGTTGTACGGAATAAATAGTATCTATGTCCGTCTCCTGGCTCTAAGCTACCTCCTCACCAATTTTCAGTCATATCGGTAAAGCCATGCTTGAGTTATAAATAGTGTAACTAACACGACTTTCCTTTATATATATAGATATAAAGTTTAGATAGGTGTATGTTGGTTATTATATAGCTCCACTGCTTAATGGATCTCTCTGAAATTTGGCATAGTTCTAGAACATAGTCTGGAAGAAGGCTACTAATTAGTTTAATTTTTAATTCTGCGCAGAAGTTGCCATCAATATCTAGTGATCAATACTTATTGATACAGAATTGGATGGAAATAACCATGAATATGGAAATAGGTCATATTATGTAAGACAAAATTGTGTTAACAAGATAGAAACACTATCCTAGAACTAGTTTTATAAAAACAATAAAAAGTAGGTCAAAAGTTCCTTGTTTAGAAATAGAACAATAAGGTATTCTAGATTTGTCTCTATAACATAATTCCTGGCATACTGACCAACTTTCTGAATTCTTATATAATTTTCATATTTTTCTTATCAAATATTATTAGAAAAACTGACATTTGTGGAATACCAGCTGTTGCCACAAATATTTGCAATAGCCTTAATATATATGGTACTACTTTTTGACCTTTTTTAATCATATAGGTCATCTTTTGTGTTGATAAGCCACAAATTTATGAATATTTATAACTGGCTGTTAAATTCTCTTGTTTTTTTATTGGCTGAATGGATTAATTACTTTTAACTTAAAGATAAAAGACTGACATATTCAATTTAGTTTTTTTATACAAGGTAAAATAATTTCTAGTTCAATTTCAAGTTAAAAGATAAGATTAGACCAACATAATTCATTACTATCATGTAGATAATTTTTAAGCAATTCTATAACCAATTGTTATGGCTTAGGAGTTTTTAAAAACCTTTTATCATTTGTAATTTTAATCTCCATTAAAGCAATGAAGCCTCATATGGAGAAGTATTGTAAAATTTAAAAAGTTTGAGAACTTAGTAACGGAAATTTTGGTTACTACTTGTTACAAAGGACAGCTGTTAATAATAATTATTAAGGAATTTAGAGTTTTTTTTTTATAGCTAATTATATACGTCAGACATCGCAATGATAACTTTTAATTTATAAAAATGTAACAAAAACTCACCTCTTCAACTGTTAAAGGAAGTGTTACTCGACTGTAAAAGAAATAATTTAATTTTAATATTACCCATAATAGACTTATGGTACGCTATAACAAAGTTCTTAACATCTGCTACTCTCTTGACCTAAACTACTGTCATTGTCAGATCTTTTAACATTTACAGGTTTTCAATGAAACTGTTATAATTACAAAGAAAAAATCATGTTTTAAAGTCACAAATTACAACAAAGGATAATCGTAACCTGGACCAAATGAAAATTTTGGTGACGACGAAAAAATCGATTCTTATTCTGAATAGGACACAAAATAACCTGTACTTACTATTCTTTGATAAGCATATTGTATATTTATATTTTTTCACTTAAATGCACATTAGGTTTTTCACTACAACGGTATAAGGTTCTTATCACAATACAACACTTGAGCAATGCCCCGATTACCCGAATATTATAATTTTAAAATCTTTAATCAACCAATGACTGAAAATGACAAGGCGCATGCTTCACTTCATGATGCAACGGATATTACGTCAACAGTTATTGACGCGTTCAAGATAAGACAGGGATTAACTAAAAAGAAAAAAGGGAAAACATTACTCAAGGGAATTTTTGCGTATTGTTTTATATATTTAAACATGTTAGGACTCTACCCTACCTAAATAAATTACGAATTTTTCAATTCTGATAGTTTTCACTTTTTAAAGATGTCCATGTAACCGTCAAAACTAATGTTTAATCTGCACATTACTTCCTTAGAATAATTTATCTATATTCTGTCTGACATTTTTGACAACTGTCAACTCAACTGTCAAATAGAGATTAGCCGTTTTGCTATGAATAATTAATTATGAATTATTTTATTTCTATAATACCAATGCATTAATATGTCGATATGATTTAATGAATTTCTTTTGACCCATTGCAATTTGCGTGCCTCCTAATTTATTTATTAGCTAACTTATTTCTTTAAAACTAAGCACATATTTTGCCCTTGTTCGTAATAATGAGCGTAGTTGGAAAGAAGTGCGAATCAATATCGCTCACTGAAACAAATAGGGGCGATTTAATTCCAAGTGAAATAACTCCCGACGACGTGTTGCGGCTGAATAAAATAACAGACACATATTTGTGCAGTCCTGATGCAAATATATATGACATAGATTTTACCAGGTTCAAGATTCGTGATTTGGAAACTGGTACTGTGTTATTTGAGATTGCGAAGCCCCCTACGGATTTCGGTGTTGATAATGAAGGTGCTGAAGATGCTTCTGAGGATGCTCTTGATCCCAATGCTGGACGATTTGTGAGATATCAATTTACACCGCAATTTCTAAAATTAAAAACTGTTGGTGCAACGTAAGTTTTCTATGAGTAATTTAATTTTAAGAAATACCATAATATCTCTATGGAGAGATCAAGAATTTCATTGCAAATTAATTTATTAAGCAAATTAATTGCAGTTTTGAATATTTCAGAGTTGAATTCACAGTAGGCGGTCGTCCAGTAAATCATTTTAGAATGATTGAAAAACATTTCTTCCGGGATACATTGCTGAAGACATTTGACTTTGAATTTGGCTTCTGTATTCCATTTTCCAGAAACACTTGTGAACATATTTATGAATTTCCAGCACTGCCACCTGATCTAGGTAAGATGACTGGAGAGTGGTTAAGATTTGATATATTTACGAGTTTTCTGTCTTACTAGCTCAATCCGTGTGGTATTAAAAAAAAAACAAAAGTAAGTAGCCTACGAGTTCCTCCAGATAATGCTCTACTTACTTGGTTACAAAAAATAAAAATGAGTAAAAACAATGTTTAGGTACTGGCCAGCATTATATGATTAGAAAACATTTCCTTTTCAGTTGATGAAATGATTGCTGCACCATTTGAGACATGCTCGGACAGCTTCTATTTCGTCGACAACCACCTGGTGATGCATAATAAAGCAGATTATGCATACAATGGTGGCATTAACAAGTAAACATGAAATGCAGTTTATTAACAATTGGCACAATTTTCTTGTACACAAAATTTTATGCAACATTTGTAAACACAAAATGGTACGGAATTTAGAATACCTAATCGGGTAGAACTTTTATTTTAAAGTAAGTTTAGTGAAACAAATATTTTAATATATGAGTTATAACACGGCTAAACTCACGTGAAAACACTCCGGTGTAGGCACCGACCAGTTTCAGACCCGTCGGGGGTCCTTCTTCAGGGTGAGTGGTTACCGGCTTTATTCGCTATCGCGTCGCGACGGTCACTGCGTGCCATCGCCTGCAGCGATTCAATAGGGCGGGGGGTACGCTGTGCGTCGGTGGAGACGAACTCGAAACTGAAGAGTTGTTGGTGTTATTGTTCACGGAGTGTTTTCACGTGAGTTTAACCGTGTTATAACTCATTTAGTATAATGTCTCACGAAAGTTTTAATAAGTTAAATATTTTAATGTTCGTAAGATACGGGTTTACTTACCACAATTGGGTTGTTTTAGCTCCCGATAAGAAACCCGTATCTTACTAATATTATATTTGTAAAAACCACGACAGTTTAAAGTAACAAATATTTTGTTTAATGTTAATAGACCTTTTCCATCTTTGGTGGCTTGAGGAGAGCTGTGTGCTTCAGTGCCCTTCACCACATTGCTACACTAAAAGACAGTCCTACCAAATTCTTATAAATTGTAAATCACATATTAACAATTGAACATATAAAATATGCGATGGAAATATCGGATTGTTACTTTTTCTGATTGTGACGTCATTTTGAAGCTATCTGAGCCTATCAGCCAGTGGTGGGACAGGTCCTTAATATTGTATTTTGTGAATCAACTCGCGATCTTCCGATATATCCACTAGACTGGCGATCACCAGTTTGTGGTTTGTCGTAATATTTGTGCAACTGGCAGTCCGTCAGTACTGGCTCTAAGCAGACGGTTCAAATTGTATAAAAGTTAATGTAAAAAACTAAACCCATCATGCCAGATGTGTCATATTGTGCAAGATGACTCTGCCAGTCTAGAAGATATTTGAAAACCTTAATTTTATATATTACAAACATTCCATATTTGTTATTTGAAATACATTCCAGTTTATAATATTTTAACTTTTAAGTAATAAATGTCCACTCAAGCACTAATGACTTAATGTGTTCAATTTTTACACTTTTAATAAAAAGCACAATGGTGTGAGGAAGTTAAATCCAATTGTCAAAATAATGAAAAGTTGATTGGTAAAGTATTTCTATGTGATGATATGTCTTTAGAAAGAGATATGTAACTTTTAACCGTTACATTGTAATTGTTTTATTTAATAAGTTAGGATGCCATATTAACTGCTATTACCCCATTGATTGTATGTAGGAACCGTGGGTAAAAAAAACTTTTATAATTTTCTTTAACTACCCACAAAAAGTTTATTCTACAACTTTAATAATATGCGATTTGCAAATGTTTTTTCTCATATTGTTAACTGAAAAATACAATTCAAATATTTCTAATTTTGTTTTGTTTGAATAGAAACATAATTTATTATACATTTAGAGTTTCGTTAAGTTGATTAAATTTGTTTATAAGACTTTAAAATATTGGAAATGATCTCATAACAAATACGAGTCTTGTACACTTTCATTAAATGAAACCCTTTGCTTGTAAGACATTTTTTTTATTATAAATATATTAAAACATAGAAAATTTTCTTGTAATTCTATTTTTTTTTCTATGGCAACACAATATATGAAATAGGCTAAGGTATAATGCTCAGATAAATTAATCGAATTTAGTAATATTTCATAGTAAATTCTAGATATTATTTTATAGTAACAAGTTAAAAATCTAGATTGACAATTATGCAAAATTCAATATTTTTCAATACATTAGCATGAAGAAGTAATAATGCTTTGATTTTTTTTTAAAGATGAAATTGTATTTGGCTGCCTAAATTACTTGTTTACAATAATTATAGTATTATCGATATTATTTTTTTCTCACATTCAATATGAACTGAATGATTTCTGGTCTAATAATTTTGAATCCTATGGATATTGTAAAGAAATTTTAAGGAAAATTGGTATAAAACAATTACTGAACAGGGATGGTATCTTAGATTATGTATTGATTGTCTATACATTGTATGGAGTTGCGTAAACTCAGTTGGTAATGCATTTGTAACTTTGAATGTAATATTTATCTCTACCCATTTAACAATAACCTAATTGGACAGTTTTATTTCGAATTGTGTAAAGTCCTAGTATACGAAAAAAGGGCGGCAGTTTCAAAAAATAATCTTAGTTAATGTCAATTTAACATGTTAAAGATCTTATGCCGTCCAATGACTTGTTTCTTTGACAAGTTTCTTCCTCTTTAAAAAGGGTTTCCAAAATTGGACCCAAAGGCTATTAGCCAAATTTGGCTAACTTCTATGATGCCTTACTTTGGGCTTAGACCTTACTTGTAAAGTTACTGACCTATGCATGGTTCACACTTGGCCAGTATAGTTGGACAGTAGTGCAAGTATGTATTGTATTGGTTCACTAGCTTACTGTTTACATTATGCCAGTTGAATGTCAGTCCAGTTATTGTACTGGCTAAGTGTGAACCGCGGACTATATTATTGGATTTTAGTCATTTTAGCGCTGGAGGTATTGGAAACTAAAGTTTTGATTATCTGACAGTAACTTCAACTAGCGCTTTGAAGTTCGTGCGAGGCTGTGGTTTCCAAACAGCTGTCTGTAGAGGTCAGTTAAAAAACTATAAATGAATTGATAAAATAATTATTTTTATCTATTAGTACAGACAAATACAAGAACGGTGTGTTATTTTTTTGTGTGGTATTTTATTATTGAAACTAGTGTTAGTGCAAATTGATTGTAGCATCCCACCCAGTAGTGTTAGTTGCTTAATAAATAAATTATTGTTTATTTGAATTATTATTTACTAGCTATTCCCGTGCGGTTTCATCCGCATGAAATTATGAAACATTTTATTTTATTGTTTATACTAACAATTGCAAATTATTGCAATCTAAATCTAAGAGCGTCGGTGGCTCAGTGGTTTAAGCACTTGACATGTAATCTACAGGTCTTGGGTACGAATCCCGCCGCCATGTACCAATGTGATTTTCGATTTTTCATACGTACATAATTTACCCGACGTTCTTACGGTGAAGGAAAACATCGTGATGCCTGCACATATTGGAGAAGAAATTCAAAGATATGTGTGAAGTCAACCAACACGCACTTGGCCAGCGTGGTTGACTATGGCCTAGTCACCCTAACTAGGGTAGGCTCCGAGCCCCTCGGTGGGGACGTATAGTGAGCTGGTGAGGTGAGGAGGTGAGGGCAATCTAACTTCCTTGATGCTGGCAGCTCGTAGCTTATGGTCTCTTTCCCACATTTGGGATTTAATCCAATTTATTTACCCTCTAAGTTTGATAGCGTGAAAATATATAGCCTAAAGCGTGACGTAAGTGTAAGTCTTTGTATTAAAAAAATAAATATTCAAAAATATGCTGTAATTGCTGAGATCTTACGCCACAACGTAGTGTGTGTTTACGCTTTAATATATTAGTATAGATTGGTGTACCTAAAACAATCCATCACGTAATAGTGGGATTAATATAGAAAATTCTTTAAATCTATAGGCATTGAATGAATGTTTTATTAAATATTGAATTGTTTATTCCACATAATACGATTATAAATGTAGACATATCAATATTTGTAATTATCCCATACATGATTGTGCTTCTAACAGCTGCGTACTGAAACGAATTTACAGTTCGCTTCGTAAGTCGGTAGATGTAAATTTTAATGGAATTTAAACGTAGCCTTATTTAAGACGGTACATATTTAAATGTCGTATCGGTAATCGGCCATAAATCAGTATTTCAGAACAGTTTATAATAACAAGCAAATATCTTCTTAATTAACCACATTTTCTTACAATATTTATCAGTGAATTTATAAAAGAAAAATGTTCGATACAAAATTGTTGGATTTAATAATCCTATATATTACGCAATTATCAAATCAACTATGCGACTAAACCTTTATATGTATTTAAAATTTCATATTTTACTTTCCGATTTGTTTCTTCAGGAAAAATTTATAATTTAAGCAATTATTATTTAAGAAAGTGTTAATATAAGCGATTGGTATTCCAGCGCATTGCTTCTTAAAATATATATCTTCTATAGAAATTGTATTTGACGTACATACATCGATATATTGGAATTTTCTTTTTGGTTGTGCTTTGTTGTAAATATGGAATTCGTACTGCCACTTTGAAGCACTCACCGCGGTGCCAACAAGCTGAGCAGCTAAATATATCATTTTAGTGTTGGAATCAATTTTTAAATGAACTAAAAAGTTAAATGAGCCCATTAAAACTAAATGAAATATTTTTTTATCATCTGTGGTGTTCACGATTGACATTTCTGTATCGACTTGCGCTTGACGATGTTCAGGATGACAATCTGCGAAGTGGCTGTCCAGTTGGTTAAATTTACCTACAACAAACTTTTTATTAGATACTATTTGCTGCACGCGACTTCGCCCACGTGGAATATAAAATTAATAAAAAATATAGCCACGTAGCTTTTTAATGGTGAAAGAATTTATAAAATCGGTTCAGTAGTTTTTGAATTATTTCAATACATACAAAAATACAAATATTTCCTCTTTATAATATTAGTCTATAATACACCCATTACTGCTTTAAATGGGCAGACCAAGGCACAGAAAGAGGATATTTCCCCCATCTATGTGTTCTAAACCAGCCATAATTAATCTTACTATTATATATGTGAAAGTTTAGATGGATGTTTGTTAGTTTGTAGCTTAAACTGCCGAACCGATCTGGATGAAATTTGGCATAGATGTAGAGGATAGTTTAGAAGAATGCATAGACTACTTGCTTATTTTTTAATTCCACGTGGACGAAGTCGCGGGCGAAAGCGAGTAACAATGATAACTAAATAAAGAACAGGAAAGTTACCTCGCCAAGAGCACCGTCCGAATAAAGCCAGCAGTGGGCAAGCCATCTCATTAAATGGGCATTCTTTTAAATGGTTACCCATATCGTTGGAAGTGAAATATAAACTGCATCCATCTTGATGATTGGGACATTTAAGTCTATTAAATTGACCAGACTTTTGATTTACCTGAAAAATAAATCAATATTATTATTTAAGGACTAGCTGTGTGTTTCATCCGCATGCAATGATGAAAACTTTATTTTATTGTTTACATTTTGTAAAACTTTCAATTGAAATAAAAAATACGCACAAATGACTACAAAGTCCTTTGCCATTGGATGAGAATTACCTTTACAATGGCAATCCTGTTTTGGTGCTATTGGCTTGTAGTTTTTGTTCCATTCACATGACAATTTTTACCAATTTATGGACCCACTAAATTAAAGATTAAAATTAAATAATTACGCGTGTCATACGTGTAGGGCTTTTTATTAAAAAATGTTCAAAAATATGTTGTGACTGCTGTAAGTGCGTGTTTACGCTTTACTATATTAGTATACAAGTATAGATATTTTTTTATTTCTTCTATATCATAAGGTGGCAAACGAGCAAGCGGCCACCTGAAGCCGCCGGAATGGCGAAGCGACCGCTGCCCATAGATATCCGCAATTGCAGATGCGTTGCCTACCCTAAATCGACGGAGGAGGAGACGCACATAAAGAGGATATTTCCCCTTCCTATGCGTCTCCTCCACAGTCAAATCCACTTTCACATCCAATCCTTTCCTTATAAGAAAAGGGTGGAACGGGGAAGGGACTAAAATTGGGCCTCCGGCACCACGCTCATCAGACTGTACGCGGAATTGCTTCCGCTTCACACCTGTCTTCTGTGTGGTCGTGGTATTTCACCGGGCGAGCCGACCCATTCGTGAGAAGATATTAAAGCGGGCTCTACCACTGTTAAAGATAGATAATATTATTTCTATAATCAATGAGTAAATTAAAAATGTCTTACCATTGGTTTATGATCTTTAACAGTCATTTTCTTGGTAGCCGTCATTAAATCGTCCATGTACATTTCCAGTGTTCTGTTTCTCACACCGGTAATTGTTCTGCGGCAGTTCGACACTCCGCAAATACCGCTTTTTATTTTACAATCTTTACAAGAACTGTGTCCACCAACACATTGATATATATCCAATCCAAATTGATTACCACACCCTGGACAATTGAGTTCGGAGCCCAGTCCACTAGCATTTTGAACACTTAAAATAAAATGACATCAGTAGCATATAGTCATATTTTTTAACATTATTTTACTGTTTACATTATTCCAGTTATCCTATTGAATCCAGCACTTGTGTACAACTAAGTAAACTTAAATTGGAGCTCATACTGTGCATTCCAGTGTGGATTTCGCTGGACAGGAATAATGTATACAGGGCATAATTCTTATTATCTTACCTGGTTACTTCATTTCTTTGATTAAAAGTAATGGGTGGGGCCGAAGGTGTCACGCTAAAATGAAATTAAAAAAATATGATATACAACGATATTTTTATAAATTATGTCTTTCATCGGCGATTTCGTCGCGCGGAATTAAAAAAATATTGAGTTGGCTAAGCGTTCTACCAGACTATGTTCTACATCTTGCCAAATTTCTTTGAGATCTATGCAATTCAGCCACAAATTACCACAAGCATCCATCCAAACGTTCGCATTTATATTAGTAAGAAATTACGATACCAACCTTTTTGCTTCATTTACAGATGGTACAATTGGTACATTTGGTGTTAGGACATTGTTTTGACTAGCAACATTATATCTCTGATATGAGGGGGAACTTATTGAGGTCATGGTAGATTGCTGTTCTCTTGTAGTTGTAGCTTGTAGATTCGGATATAAATTATTTTGACCATCTCTAGATGTTCCAGCGGCTGTTCTTCCACTACAAGGAGTAATGTAATTTTTTAAAAGTTACACATCAAAATGATTAGTACATTGCCTTGTATAATTTTTCTTATGGAGGGTTCACACAGTATGATTCTTCAATCTATCTATATCAACTACTAAATCTATTCTTAGACATATCCTCTTCCACAAAATCTATCCATACTCTATGTTTCCTATACCCTTGTACCCATCCATTACATTCAAGAAGTCTTAAGTTTTTTACTTATGATCCAATAAAACTATATAATTTAACATTACTACATCAATACCAAATTTCAGCAAGACCCGTGTAGTCATTTCATCCATCCATTAAAGTTTTGCATTTATAATATTAGTAAGAAGATTACCTTGTTGAAGTTAATTGTTCTTTTCGCAAAGCCTCTGCTTGAGTTTTCAACATTTCCTGGCATCTTTGCTCATATATTTGCCTTTGCTTTTCTAAAGACTTTAGCAAAGCAGCCTGGATATTAGCATCCCTAGAATAAATGATAATTTTTTTAGTTCATGAACTCATGTAACAAATCATTTTTAAAAAGATCTGAACGTAATTATCAATATTTAAGCACCTTAAAGAAATAGAAACGGACAAATTAATAGATAAACATGAACCCTAACAATTATATTGTGTAATCACAAAGAATCAGCTAAAAATAAACCTTCTTAAGACTAATTTGGGGCAATTATTCTTACATTAATTCAATGGTAATATTAATAAATGTTTAAAATATAATGAAAACATTATCTAACCGTTATTAAATCACTTCGTTTTCAAGTTTATCGCAGGATAGTAACCTCTATGCTTTGTCGAGAACAAGTGTAGTTAATCAGTTTTATCCACTGAATCATATGATCTTGCGTTCGTCACTAAAAAGTTTAGTTACTAAAATTCTAAAGAATTACCTTTTTCTCCTCTCGTTTTCCGATGATTGTTCATTACCCATTTTGTAAACGACAAGTTTCTTGTAAAGATTACACTTACACAAGATTACAGTTGTACACTTTAATCTGAGTGCTTTTATTGTTCAATATTTTTTTTCTTTAAAAATTTCTTTGTTACTATTGTTATTACAAGAACAATGTTCAGAATATATGAGTACTGCTTTAATTATTAAACTAGAATACAATACACTACGTAAGCATTTATACGATCTTTGCAAGAAAGTTTACACAAAATCAATTAAAACGTGAAAACACCCTGCCATTGACGAAGTATTTCCTCTATGGTTCTCTTGAACTCTTACGGATTTTTTTTTAAATAATTAAAAGATGTGTGTAAGTGTTTGTGTACATATTAGAAATAAAATGTAAGAGGTACCTACGATTGATACACTACGCTATGAAGTTTTAGGAATAGCCATTTTTGCGAAAAAAATCTTGGTTTTTTGATTCTAGTGGCAACTGGTGGCAACCACAGATGTTTGCATAACTTTTATTCATGTCTCTGATCATTGTCATCCTGTCACTGTCATTCTTTTGGCAGATTAATTGATTTGTGACGTATTTGATTTGACACGATAAGTCAGTCCTGTACCAGATCAAAAGCAGAAGATCAGTTCACGGTAGCCTCAAAACGTTGAGCTGCGGCTCAACAACTAAATTAGTTTTTTTTAGCTCAACGTGATATACAAAAACTTCGGGATTTAATGAGCCGCGTGCTGCCCGGTAACTGCGACTAGCGCAAATCATTCATCTGCGTAATTACAAAACGATTGATATACGAGTAAGTTCACGGTATGAATCTTCAGTGAACCAGCTTGCAGATCAGCTCAATTTGTACTTGCACAGATACATTATTCTCCTAAGCTGCGAGTCACCGGATAGGTCGCCGCTCCTTAGCTCCTATAATTAAAGTACATCACGTTCATGTGTGATTTTCATTTGCTAATTCGATGTCGAGCCGCAGCTCAATGTTTCAAGAAAATGTGAACTGATCTGTTGAACGGTCACCTGTAAGAACTGTGCAAATACACATGTCTATAATTGGTTAATCCTCCCGATAAAAAGTTAATAGTTTTACTGAAATTATTTTCAATTCATAATAGCCGATTGTAGACTCAGGTATTAATTTTAATTGTTGAAAGATAAGAAAAATGCCGCACTTTAGGATTGAAACAAATGTTCCCAAAAGCAAAATTCCTCAAGATTTTCTTATAAAAGCTGTGCCAGTTCTAGCTAAAGCACTGGGTAAACCTGAACAGGTAAATATTATGTATTTATTTTTACAAATAAATTCTATTTCCCTAATTATGATTGTAAACATTTATTGTACGAGTGTGACCGTGGCTCCCGGCATTTGCTACTACGTAACAACGTTACAGGTAACAAATGTCTCTTGGCTCAAGTTACTCTTTCATTGCAATTTTGTTAGCAGACCTGGTTTTGAATTTCAACTATTTGGTTTTTAAAACTTTTTTCAGTATTGCGTTGTCTCCGTAATTCCTGATGTACCAATGAGTTTTGGTGGCAGTACTGACCCATGTGCCATAGCTAACTTGATGTCTATTGGATCCCTTGGAGTTGAACAAAATAAGAAGCATGCTAAAGTTTTATTTGAACTGGTTGAGAAGGAGTTAGGTGTCCCACAAGATAGGTAATGTATTACATTATTAGATAAATATTAGTTAAAAAATATCATTTATTCTTATTGGTGTTGTAGCTTAAATGATGAATCTTGTAGTAAGAGGATGTTTATGACCTTATGATGAACTTGAGATAAGGGATATCTGCAAGTAATGGCTTATATAAATAGCCTCATTTATCTTATGAGATTCTTTATCTTTTTTGCTTTCATAACATAAATATTGCATTGTCATAGAATAGAATATCACTTTTAATGTGACTTTGATATAACAATATTTTATTAATAAGGAATTATACTATGGATCCATCCATCAGTGATCTTGGATTAGTCAATTTCATAAAATGTTTTGAAAAATAAAACTTTAGAGTGTGTTGTAAATTATAATATTAATTTGAATAATGTTGATAATATAAGCAATATTATATTTATTTGGATGATATCTTGTTACAGGATGTACATCACTTTCCAAGATGAACCTACAGGCAATGTTGGCTTCAAAGGCACTACTTTCCACTCTATATTTGGATAATCTTTATCAATTAGTTTTAAGCATAACAACCATGTTCCTTTTTACCTTAAAATTGGCCTAAATCATTATCATTAAAAATCAATTTACTTTTATTTAATCATCTAGTTATTATATGTATGATAACATCAATTATTAAAATTATCCTTATAAAATTTTTTTTTATTTATTGAATGTACATTGTTTACCTTATAAATGAAACCATGAAAATAGGCTGTGGGAAATACAATGTATTCATGAAATTTCTAGGGGATTTTTAGTATACCTACGTATGGAAAGGTTTGAATTAATAGGATGTAATAGCTATTTATTACACGTAATAAAATAAAGCCTTATTAAGGACAGACAGCAATCTCATTTTTATCAACACACTCCTACATATAGTGCAAAATGTTTCAAAATGATTTGTGGATCTATAAAGTGATTTTATTACAATTTAATAGGTAATACACTTTTTAAATTACTTACAACGATTTCAACATAATCCTGTCGGTGATATAGTTTTCGAAACCACTAAAAATTAAAACAAAACAATGAAAATCTTTTATCTATGGTTGTTGTTTGTCAAACGCTCTGTGGTTAAGTGTCAAACTGTCAAATACATTCATTCATTATTTTCGTTAGAAATATTTGATAATGTGATTATTTTTCTATGGTGTAATATAGAAAAATATATCGGCGTATTTGTTAATGATACAGAAAACTATTTATCTTAGAGTATTCTTTGAGATCTGTTAAACTGGAGTGATTTTTGGTTTACACTTGTGAAACAGCGTGTTATTCAATATGGATGAACACAGGAGTGTGGAAGATACACCAGCTTCTCAGAGGCTGACTAATGATGACTTCAGAAAACTCCTGATGACTCCCAGAGCAACCCCATCAGGGGGCGGAGCACACCCTGTAGGCTCCGTGCGAGAAGCTATGGCAAACTCCGGGTAGGTTTTGCTGGTCTGGCTTATCATGGGTCTCAGGACAATTTTCTGCATTATTTGTTGGTAGATTTTAGTGATCATAGTCCGATGAGCATAACAAAGTATAACTTGACCCTTTCCATCTGATTCTTGTAAAGAACCTCCTTCATGTATTTGGTATCTAAATATCAGTCATCTTATTATTAATGTTTTTTAAAATCTCCTTTCATTCCTGCTGCTTTATTCATTTGCAGCAACCTTGTTGCATTTATGGTTATCACTATTTTTTTTTAATTCTCTATGCTATACTTTTTTGTTTACATATTATTACATTTTTTTAATACATTTTTTTAAAGTGTTATTTATTACTTTTATTTGATTGTTTTTTATTACACATTTAGAAATAATATAACTCGTTATTTGAAAACTAATTACAAATTTCAGATCAATGCCACCACCTACTGAGAACAAGAGTGAGTTACGTCGCAAAAAGAAATCATATTACGCAGCTTTGAAGAAGCAAGAGGACAATAAGTTGGCTGAACTTGCAGAGAAGTACAGAGATAGAGCCCGAGAAAGGAGAGACGGTCTCAATGAACTTGGACCTACTGATCCAACGAGCAACACTAGTAGTGCATATAGGTGATCATTTTCATAATTTACTTACTAATATTATAAATGTCAAACTAGATTGATGGATGGATGTTTGTGATATGATGAAATTTGTCACAGATGAAGAGTATAGTCTGGAAGGACTCATAGGCTATATACTTCCGTCTTTTTTAATTCTAAGCAGATAGAGTTGATGCAAAAGCTGGCGATCCTATAAATATTAAATGTGCCATGAAAAAAAACAGAAAAGCTTATAGCAGTATTTAATATTAAATTGTTTAAATCATTGTGAGATATCCCTTCTGGTGATGGCAACTACTTTAGACTAGACTCTTGATGGGGCTGAACCTATTTTGTGTCATCACCAGACCGCTATATATGATACCTGTTGCTTGTGACTTCGTCCGCGTGAAATTAAAAATAATAAAAAAACAAAGCCTATGTTACTCACAGATAAATTACCTTTATAAAGGGTTAAAGTATTTTAAAATTCGGCCCTATAGTTTTTGAGTTATTTCAGTACATATAAAAATACAAATCTTTCCTCTTTCTAAAAGTAGTCGATTATAGATATAGATATGTCACATTTAATTAGTTTTTGATTTAATATTGTTTCCAGAGCAGTAGCTCCAGATTTGAAATCAGGAATGGATGCCAAAGAAAGAAGAAGACAGATGATTCAGGTATGGCATTAATCTTACTTCTTACTAATATTCATCACCTTCTACCTTATCCTGCTCCCATAGATTCGGCTCGCCGCGCTTTTGTCCTCCAAATAACGCTATCATCTGTCATCCGTCTTCACTCCCTTCTTGATCATGTCACCTTTCATGCATTCCATCCTTCTCTTTCTAGGTCTACCTCTACCGGTGTACACTCATAACTAACGTTCTCGTTGTTACACATTATACTTTACTTTCTTATTAACTAAAACAATTTAATATGTTTCTTGTTTAATGTTGTAATGGTTGGTTAAACATGAAGAATTTTATACTTTTTTCAGGAATCCAAATATCTCGGTGGTGATATGGAACACACTCACTTGGTGAAAGGTCTCGATTATGCGTTATTACAAAAGGTAAGTCTTCTTACTAATCTTATAAAAGTCTAGATGGATGGATATTGTTACTATGTATCTCCAGTTGGTTCAACGGAACGCACTGAAATTTTACTTCGTTATCATACTAAGATTATGAATGTGAAAGTTTAGATGTATGGATGGATGTTTGTTAGAGTTTGTAGCCTAAATTGCTGAACGGATCTTGACGAAATTTGACATAGATATAGAGGATAGTCGGGAAGAAATCATAAGTTACTTTTTGTTTTTTTAATTTTTGTATACATTTGATTTCAAATAGAAACTCAGGAACTAATAACGATATTTTTTTAATTGTATGCGGTTAAAGCTGCGGTCAAATTCTAGGTTACTTTAAATAAATGTTTTATAATCAGGTTAGATCAGAAATTCAGAATCGGGAACAAGAGCAAGAAGCAGAAATGGAGAGACTAGTGGAGGCACCCATTATTGAACCTGTTAAGGAGAAGAAAGAGATACCGGTGGTAAGTTAAGAATATTAAAAAGGTTGGATGGATAGTTTTTTTATGTTATAAGATGACAAAAGCAAGCGGCCACCTGAATCCGCCGAAATGGTGAAGCGACCGCTGTCTATAGACATCCGCAATTGCAAATGCGTTGCCTACCCTTGATCGACGGAGACGAGGTTAAACAGGATATTTCTCCTTCCTATGCGTCTCCTCCGCCGTCAGATCCACTTTTCCTTCCCATCCATCTTAGGGAAAGATTGGAAAGGAAAAAGGACTAAAACTAGATGTGTTATATATCTCTAAATCAGCTTAACTGATCTCAATGAAATTTGGCACAGATATATAAATTGTAGAACACATAGGCACATTTTTTTAAATTTTGTCCAGACGAAGTCGCGGGCAAAAGCTAGTATATTGGAGGTTGGTAACTCTCAAGTCACAATCTTTAATATTTTAATAATCATAGTGTAATTTTAAAAAACAGGTGCTGAAAACATTTATTTTATTAATTTATTTTGGTTAATTTTACTTTTACTAATGGAAAAGGTTGTCAACACCTGCACTTAATGGTCACCAAGGCTGTATTTTAGTTGTTTCTTTTGTTTCCAGGATGAAGAATTGCAATTTAATACAACTGTAGGGAAGAATATTTACAACATGATATTGGAACAAAAGTAAGTAAAATCATCATCTCCTCCTCCTTATCCTACTCCCATAGGGTCGGCGCACCGGGTTTTTGTCCTCCAAATAACTCTGTCATCCGTCATCTCAGTCATCACTCCCTTCTTGATCATGTCACCTTTCACACAATCCATCCATCTCTTTCTAAGTCTACCTCTACCGATGTACCCCTCCACATTCATAACTAACGTCCTTCTTGTTACATGCGATTCATCCCTCATAACATGCCCATACCACGCTAACCTTTTACTCCTTATTTTCTCAACCACTGGTGCTATTCTCAAACTTAAGTAACTAAAATGCTGAACATTTAATAAACATTTTTTGTCCCTTTTTCTACCCTTTTTGTATAAGGAAAAGATGGGAAGAGTATTTGGCTAATGATGTTATGAAGATATTACCTTTTTCTGTCCTCTGTTGTATAAAGGCATGCTTTGGATATGTTGGTAGCATTGGCTCTTCTAGCGAATTCCTTTGGTTATTTGTATTTGTTTAAAGAGATTCAAATATATAGAGGAGGCATAGTTGATACTTCACTTGAAGCATTTCATATAATTTCACTAATGATATCTATTGATAGTCTCAAAACATGTCAATATAATTAATTGTATTTAAATTGTACTAATAGGTTCATTAAATAATTATTAAATGTCTAAATTATATTTTTTAACACTGTTTAGTTTATCGTATAACAATAGGTGTAGCTTATAATTTTGTATAATCTATACTAATATAAAAAACTTGGTGTTGCTCGCGACTTCGCCTGCGTGAAATTAAAAAACATAGCCTATGTTACTCACGGATTAATTACCTTTCTAACGATGAAAGAATTTTTTAAATCGGCCCGGTAGTTTTTGAGTTATTTCAATACATACAAAAATACAAAAATACAAATCTTTCCTCTTTTTAATATTAGTTATAAAAAACAAAGATTTGTATTTTTCTATGTATTCAATTCACGTAAAAATTACTGGGGCGATTTTAAAAATCTTTCACCATTAGAAAGGTAATTTACCTGTGAGTAACATAGGGTATATGTTTTAAATCACGCGGGGGAAGTCGCTAGCAACAGTTAGTGTTTTATAAAATGTCAGTACATACCACGAGGTGGCACTAAACTTGATAACTGATGTACCTTTCAAAGAAAGTACCGGTGAATAAGGTTTTATTCACTGTGCCCCTTCTGTATATTAAAATAATATTAAAATGTAATTTAATAGTCTTACTTCTTACTAATGTTATAAATGCGAAAGTTTAGATGGATGGATGTTTCTTAGAGTTTGTAGCCTAAACTGCTGAACAGATTGGATGAAATTTGGCATAGATGTAGAACATAGTCTGGATGAACATGGAGGCTTCCTACCTTTTTTTTTAAATATTTTTTAATATTGTTTAAATGTCTAGATTACCAAAGTGTCATACTATAAACATTTTAGGAATAAAAGGGTGATTAGAAACGAGTTATTCGCTCCTGGTCGTATGGCATACGTTGTGGAGCTGGAAGATGAAGGTGCTATGGACAGTGACATCCCCACCACGCTCACCCGCAGCAAGGCTGATGTACCAGAATTAGACGAGAGGAGTTCAGCCACCGCAGCTAATGATGTAGTTCTAGATAAACTGGCGCAAATATTCTCATATTTAAGACATGGAAGGCATAGGAAATTGAAGAAGACTAAGGTAAGGAATTAAAATTTGTATATTAAATATTTTTTTTTAGATTCCAAACATATAAACAGTGCCTTTTGTGTTGAATGTTAACTAGCTGTTCCCGTACCGCTGTCTGCTTAATACAACTTCATTTTTATTATTTACATTTGTAAAATTCTCAATTGCAAATGTCAAAATGACATGACATGATGACAAACCATGGCAATCTTTCTTCCTTGATGTTGGCAGCTCGTAGCTTATGGTCTCATTCCCACATTAGGGTTTTTTTCAATTTATTTACCCACTAAATTTAATAGCGTAAAAATATACAGCCTAAAGCGTGACGTAAGTGTAGGGCTTTTTATTAAACAAAGAATTATTCAAAAATATGCTGTAATTGCTGAGATCTTACGCCACAAAGAAGTGTGTGTTTACGCTTCATTAGTATAGATGTATAAAGAAGATAGATATAGAAGTACCGATTTTACTGTTATGTTTATTCGAATATTATAAAGTTACAAACTTATTCATAGTGTTTATGTGACATTTGTAGGATAAAGCGACGGAAAAGGGTCGTAATGACGACTCAATCTACGGCGAGATCGGTGAGTACGTGGCGGAGCGACGCAGCGACCGGCGCGACGACAGACCGCGCACTGGATACTTCGACAAACCTGCGGAGACGGAGAAGGAGGAAGGTATTATACTATTCAAAGTTTACAGCGGCTCGGAAATGCGAGTGAAGTAACTCCACGGTAGTCTTTATAATTGCACATACAATTGTTATTTTAATAAGTTTTTTAACATAATCGACTTCAAGAAATTTCCGATTTTTGGTAATTTTTAAGAAAAACTCAAAAACTACTTGGTAGTTTTTAGTTTTGAAATGTAAGGCAGCTATTCCGCATTAAACTATAATAGGATTACGTACATAAATTAAATAAACCGCAGCGAAATTAATATACATACAAAACCGGTCTAATTGGGAACTTCCTTTTTAAAGTTGGTTAAAAAATAACTATGTACAGCACAAAGATGATTCTGTACTGATTAATAAGTAAATAACTTAAGTTTTAAAATATATTTAAGAGCACACAAAACGTTTTAGTTGATAAAATCCACAACTCTTATATCTGGTTCACACTTGGCCAGTACAGTTGGTCAACAGCGCTCAATAACTGGACTCGCATAGTGTAATCACTAACTGGCACTAGTAGGTATATAATTGTATAGACCCACTGGCGCCAGTTAGTGGCTGGCTGCCAGTCATAAATTGTTTTGACTGGCTGTCACAACTGTCCAACTGAACTGGTCAAGTGGGTACCGCCCTCTGGTTCACACTTAGCCATTACAGTAGCACTCAGTAACTGGCATAATGTGAACACCAACCAGCCAAATCCATATATGGCCTTACGTCTTGTTATGTCCAAGTGTGAACCTAGCATTTTAAATAAGTCTAGGAGTCTTTAGACTATAAATTGTTTAGTTCCCAACCCGCGTCGTGCGGTGGGAGCGGTGGGGGTGGTGGGGGCGGAGCGCGAGTCGCGGTCTGCGGCGCTGCTGTCGCGGCTGGCGGCGGAGCCCGAGGGCTACGCGGAGTGCTACCCCGGGCTGCGGGAGATGGACGACGCTATTGATGACTCCGATGACGAAGTTGATTATACAAAGATGGATGCTGGCAATAAGAAAGGACCCATTGGTGAGTTAACATAATATACTAGCTTTCGCCCGCGACTCCGTCCGCGTGGAATTAAAAAACAAAAGTAAGTAGCCTATGTGTTCTTCCAGACTATCCTCTGCATCTATGCCAACTTTCATCTAGACCCGTTCGGTAGTTTAGGCTACAAACTCTAACAAACATCCATCCATCTAAACTCTCGCATTTATAATATTAGTAAGATTATAATTAGTTAAGACAACTAAAGTATGTGAGTTCTAATTCAAACAGGACCAGTTGGCAATGTGTTATTGGATAAAAATAACATATAACGTGTTAATCGATGCTGTATGTTATTTTGAAGTAATTATTGACTTACTAGCTATTGCCCGCAACTGCTTATGTCCAGTATTAAAAGAAACACAAACTACGAGAAACTACCTTTGTTACTACAGACTTTGTTTCATATTTGTGCCAAATTTCAATAATATAATAACAAAATTAATAAATCCCACGGGAATCGTAACTAATATCGAGATCAAAAGTAGCCTATGTGTTTCAGACTATGCCGAATTTAGGCTACAAACTAGCAAACATCCATCCATCTAAACTTTCGCATTTATAATATTAGTATGATAATTATCAAGGTCGCTGGGACTTCGACACACAAGAAGAGTATTCAGCATACATGAGTAGTAAGGAGGCGTTACCGAAGGCGGCATTCCAGTACGGCGTGAAGACGCAGGACGGCCGCAAGACAAGGAAGACTAAAGATAAGAGCGAGAAAGCAGAACTCGATAGGGAGTGGCAACAGGTATGCTTTTATATTACAAGGCCCCTTGTTTTCGTCCAAAAGGCGAAGTACAAGCCAATATCCGCATTTGCAGCTTTGACAATTGACAGAGGGACGCACATAAAGATAATTTCCCCTAACTATGAGTCTCCTCCACCATCAAATCCGCTTTCCTCCATCCTTGCCTTATAAGAATAGGGTGGGAAGGGAAAGGAACTAAAATTAGGCCTCCAGCACGAACACTAGTCCCCGATTAATATTTCCCCATCCATCTATTAAAGGCAATTATGTAATTAGATAATTATATTTTATGACTAAAATTATCATAAATTAGTAGGAACTGGAATTTAGGAACCTTGAATTCATAAATGGTAACATTAATCAATAATTTTTATATGTATTTTGCGAATCAAATTATAATTAACTTGAATTATAGTAGGTACTGATTTTAGTGTATTTTTTTACAGATCCAAAATATAATACAGAAAAGGAAAACCCCATTGTCAGCAGATGAACCCAACTTCAAAACACCAAAGTATTAATTGTGTAGTACACAGAACAAAGGCATTAAAGAAATATATAGAGTAGACACGTGAACATTTTTCACCGGTAACTTCTTTGAAAGGTACTATGTTGACTAGTTTATCACCTCATGTCCTTGTATTGACATGTTATAAAACATTTTACAAAATGGCAATAAGTTTCATCTTATATTCCAACTAGCTGTTCCTGTGCGGCTTCATCCGCGTGAAATTATAAAAACTTTATTTCATTGTTTACATTTGTCAAATTATCAATTGCAAATGTCAAAATGACATGACATGATGACAAACCATGGCAATATTGCTTCCTTGATGTTGGCAGCAACTTATGGTCTCTTTCCCACATTAGGGTTTTTATCCAAAATATGTACCCCTTAAGTTTAATGGCGTGAAAATATACAGCCTAAAGCGTGCCGTAAGTGTAGGGATTTTTATTAAAAAAAGAATTATTCAAAAAATGCTTTAATTGCTGACATCTTAGGCAACAAAGAAGTGTGTGTTTACGCTTTACTATATTAGTATAGATACAATTAATAATATTGACATGTGGTTGAGGACCTATCAATAGAGAACGTTAGTGGATCAAGTGAAGTGTCAACAATGCCTCCTCTATATATTTTTTGAATCTGTTTGACACAGATCGACAAGGATATCTGTCACGGTGGAGATGACATAGATATGTATAAATAGATAGGCGATTGTTTGGAAATAACAGCGCTTCGTAACGACTTAAACGCCTTATGATGTTAATGATCGGTCTATTATTAATATAAGTTTTACAATTCTTTAACACGACCAACCGAAACTATTTGATTTTCGCCATTTTGGCGCTGATTGTTGCGGTGAATTGTACATTTTTGAACTAATAAAAATGATAAACCTATCTATCATTAATACAGAAGGTGCGTTAAGTTAGAATGAAGCAGAAGCTGTCATTTCCAAACAATCTCCTATCTATTTACACATATCTATGACTGCAGCTGATTTGTTTTTTCTATGTTTGTCTATGTCTAAATAGGTTATAAATATTTTTTGGTACAACTAACGGATAGCAGTGCTTTTTACCGGTCCAGATATCCTTGTTTGATTACTTTTATAAGAGAACTTTATTTAAGTGGGGAAAATCTACATATATTTTTATGTAGTTGTATGATATAAAATGTACGATTTAATGATTTTTGTTTATAAGAATAAAGAAATATTTGTATGTGCATATGGATTTTATTTTATTAACCCAAAAAACTCGTTAAAAAATAACGTACTAGTTGATAAAAAACTTGTGACGTTTGTATCAGAATTTAAAATATTTGCGGTATCTCAGGAATGGATAGATTTTTCTTTGAGATTCTTCACTACCTACATTTCAAAAGGTCAATAAAAAATCGTAACTTTTTATTACAAATTCAAGGAAATTCCGTCCCGCATTCTTTGTACATATATTCTAAATTCCAGTCTTTAAGATATGCACGCATTTGTAATTATTCTAACCGTTATGTACAAACGACGTGAGGAAACTCGCTCATTTACTGTTGTGTAATTTTTAATTATCACCAAACGCAGGCATTCCTGTACAAACAAGTCGCCTAATGAGATCTACCAAGTAAACTAAATGTTTTTTATTCCGCATTCCAATAAGTACATCTGTTCGCAAACCAGCTCCTTTATCACAAATCCCTACCTTTAATAAAAACAAATTATGTTTTACTGTAATTGTACAGTACGCAATAATATTTTATCTTCGTTAACGCTTCCCATTGGACAAAGGAGCACGGATGTGCGCCGGGAGCCGGGACGACAGAAACGCTATTATCAGATCAGCCTACCGACCTTCAGGTTTCACTATACCAATATAAAAGTGAGACATTCTTTCACGTGAGGGCGCGCGGTGACGCGTCGCCGTCGCCGTCGCTGTCGCCGAAGAGAAATGCGATTGCGACCGAATTCGCGACGATTCATTTGACACGATGCCGGTTCATCGCCATCGCGCCGACCCATCCCTCGTCCCCCCCCGCCCCGCTCGCAGAGCGTCTTCACAGGTGCGTAAGCGCAGGTACTCTCTCCCCTCCCCGCGCCGCGCGCCCCTCGCCCCGCGACACACACCTCCCGCCATCTTGAATTCCGTTCACTCAGACCCGCGCCCGTCTCGCGGCCAGCGCACGTTTACGCTACGAGCGACAAAACAATTATCAATTTGTAGTGCCTTAGAGTGATTTGGTGTCATGTGATAAGTGTAGTGACGAAATGGAGTCGACTCCTATCTGCCGGTGCCGCGTGCTGTACCTGGGCTCGGCGGTGCCGCAGCAGAGCAAGGACGGGCTGCAAGGAATCCAGGAGCCCTTGCGCGAGTTGTATCCGGAAAAGGGAGCGACCGGTGGCGGTATAGACTCGTGGCTGTCGGTCTGGTCCAACGGAATTCTGCTGGAAAATGTCGACGAGAGCGGATCGCGGGTCGCGAGATTTTTTCCGATATCGAGTTTACACTATTGTGCGGCGGTGCGCCGCGTAAGCGTCGAGGGTGCGCCCAGATTCCTACCCTTGGACTCTCCTTTCGCACGAGCCCCTGCTCCTCGACGGCCGCCTTTGTTCGCGGCGGTGTTGCGCCGGACGCAAGGTATCAAAGTGCTGGAGTGTCACGCTTTTATATGTCGCCGTGAAGCGGCGGCGAACGCTCTCGTGCGGTGTTGTTTCCACGCCTACGCCGACAGTTCTTATGCGAAACGACTGGAGGCGGAGAGGTCGCCTTCCCAGCTGCCTCCCGAACCCGAGGAGGAGCTCGAGGTGTACGACGGGGACGAGAATCACAAGGTTTGGGTCGGAGAGGTGGAGCGCGACGACGCGAGCGATGACATACCTCACCCGGCTCGAGCGCCCCGTCCGCGCCAGATAGCCCGGCCCGCCTCAGTGCCGCCCCCGCCCCCGCCGCCGGAGGAACCGAAAAAGAAGTCGACCACCAAAAAAAGTAAAAAGAAATCATCCGCTTCCGCTGATGAATTGTACGCGACGATGCCGGGGCCGGCTCCGATGATGAACGGAAGGTCGCTAGGCCGAGCACCCCCTGCCTGGGCGGCGGCTCACCCCATGGTGCTGGTCGCGCACCCCTCCGCCACGCTGCCGCACGCGCGGCCCGCCACGCTGGGCCACAGAGGTCGGGTGCCGGCCGCACTGGCCCCCGGGTCATTCCCTGCGGGTCCGCCGCCCGGCCGCGGCCGCCTCCAGTACGCCACGGTGGACCCGCGCCGCTCTAAGCCGCAGCCGCCCTCCATGAAGGCGGCCCAGAGCATGACTGGTCTGGAAGCCGTGGAGGACGCCGGGGGTATCTACCGGAAGAAGGGTCATTTAAACGAGCGAGCTTTCTCGTACAGCATTAGACAGGAACACAGAAGTCGATCGCACGGCTCTCTCGCCAACCTGAAGTTCGCTGCTCCGCCTGAGGTGAGTGTGAACGTGATAAGTTAAGACACAAATATTTTGCTTGAACTTGGCTACGTGAAACCCAATCCAGAATACATCGCATTTGGTATTAAATTACGAACTACAACACACGTTGGTAAAATGTCAACAATCTTGCGTTTTATTCATTGTTACCTTTGTGTATACTAACAAATTGTTTTACCTGTTTTGTGTTTTGAGGATCGTGAAAATTAGAATCATTTTGCGAATGCATTTATTGTACAGGTAATCCTTAACGTTTAATTATGTTAAAAGGTATTTATTAAAACGTTATTTCACAAGCGGTAGGTATATAAAAAACTCCTATTTCGACGATCAACTTATCTAAAATAGAATCCTTACATCAACTTACCGTTTTATCAGTCGACCGAAGGGTTCATCCAAATCATAAACAAGTAGTAACTTTTACTCTAATAAACATAGATTAACAGAAAACGTATTATTTTATTTTAAAAAAATAGATTAATGAAAACTTATTGCAAATTAATATAACAGTTTTATGTTGTAATCATATTTATTTTCATTTGTAAATATTTGTTCGCGTCATTACTGACGATTTCACTTAACGTCTTTCGCAAAGAGGGATAAAATTTTGTAATTTACAACCGCGAAGGCGGACTATTAAAATGGTCTTTAGGCGTCAGGGTCATTCTGTTGCGGAATTGATTATTTATTCTCTGTGGCATCATCGCCGGTCAATTTGTATGTAACGGCTATTAATTCAATACGATGTTTACGTTCTAATGTATGATCGTTCGTTTGTAAACGTTTTTGTATTATAAATTGAAAGCGAGTTCGTTAACTGAATTTTAGGAAATTAGTACATCATCATCATCTCCTCCTGCTTATCCTACTCCCGTAGGGTCGGCGCACCGGGTTTTCGTCCTCCAAATAACTCTGTCATCCGTCATCTCAGTCATCCCTTCTTGGTCATGTCACCTTTCACGCAATCCATCCATCTCTTTCTAAGTCTACCTCTACCGATGTACCCCTCCACATTCATAACTAACGTCCTTCTTGTTACATGCGATTCATCCCTTCTCATAACATGCCCATACCACGCTAACCTTTTACTCCTTATTTTCTCAAATTACCAATTAATACAACTCACATCAAGTCTTTTAAAGATGTTAGTGGTAAGGGAATTTTATTTCTTAAGATGTTTGCGAAATGAGCACTAAAATGATCTAAACGTTAGCCAGATTAGAATCTTATTCAGGGCTTCATTACGTTAAATTATTTCTCGCAATATATTGTTTAATCAAAGAAACGTTCACATGTGTAAGGACAGATATTGGTGTTCAACATTTCTAACAGGTTTGACACGGTGTGACGTCGCAATCGACATAACCGCAAATCAAGTCTCAATCTAAACCGATGACCAACGCCCGATACTTTTCTCGAGCGAAATTAAAATTTCACTCAAGAAATACAGTTTAAAACATCACTAATAAAACAAAGGCGCTTCCCGCTGTCTGTTTACATTTGTCAAATTCATAATTGCAAATGTCAAAATTACCGTTACCATAATAACCTTGCTTCCTTAATGTTGGCAGCTTGTAGATTATGGTTTCTTTCCCACATTAGAGTTTTTATCCAAAATATTTACCCCCTAAGTTTAATAGCGTGAAAATATATAGCCTAAAGCGTGAGGTAAGTGATGGGCGTTTTATTAAAAAACGAATTATTCAAAAATATGCTGTAATTGCTGACATCTTAGGCAACAAAGAAGTGTGTGTTTACGCTTTATTATATTAGTATAGAGTGTAGATATAGATAATTTCTATAATTCACACTTCCTCTTCTATATTTGGAGAAACAATGAACTTAACAAAACCCTTGTTTTCTTTTTATGATTGTTTATTTATTTTTCTTAGAAATGACGGGCATTGTTTTTATTAGCACTTATTAGAGATTATTTTTCTCCATTTCAATGGGTTTTTATTTAATCTTCCGTGTTTGTCATAAATGGTAATAAAAATTATATCATTTTTTTTATAAAATAAGGTGGCAAACGAGCAAGCGGCCACCTAAAGCCGCCGAAATGGCGAAGCGACCGCTGCCCATAGAGATCCGCAATTGCAGATGCGTTGCCTACCCTAAATCGACGGAGGAGGAGACGCACATAAAGAGGATATTTCCCCTTCCTATGCGTCTCCTCCACAGTCAAATCCACTTTCCCCTCCAATCCTTTCCTTATAAGAAAAGGGTGGAACGGGGAAGGGACTAAAATTGGGCCTCCGGCACTACACTCATCAGACGAAACGTGGAATAGCTTCCACTTGACACCTGTCTTCTGTGTGGTCGTGGTATTACACCGGGCGAGCCGACCCATTCGTGCTAAGATGTTAAAGCGGGCTCTACCACTGTTATGAGCATATCGTGATATTGTAATATTAGTGCCAAAATTATGTTGAAATCATGAAAGTTGTAACAAGGCCTGTGTTTTAATTATTTTTAATATCAACTGTTGCATGATAATAGGTAATTCAATAAAAATATCTTGACACCGTTTCTCTACATTTATAATTCACTAGCTTTCGCCTGCGACTTTGTCCGCGTGAAATTAAAAAAACACAAAAATGTGTTCTTCCAGATTATCCTCTAAATCAACACAAAATTTCATCGAAATCCGTTTAGGCTACAAACTCTAACAAACATCCACCCATACATCTAAACTTACACATTTATAATATTAGTATGATGTTGAGTTAGTTTTTTTCAACGTATAGTTAAGACATATAATTTTCCCTCTAACTTATGGAGGGGGAGGTAATGTTTATCTTGTATGAACTTAGGGTCTATCATGATTATATACAGACAGTTGCGAGAACGTATTCGTAACTTCATTAGCATTAGTGCGAGATTTGTCGGCATGATATGTACTGATATAAATTTTGTCACATATTTTTCACACTAAAACGTTCTCTCGAGATAATCCCTCTGTAGCCTAAACAATATGAACGTCGAAGAGACGTAAATATTTTTTCAAAATGACAACAACAAAACTTCAATAAATACCAAAGAACTGTGAAGCTATTTAATAAGTTAACTCATCTATACTAATATTATAAAGAGGAAAGATTTGTATTTTTGTATTTTTGTATGTATTGAAATAATTCAAAAACTACTGGGCCGATTTTAAAAATTCTTTCACCGTTAGAAAGGTATTATCCGTGAGTAACATAGGCTATATTTTTTTTATTTCACGCGGACGAAGTCGCGAGCAACAGCTAGTAATCTATACTTTTATACTGGTATTATTATAAAGGAGGAAAGATTTGTATTTTTGTATGTATTGATATAACAAAGGGCCGATTTCAAACATTTTTCTTTCACAATTAAAAAGATACGTGACAGTAAGGTAAGCTATATCCTTTGATTTCGCGCGGGCGAAATCGCGAACAACACCTAGTCTTATATATGAGTTAAATGTATGAAGTAACCGGTAAACTCAATACGGATAAGTGAATAATTATGCATGTCCACATCGAAGTTACGTAAGACTTGAGGAAAATTCTTGGTAGTAAATTGCACATGAAGGAAAATTCTCGTTTGAACACCGATATTTAATCATGATAAAATTACTAAGAATAGGTATAAAAAATCTATCCTGACTAAAATATTAAGTGGACAGAGTACAAACTTAGTCAATAATAATCAACTAAACTACGAAGATATCAAAAATAGAAAAAATACAAATGGACGCTTGTGGCAACACCACTCTTCCGGGAGAGACTCGCTCAGCGACCGACAACAAGAAGAAGCAAAAAACTGCGGACGGCCGTCCGCCGATAAATCCAAAGTTTCTAATACGTATGTCCCCCTTCTACCAAATTAATCCAAAATTCGTCCCAAGCAACATTATTAACAAGACGTCTTATAAAATAAACAAAAATAAAGGTGGGTACTATCTTTAGACCAAATTAGAACTTAACATCAGATGGCATTGTGGTCTGATTGGCTTATTGATCGATAAAGTACGTTTTTTTTTATTAAAAATCCAAATTCAATATCTATAATATTAATAATTACCAATTTTGTGATCAAACTAAATTGATTGTTTGATAATTATCTCGAATGTTTGCATGCAATAGGAAGGATGTTCAATCAATATCCTGTGATAGGAAACGTGAATTTTAAAGCATCTCCGTTAGTAGAAAACGTTGCTTGTAATTTTGTTTATTATCCATATATCCTATTCATATGTTTTTTTTTAAATAATTAAGCTAAGTTGATATTCATTTGCAGCTTACTGGTTGACTATGGATTAACTCACCCCTAACTTAGTGTAGGCTTCGAGCACTTTAGTGGTGACTTCTAGTGAGCTGATAATACTGATCAATTACATCATTAACAGCCTTTATCTGCCCACTATTGGACATAGACCTTTGAGGAATATTCCAAAGTCAAAAGTTAAAATGAATTCTTCAAACTCGATCCTAACGCGTTGAACTCTAATATTTCGGCAGTTATCTCGTTGAAGTCTTTTATACTGTCAGAAATTGTATTGCATTTTTTAAAATTGATTAAGAAATGTTCATCTACCTTTTTGTGATAGTATAATCTATACTAATATAATAAAGCGTAAACACACACTTCTTTGTTGCCTAAGATGTCGGCAATTACAGCATATTTTTGAATAATTATTTTTTTTAATAAAAAGCCCTACATTTACGGCACGCTTTAGGCTATATATTTTCACGCCGTTAAACTTAGGGAGTAAATATTTTGGATAAAAACCCTAATGTAGGAAAGAGACCATAAGTTGCTGCCAACATCAAGGAAGCAAGATTGTAATGCTTTGTCATCATGTCATGTCATTTTGACATTTGCAATTGATAATTTGACAAATGTAAACAATAAAATTAGATATTTTCATGCGGATGAAGCCGCACAGGAACAGCTAGTAGTTTATATTTATAATAATAACTATTTATTAGACATTTCTCTTCTTAATTTATCTAAATTAGGTATCCTTGTAAAGGAATTAATAATCTTTTTTTTAATACTTTGTATGGATGTCTGATGTGTTTAACCAATCTGGATGCAACTCGGAACAGATATAGATGACTTTCTGGAAGCAAAATGCTTAATTTAGTTATTTAATTTCATGTATACTGAATCATTTGCGATAGTTGGCTCCATAAAATAAACTGCGATTATTACCAGATATAAAACAGTACTATACTAGTTATTAGTATAACAGTATGACAGTTTATAAGTTTGTCACGCTTCTGTCTTATCTATGACACAGTTGGGTGTCATAATCGTGCCTGAGACGTGTGACTCGATAGGTAATGCACGTAACATTGTAAGTCTAGTGTTAGTTTTGATGACACGTTCATATGAGTTGAGTTTGAAAAGGCCTTCATGTTAACATAATAAATACTAAAGATTATATATGTATGTTTGTGACCTGTAATTACAGAACCGTTAAATAGCACTAAGTGTTTGTAGTAGTGTATTATACTAACTCATTTTATATGTTTAACGCGGAGGAAATCGTTAAAAGGAAAAGGTAGGCTTTGTAATATGTTTACATAATATTGTAACACTAACCTGTTGCGCGCGACTTCGACCTCATGAAATTAAAAACATAATTAATGTACCCTATGTTACTCAATGATAACGTAGCTTTTTATTGATGAAAGAATGTTTAAAATCGGCCTTTAATTGAGAGTTTTTGAGACATTTCAATACAAACAAAAATACAAATCTTCTCACTTTATAAAATATTATAAAGTGAGAAGATTTGTATTTTGTAGAATAGATATAATATCAATCAACGGATATTTCAGAATAAAATTCGTGTTTAACTATTTTTTGTTGTAATATAGTTACCATTTAGAATCCGTAAAATATTTTTCTATAACTCATTTGTATAGAAATCTGTAATATCATATATCTTGTGCGTGATTATATTTTACCTATATGTGTGTTATCGAAGCGGGTCTTTCGTAGGAATGCGGCAAAACATGGCGGAGAGGTTTATCCGTTCATTTAAATAATAAGGCAGGTGCGTGATAACTACGTAGGCTTGGGTTGAAGTTTAAAAATAGATTTTTGCAAAATTGATTTAAGCGTCAATGGCTCTGAGGTTAGACTTGTAATCCAAAGGTCCATTCGAATCTCGTATCAACCAATGTGTTTTTCAATTTTCGAAAAATATTACATATATCTTACGATGATGGAAAACATGCACATATCTGCGAAGAGATTCAAAGACATGTGTCAACTCGCACAGGGCCAGCGTGGTTGACTATGGCCTAGTCACTCCGAGTCCCTCAGTGGGGATCAATATTTGCTAAGCAAAAGTTCTGTAAGGAATCAAGTTAATTATTTCTTTATATATGATTTGTAGGTTATTTGATGTCATATATATACTAATATTATAAAGAGGAAAGATTAGCATTTTTGTATTTTTGTATGTATAGAAATAACTAAAAAACTACTGGTCCGATTCCAAAAATTATTTCACCATTGAAAAGCTACGTTATCAGTGAGTAACATAGGCTATATTTTTTAATTTTAAGTAGACGAAGTCGCGAGCAACAGCTAGTCGTTTATAACTTTGTTAGCCTAAGTAAGAATATTGTAAGTCTTGGTATACTATTTGGTTACAAAATTTCCCTCACATATTTGCTCGCATATTTCACGGTGACTAGCCTCGAAGTTGCTACATGTTTATCACGATTACCGTCAATGTTGATGATATAATCTACTTATGTATTAAATATATACCATATATTCGCTACTGTTTTTAACTATAATGATATTACAAATTTACATATAAATAACTAACTGTTCCCTTGCGGCTTCATCCGCGTGAAATTATAAAAAAAACATTTCATTGTTTACCTATAATATTATACATTTGTCAAATTATCAATTGCAAATGTCAAAATGACATGACAAACCATGGCAATCTTGCTTCCTTGATGTTGGCAGCAACTTATGATCTCTTTCCCACATTAGGGTTTTAATCCAAAATATTTACGCTCTAAGTTTAATGGCGTGAAAATATATAGCCTAAAGCGTGACGTCAGTGTAGGGCTTTTTATTGAAAAAAGAATTATTCAAAAATATGCTGTAATTGCTGACATCTTAGGCAACAAAGAAGTGTGTGTTTACGCTTTATTATATTAGTATAGATGAATGTCGCTAGTAAACACTATAACTAGAAAACATCATACTAAAGTTATAAATGTAAATAATTGGATGGATGGATGTTTGTTACTACTACAAAACGGCTCAACGGACCTCGTTATTTGTCACAGATAATGTGAAAAAACACATAGGATTAGTTTTTTTATTTAATCCCGCATGGACGGACTTGCGGGCATAACTAGTTGTTTATTTTAGTCAAATTTGACGTTATCTAATTGATAAATATTAAAACTTAGCACGAAGCACAAATCTTGTATTTTTTTTAATCAAATCCCAAGGCACAGTTACACTGCACTACTTTACTTAGCAGCCATGATTCAACACGCGTGTGACCCTTTTCTATTGTCGACGTTTACAAACTACCCGTAGAGTTGCTACACGTAATATATACCTTATTACTTTGAAATAGAGTTGAATTGGAGTGCAAATGTAACTCTGTCATCTTAAATCCCACGCGGGGCGGTCGTCCGACAACGGTCAATGATTTCTGCAAGCTCCGCTAGTATCGCCAAGTTCGAACGTAGCTCGTAATCTTTCGATACAATTATAGACTGTATTGTTATAGAAATAAAAACGATATTGCTTTGATAATTCAGTTGTTTAGTATACGTTGGTTGAATATAATAGTGATTTCTCTATGTACCTTCGTTTCTTTACATTTAATTGGCTATTTAATATGACGTAAGTATGAATTCGAAGTTTTATATCGTTGAAAACTAAATGTAAGTTGCTTCTGCATTGCTGATAATAAACAAAAAGACTGTCTACTCTTTGATATGTAATGCCATATCAAACTGGATTGAAACAGTACGACGGTCCTTCAAGAAGCGAGCCTACCATTTCCTCAAGGGCACGCAACGCATCTGTAGTTCATCTAGTGTTGCAGATGTCCATAAGCGTTATTGATCACCTTGGTGTTCCCGCTCGTTTGCCCCCTTGTATTATGAAAAAATAAAAATTTTCTCAAAAAAACAATACACTAAAAAGTAACGAAATAATACCTTGAATTATTTAAACTTCCCTTATTGTAGCTTGTCTATATTGTACAATTATTATTACTTTGAAGTCGGTGTCAGCCGAGGTATGCAGTGATATTTACATAAGGCTTTCTACATTTTTACCATAACAATTAACCATTGAACGTATAGTAACGTTTAAGTAATGAATCTACCTTAACTCTTGACTGACACCGACTTCCCTATTTATATATCACTAGCTTTCGCCCGCAACTCCGTCCGCGTGGATTTAAAAAAAAACAAAAGTGAGTAGCCTATGTGTTCTTCCAAACTATTCTCTACGTCTGTACCAAATTTCATCCAGATCCGTTCAGCCGTTTAGGCTACAAACTCTAACAAACATCCATCCATCTAAACTTTCGCATTTATAATATTAGTATGATATATTTGTGCAAATTTCATTATAATAGATTGTGTGATTAAAACGCGATATCCTGATAAAGAAATTATTCGAAATTATACAAAGCAAAAGACACTCAGATTCTAACAATATTTGAGATCATACTTTAAAATAACTTAAGAGATTGTAGAGGTTGCTTGCTTTGTTGCTTGCTCATTGTCGTGCAGAATGTCTATGCACAAAAGATTCCTGACCTTGGCCCGATCTGGTTTGTTTTGTGCAGTAATTATGTCTTCATCTAACATCAGAGTGCAATTGTTTATCTCCATAAGTAATTTGCAATTATAATTTTGTCGTAATATAATGGATTTGGACACATTCTTGATTGTTTTGTTTCATTTGTGTTTTGTCGTTATTTTGAAATTAACTTTAAAACGAAAGAAGTTTTGCTAAATTTTTACCAAACTGATTGTATTTATTCTGATGATCCTAAACTTCAATTATAATAAAAATCATTATTTACTAATAAGTTTTCACTGCTGAAATATGTTGTTCCTCTCATTTTAAAGATATGTACATCTAGAAACTCCGAAAAAAAAAATTGAATAAAACTTTTTAATTTGTCAAAATGTTAATCCTTTTGCATGTAAACTCATCGTTGAATAACGTGAAGCTAGTTTAATACTAATATTATATTTACGTAACCAATCGAAGTTCTTACACAGTTTAACAGCAGTTCTTAGAAATTACACAATTTACAAGTATCAATATAAACATGCATATATTTGCATTTCATTGCGATCAAACGATAAAACGCGAACATACAAATACTATTCTCATAAATGTTTATATTTTTTGCTGCCTCAAAGATGCCTCACGTCATTATGGCATTTCGTTAACCTTTTTTCCAACCGAGGCAAAAATATTTGACGGATGACGTAGTTGTAAAATTTACACGATTTTGATCTTTAACACTATTAAATTAATGTGTAAAATGCTTTGATATTTAAAATTAATATGAACAGGTACTTGTTAATCGTATAATTATGAGTAGGATTTATTTCGTACCTGAGCTATAATTTTTTCGTTTGTATGTTCGTCGTTGTAGCATATAATTGGCGTTTCTCGAAACACATTAGCCGAAATATTTATGTTCAAGTATAAGTGATACTTTACACTTATTTAAAAGTTAAAATCAAGTTGTCTTTTTTGGAGGATTTTTGCATATGAATTTGCATTTGCATTTGCAGAGAGCGTCGGTGGCTCAGTGGTTTAAGCACTTGACTTGTAATCTACAGGTCTTAGGTTCGAATCCCGCCATGAACCAATGTGGTTTTCGAATTTTCGAATTTTCATATGTACATAATTTACCCGACATTCTTACGGTGAAGGAAAACATCGTGATGCTACCTGCACATATTGGCGAAGAAATTCAAAGATATGTGTGAAGTCAACCAACCCGCAGTGAGCCAGCGTGGATGACTCCTTAGTCATAGTCCTAGTTACCCTAAATTAGGGTAGGCTCCGAGCCCCTCGGTGGGGACGTATAGAGAGCTGGTGATGATGATGATGATTTGCATTTGAACTTGCGTTGTCTACCTTTAATCAACAGGTGACGTACAAAAAGAGTATTTTCCCCCTTCCTATGCGTACCAACCCCTGTCAAATCCACCTCCCCTTCCCATCCTTTCCTTGTGTATAAGGTGAAAGGGAAAGAGGACTAAATTCAGACAGCTAGCACGCACACTCATCAGACGAAAGGTGGAATTGCTTCCACTTGACGACTCTCTTCTGTGCGGTCGTGGTATTGCACCACGCCAATTTGTCCATTTAAAGATATTCTTCACTCCCATCTTGATCATGTCGCCTTTCACGCAATCCATCCTCTTTCGAAGTCTACCTCTACCGGTGTACCACACTCATAACGTCCTTCTTGTTACATGCGATTCATCCTCTTAATATGTCCATACCATACTAATCGTAATCTTCAGTGTTAAAGTTTAAATAAGATGGTCATCTATACTAACATTATAAAGAGGAAAGATTTGTATTTTTGTATGTATTGAAAGAACTCAAAAACTACTAGGACGATTTCAAAAATTCTTTCACTATTAGAAAGCTACTTTATCAACGTAATTTCGAGCGGGCGAAGTAGCGAGCAACAGCGAGTATGATATGAGATCACTGAGTTGATTTGTATTCGATGAGATGAGACGCGTTGCTGTAATTTGTGCTGTACGTTAATGAGCTGTTAACTTTTTTCACGCTGCGATGCACGGGATGCGTGACATTCATTATTTGTTGTATTTTATCACGCGATCCTCTCATCTCATATACAATTCACTTAATATTCTCTAATAGGTATACAATCATATCTTGAAAGTTCTAATTTAAGAAATGACTATTGCTTGCGACTTCGTCCGGGTGGAATTAAAAAAAATAACCTATGTTACTCACAGATAAATTCCCTTTCTAACGGTGAAAGAATTTTTAAAATCGGCCCAGTAGTTTTTGAGTTATTTCAATACATATAAAAATACAAATCTTTCCTATTTATAATATTAGTATAGATAGATTGAGATAAAAGTCGATTAAAACCTTTTTTCTTTAATTTTATCATAGAAAAACGCTTCTGACCAACCGACTGTTACGGATAATTCTAAAAGGGCGCTGTTTTTGTATCAAAACACAAAAACTACTTCGTCCATAATGTAATAACCTCTCTTTTGATACCCATCTTTGTAATTCGATACGGTTTTCAAGCGTGAAACAGCACGTTGTAATATTCGGGGAGTGGGAAAGAGACGGTGCACAACTTTACCGTAGACCTACAGTTACAAATTGACATCTTCACGTCCATAGTTCGTGCGTGCTACAAAATAAATGACCATATCGTATGGTTTTCTTGTTTCAATTAACTAAGTAACGGATCGACTTGGCGACGCACCTTGGATAGCGGTTCTGACGTCATACTTTCATAATTTTTTTATATTAAAGTAATAAATAAATGTAATTAATTTAACTTATGATGTCATTTGTTAAGCTTATTTTAAGACATTCTGTTTTTAATTTTAATTCTACGTTTCCCACCATTTTCTATTAAGGAAAGGATGGGGGGATGTATATAGGGGAATGATTTTTACCTATGTGTTTTTTATATCCGTAATTAATATTGCTATGTGCTTAGGTTAAGTCTATTATTATAAGATTTAGCATTTAAGTCTCTATATAAGATCCTGTGACAAAGAGCGCGGGGCAGTCCGCCGTGACATCTCATTAAGCTCACTACGTGTGAGCGGGTCTCCGGATCCTCGGGTCTCCGGATCCTCGGGTCTCCGGATCCTCCCGTCAAGTGTTTCTCTAATTCTATATCCATTCTTTGTATTTTAATCAATGTATTCACTAGTAAATAAAGTTTCCTTTTATTTTTAAAAAGGCATTTTAAAAATCCTCCCTAACAGTACGCAGGAAGTTAAATGTACCTTAGCTACGTAGAATTTATATCTCTATGTGAAATATTAAAGCTTATTTGCATTTGTCAAACATCTACAATATTAAAATTAACAGTTGAACCAGGAACAACAAAATACTGTTCCGTCATAACAAAACAATCTCGATAAAAGTGAGAGAATTTTCATAGCCTTACAAACTACATAACCACGACTCTTTTTTTTTTAAATAAAATAACTTTATTAATTTCCCCATTGGGCAGGGGACTGGTGTCCAAACTAGGGTGACCCCTGTGTGATGGATCTTGAAACCCTAATGCCCGGTTTCCCAGTTAACCATTCGTTAGTGTTGTAACTTCGTGAAATGCGAACTACGTAACTTGAGTTTTATTTGAAACATAGAACAACCTAACACTAATGATTCATAGGTACTGATAAAATAAATGGAACCTTCAGAAACCCAGCATAAGTTAAAGCACCATAAAATAGTAACGTTAACATAAACGTAATCCAGTAACTTTTTTATATTCTAAGAGCCCCCGCACACTATAGACTTTATCGGGCGATAATCGGACACTCAGTATGTAGATGTATGAAGGTGCGCACATTACACCGATTTCTATATAATTTTGGCTTGACCTCGATCGAACTATCGGCAGACAAATTGTGCAGTCTACAGGGGCTCTAACAGAGTGAATAAATCTTATAACATCCAAAATAATCTATTCTTTAACTTCGCTTAGTCACGATTCATACTTTCACGTTTTCATATAAACAGTGACAGTGATTTGTCGTTTGTAGTTTTTTTTTTATTATTAGCCACTACTCGTATACTTTTGTTCTTTAATTGGCGAAATCAACAAGCTTAATTAATTCGTTATCGCTATTAATTTTTTTAACATTATTCCGATCTGATCGGTTAATCTAACAGAGAAGACTTTTGACTAACATCTTAAGAAACTCATCGGCATGGAATAAAAAAACAGTCTACGTCTTCTTCCAGACTATGCTCTACATCTATGCCTGATTTCATCGACATATGTTCAGCCGTTTAGGATACAAATAGCCATACATTGATCATGAGTCCCTTCACGCAATCCATCCATCTCTTTCTAGTAAATTCCACTTAACCATTTCTAACTCGGTAGAAATCTCACGATCATAAACGTTTTATTGTTGTGTTAATATTTGGTATACGATTATTGCTTCGGCCACGGTTTGTGTATTTAACGCTTTCAAACCACATAGAAACTGAGAAAGTTTACAAAGAAGGGAACGGCTGTTGGCTTTGCTAATAGTTAATAGAAAAATAGCTCTCATGGTCGTATTTATACTAAAATAGACGTTTTGATAAACAATAAACCTGTGCAGTCGATAACTTCTGTAAACTAACGTCGAGTTTCTGAACAGCCGGACAGTTTAACATATAACTTGGAAATTTCCTAGCTATTAATCTATACTAATATAATAAAGCGAAAACACACACTTCTTTGTTGCCTAGGATGTCAGCAATTACAGCACATTTTTTTATAATTCTCTTTTTAGTAAAAAACCCTACACTTACGTCACGCTTTAGGCTATATATTTTCACGCCATTAAACTTAGGGGTAAAGATTTTGGATCAAAACCCTAAAGTGGGAAAGAGACCATAAGTTGCTGCCAATATCAAGGAAGCAAGATATCCATGGTTTGTCATCATGTCATGTCATTTTGACATTTGCAATTGATAATTTGACAAATGTAAACAATGAAATAAAGTTTTTATAATTTTGCGCGGATAAAGCCGCACGGGAACAGCTAGTGTTAGCTATAAATCTAAAAAAAGTAATTTATATAAGTATGTATATATTTATGTGTGTAACATAGGCTAAATCTTTTATCATTTTCTAATTTTACGGCGACGAACTCGCCGAAGAATACTAGTCTATCTAATCTTACTAATATTATAAATGCGAAAGTTTAGATATAATTATAATAATTCATAGTTGTTACGAAAGTTGACAATGACTTCGCGGGTTTATAAGGCAAGCTGTGAAATTGTATAAATCTGGAATACGAAAAATTTGCTTAACATTGCGTTGTTTATTGAACAATTGAATTACGTGCAAAATTGTGTCGACAGATTCCAATTTACTTGAAAATGTTGAAAACCTTTCAGAAATCGGATTGCAGATACGCTGTTACAATTTACAATGAAGATCTCTGCACTATTGTGAGCCGTATCGTTATTATGTAAAACTCAAGGACTAATCTTACTAATCCTACTAATATTATAAATGCGAAAGTTTAGATGGATGGATGTTTGTTAGAGTTTGTAGTCTAAACGGCTGAACGGTTCTCGATGAAATTTGGTATAGACGTAGAGGATAGTCTGGAAAAACACACAGGCTACTCACTTTTGTTTTTTTTAACTCCACGCGGACGGAATCGGGAACAAAAGCTAGTGTATGAATAAGTTCCAATTTTGAATAAAAAACCTACATTGCAACCAAAGACATTTAAGAAATATATGGACGACATAGTGAAAAATTTTTTTCACCGGTAACTTCTTTGAAAGGTACTATGTTAGTTGTCAAGTTTAGTGCCACCTCATGTCCTTGTATTGACATGTTATAAAACATTTTACAAAATTATAATAAGCTCCATCTTTTGTTATAAAATAAAACATAAATATTCAAATTTTATTTAATGATGGTAATACATGTGGTTGAGGACCTATCAATAGATGAAGTGTCAACTATGCCTCCTCTATATTTTTTGAATCTCTGCAACTAATGCAGCAAGGCTTTTATAGCTATTTGATATTGCAATCAAAAGTATACCTTAAAACTTTGCTGAAAAGTTTATTTTTGCTTACAAAGATGGTATTTCCTTTACGGTAGGTAAGCACATTGTGTCAAGAGTTGGTCGAGCATGCGTGTCTTACGTAACAATGTCGCTATGTTACATGTTACTGACAATTATTTTTTTTATTAATTAAATGTCTTAATTGCGTGTGAACGGAATGTAACGAAATTACTTTCCAAGATTTGTCCCAGATGCGATTCTTGTTTGAAAACTTTGTTATATAATTTAAATTCAAGTTTATATACATAAATTGATAAATCCGACCGTAATCCTAGCTTACAATATTGCTATTTGCGTAATGTTTTTGTTTATTTCAATCTATACTTAATATAATAAAGCGTAAACACACACTTATTTGTTGGCTAAGATGTCAGCAATTACAGCATATTTTTGAATAATTCTTTTTTTAATAAAAAACCCTACACTTACGTCACGCTTTAGGCTATATATTTTCACGCTATTAAACTTAGATTAAATTGGATAAAAATTCTAATGTAGGAAAGAGACCATAAGTTGCTGCCAACATCGAGGAAGCAAGATTGTCAATGTCAAAGACCTTAGTTGTCATTTGTGCATTTGAATTTTGACATTCGACAAATGTAAATAATAAAATAAAGTTTTTATAATTTTACGCGGGTGAAGCCGCACAGGAACAGCTAGTAAATAATAAAACAAATGTAAGTGATTAATCTTTTTACTTAGTTCTTAGCTTATTTCTCTATCTCAAGAAATCACAACAGCAACATAACACACGCTCATAACGTAAAGGGATAGGCAGAGACTAAGGAACTACATTTACGTCGATCTTAACCCTTAAAAGACAGATTTTTTAAAATCGAATTACAAAGTATATAAGTGTACCCTTTACTGTGTTTTTTTTTCAAAAAGAACGATGTTTTTATATATTTTCGTGATATGCTCCTTTTTGTTTTCTAACTTGAAGATTATCAGTCAAAGGTAACAAGTAAACAGTCTAATATTAAAATAAAATCGATTGTAGCCCAATGCGATTTATAACATCGTTAACAAATTTTAAACTTCCGGTATTTAAGGGTTAACACATCATACATCGTATTCAAGAAAAAAGAACATTTTTTTATGTACTTAACCTTGTCCTGTATAGTTCTAATTACAGGAACGTTTCTAATGCGCATACTTTTCTTTTTAAATAGCATTGCCTTAAATAATTATAATTAATTCAATCCATTGCATACGATTAACGCAACGTATTCCTTTGGTAGGTTACATTTAGTTGTAATTTAAACTCTATTGCTATTGTTTTAAAGGTCGTAAATAACGCAAGGATTTCCATATCAATATGTAGGTTGTAGTCAATGCAAATGTCAGGCAAGTGGCACGTTTCGATCGGAATGCGGGTTTCGAATGAGCCCGCTGCGTTCCGAATACTTTGCTTGTAGAGTGACCAGCTAATGTTGAAGTTATTTGCTAATACGTTAGTCAGTTTTGTTCCCTGGTCAAGAGGTCCACTCTTAGAGTTCAGACAAAACCCGCCGGAGGTCCATGAAAGCTGGAAATAAAAATGGTGGTCCGCGACTTGTATTTCAGTTCAGCACCCTCTTCACAATAAAAAATGAGAGTCCCCTGAAACTACTAAAGCTTTGAAAGAGGTCCAGGAGAAGATACAGTTTGGGAACATCTGCTATATACTCAAAAATGTTTTTGAAGACTTGCTTGTAAGTGTTAGTGGTGAGAGAGTAATGACCATTATCACCAACCTTTCCTTAAACTTCGAGGGCACATAATGAGCATTTAAGGGCCCTTTAATGCTCCTTAAAGGATTGCTTTAGATTTAGATAGACTGTTAACCAATAGAATGTTTTAGGTACTGGTGAAAACGGGCATAAAGGGTTAGGCAACTTGCCGGTTATAAAGCAATATGACGTTATTTCATAAAAAAAACAAGGTGTGTCATAAGCGAATCCAGGTTCTAACACGTCTCTTGGGTATTGAATGTCAATCGGTCAATGACATCGGTTTCGGCGGGAGAAACTCGACGGGCGACTTTTTGTATATTTTACTTTCTCGAAGCCCCGAATGTTGCGGGCGACGGCGTGGTTAGTTTTATAAATAAAATAAACAAGGAAACTTACACGAAATTGCGATTGCAAATCTTATTTATTGTTGAGTTGAGTTTCTTTATTTTTTAAATCAATGAAGCTAACTTAAGTATGAAACCAATGCCTTTAGTAATTCAATACAATAGGCCTCATTAAGGTTATGCCAATAGGCTGGTTGTCTTATACTCACTTCCACATACACTCATCCCTTTCTATCGCTTTGACAAAATAGAGAGAACAACACATACTTAAAGTTAATCGTCTTCCGTAGCAATGCCTATCTTCAATGATTTCCGTGAAAACAAACTTCCGACAATAGACAAGATTAGTTTTTGTTTCTACATAAACAAAATCGCCTCAATAGCCTTATTTACGTTAGTGTAAATTTCCAATGCAGTAAAACCTGTAAAAACACTCAGAGTCGATTAATAAACCCATTTAAATATTAGCAAAAATATAGACTCATCGTCATCGGTGTCGCCAGCCGTGATCTAGGTCTCATTTATAATAGTTCCTTGTTATAATTTTAGATTACCTAGCTTGCCGCCTTCTGATGTTCATGTTTCCTACAATTTTTAATTAAAAATACGTAACTTCTAATTGATAAAACATGCAATGTCAATTGAAATAATACCCGTTTGGACTAATTCGTATTAGTGACCCCGACTTACTTTGTGCACTGATCGCTCAGCCGTATGATCGTTAACATTGTAGTGGAAATAAAATAAATGAATTAACAATGATACTATAATCGAATTCATTCAATTTTTATTATCAATTCCATAAAGAAATGTATGCTTTAATCTTAAATAAACTCTAGCTGTTGATCGTGACTACATCCACCTGGAAGTAAAAAATATTTGGAAGTAATGAGGTAAAGAATTTTTACAATCTACCCAGTAGTTTTTGACTTATTTAGTTTGACACTACTTTGGTTAATTCAACAGATGCTGTAAATAGTATTTTCACCACTAATTCCTAAAACTTAAATTTCTCATCAACTTAGACGCATATCGTTAATCTGGACTTCAAAAATTTGTTAGACCGGAACCATAGACTTTTGTAATCACGTGATGAGACAGGTTATAGATATTTAAGAACTACTTATGTTTTTGAATCATTATAAATACTGTGAATACGTAAGATAACCTTTACTTAAGAAACAATGCTAACGAGCAATGTTCCTTAGATGTTACAATATGATATGAATAATTTACTTTGTATTGGAAGCAAGCCAGCTGTGATACAGTCGTTGACATTACCTTGAACAAACGTCACTGTGATATGTGAGTGGTACATACACACTTGTCGACGTGACTGTCCAGTCACTAATCCGGTAATAATAACGAAGTAACGGCCCGTGCCGAGGCTCCTGAGGGAGCCCTCGAGTTTAGTTACTCATTAACGAGGTTTAGGCTAAGCGCCATCTGCGCTCGGCCACCTGAAATCAAACAAGGCAAACAGTGACAAATCAGTCTCAAAAAAGTCCAGTTACTGATTACTTGAATAAATAAAACAGAAGAAGGTAATGTCTACCTACTATTTTATTGTTCTTCACCATAGATACGACCAGTGTTTTTACAATGAAAATTCGATGATAGTGTTACGTGGAATGATCTTTGATAATAAGCTTTTTAATTTATGACAGATTTTACGATTTTTGATACTCTTTGATTGTTATATAGAATAGATTACTATAGTTATGTTGATTTGTTAAGTCAGAGCTATGATTAAAAGTGAACTAAGAAATAAATAAATCGTTTAATTCTCAACAATATCTTAGACCGCGCACTTTTGATTGAACTAACGCACAACTATTTATTCTCGCTTTGATTTCTATGAGCTTATAGAGGTGGTACTACCCGATTTTTAGTTGTGCAACTAAACAGTTGAATGGGCTGCGAAACAATCTACAATCGCACAACTGTTGTGCGATTGTTTAGTCACACGTGTGCGCCCAATCTTACTGAGATGTGATATTTAATTTATTGTAATAAACAGCGCAATAACATAATAACACGTCTAGAGACGTCTTTGACTTGGATTTGTAGAATTAATTTTACGTTTTGAATTTATTCGAGTGAAGAAATTGTTTTGAAAATAAAATAAATGACTATTTATCAACATTTGCTAACAGTTTCTATTTTCTAATTAACATTTTTTATTTGAACACCTTTTAACTTGCAGCTTTCATTCCGTTTGCACTAGATCACTATTTACAACATTGTAAGGCGTTGCGCAGACGCATGCCGGGCGTAGACATCGCTTGTTTGTGCATGCAGGAGAAACCCTTTGCAACGATATCGATCTAGATCTACAAATGTATATTATTTCTAAGAAAACATCTACTGAATACTTTGTCTGTTGAGACATGTATAAAACCGACTTCAAAATGAAATATTTCAAAACGAAATACTCCTAAAGATGACAAAATATGATATGATGAATATCCTAAGACGGAAAACTCTCTTTTTTCTTTCATATATTATGTAGTTACTAGCTTTCGCCCGTGACTTCGTATGCGCGGAATTAAAAAAAAGCTTGTTAATACTCTATGTGTTTTTCTTGACTTCCCTAGAAATTGAGCCGTTTTGTAGATACGTAACAGACATCCAAACATCTAAACATTCGCATTTATAAAATACTAGCTTTCGGCCGCGACTCCGTCTGCGTGGTATTAAAAGAAACTAATGTTAGTAGCTTATGTGTTCTTCCAGACTATCCTCTACATCTATACCAAATTTCATCGAAATCCGTTCAACCGTTTAGGGTACAGACACTAACAAACATCCATCTAAACTTTCGCATTTATAATATTAGTATGATTAGTAAGATTGTTACTCGGGATAGGCGATGGGTCGAATAAGAATCACGAAAATCTTCAAAAATATGTCAGGTTAAAAACATGTTTAGTTCAACTTAAGTACACATAGCACAGTGGTTAAAATTCGTGCATCACGAGTTAACATTTCACGGTCGCCTGCTTTCGTCTTGTATTGTTTTATAACTTTAGCCTTGAGAGCTACGGAATGAGGAAAGCATGAATATGTATGAATATTTGTAAATGACCATTCTTTTACTTCATGTTTAAAGAAAATATGTTAACAATTGATTTATGTTTTAACGACGAGATAATCAGGATGTTATCAGTTTTTTTTAATAATAGGAAATCTTCCAAGTACAATCACCTTCGTACTCGGTGTTTCGCTTTCTTTCTGGACTCCTTACAACGAATTCTAAATCAGTCCCTTTTTATAAAACAATACATTGTGATTGTTACACTGTATTTATTTTTATTGAAGTACTAGCTGTTGCTCGCGACTTCGCCCGCGTGAAATCAAAAAATGTCGCCTATGTTACTCACAGAAAAATTACCTTTCTAACGATGAAAGGATTTTTAAAATCGGCGGTTTTGAGTTATTCCAATACATACAGAAATACAAATCTTTCCTCTTTATAATATTAGTATAGATATAGAAGTTTGGTTTGACAGCCCAAACCGACTAAATTGGCCGATAAAAAGTCCAGTCTGCGGGGATTTTATAAATGGAATACCATCAATGAACGTGACTGTACAAGTATTTTCGACTTTATTCATACACAATGTACTGGTTAGTACAAGCAATGTAAGAGGTGCAAATAGACAATGTTTGTACACTAACTTGTAGAAAGTAAGTAGCTTGAATGTCTTCATTCAGTGTTGTAGTTATGAAAGAAGTCTTACCAAGAATGCAAATAAATAAAAGATTACTTGCTCTGTTTATTTATAATTCTTACTCCTTATTAAAATTAATACGAAAGTTTAGATGGATATATGTTTGTAGCCTAAACTTCAACGGATCTCGACTTTTGGCATAGATGTAGAGGATAGTCTGGAAGAACATAAAGACCACTTAATTTTTTTGTTTTTAAATCCACAAGGACAGAGTCGCGGGTGAAGGTTATACAATAAGCAAGAAATAACGTGCAGTTCGACAGATTATAAACAGTTTTTGTGTATTGGTCTATGGGTCCATGTATCAAATGTGTTTTATAGTTGCGTACAACGTGAGAACAAAAGAATCATAAACACGTTCGGTTTTCGTTGCTTGTTGCCATACGATTGTGTTAACTCAATACAATAACAGGCAATATGCTCGTAGAAGCGAAATCTTACGAAACTGCAATGTTGAAACATTCACTTGACTGGTAGAATATCGAAATTTTGGAAGTTAATGTACACTCGTAATGCTTACTAAGTCCCACCCAGGTTTGGTAGCAGGAACAAACACTAAGAGCGGGCGCACAACTTTGACTAAACTATCGCACAAATGTTGTGCGATTGTCAATTGTTTTGCAGGAAATTCAACTGTTTAGTTGCACAACTAAAAATCAAGTAGTGTGTGCACCTCCATATAAGCTCATAGTAATCAAAGCGTGAGTAAACAGTTGTGCGATAGTTTAATCAAAGCGTGCGCGCTCTAAGTTAGCAGTCCCTGCTTACTTAACCTGTAAGTGAACCTTTATAGCGTAGACATTGTGAATGGAGGACTGTTTCTGAAGTCTGATTTGTTTTCTTTTGTCAATTTGTTTAAACAAAGTTAGTCGCGGTGTTCGTATACCATGGTATTACGTTAATGTAATTCTATATCTAGATATTTAATATTAAAAAGAGTGTTCAAGATATATCTATACTAATATAATAAAGCGTAAACACACACTTCTTTGTTGCCAAGGATGTTAGCTACAGCATATTTTTGAATAGTTTTTTTTTAATAAAAAGCCGTACACTTTCGTCAGGCTTTAGGCTGTATATTTTCACGCTATTAAATAAATTGGATAAAAATCCTAATGTGGGAAAAAGACCATAAGTTGCTGCCAACATCAAGGAAGCAAGATTGTAAATGTCAAAGGACTTAGTTGTCATTTGTGCATTTGAATTTTGACATTTGACAAATGTAAACAATAAAATAAAGTTTTTATAATTTCATGCGGATGAAGCCGCACGGGAACAGCTAGTCTGATAATGTGAATCATAGTAGGTTAGAACATCTTTGTAAAGGCGTTTGTCGTTTAACAGTAGTTTGATCACTCTCTCTTCCGGCATTCGTTAACTGCACACGTGTGTTCACACTGATGTAGCAGCTACTTTATACTCATTTCACACTAGTGTAGTCATCCCCATTGCGTCAAGCACCACCCCCGGTGTGTTTATGATAATTTTAGTGACCCGGTAACAGTGGTAGAATTGGTATATTGATGTAGTAGAGCATGAAATAACGTGATCAGTTGATTAGTTGATCAGTTGGTCAACTTGCCCTTGTCCCTACGGAGAGTCGGCACAATATGTGCTTCCCTTCCGTACATTTTTATCAGCAGTCGTATCTGAATCCACTCCTTAAAGAGTTAAATAACTTTTGCTTAAATTGTCCGGCTCACCTGGGGCACCGCGACCGTACAAAGACAGGCGTGAAGTGGAGTAATTCTTCGTTTTGTTTGATGTGCTGGAGACATAATTTGAGTCCCCTTTCCCACCTTGTTGGTAGAGGAAGTAGATTTGATGGAGGGACCGCATAGGAGAAATGTTCTCTTATGCGTCCTTTCCCACATAGATTAAACGTAGACAACGCATCTGCATTTGTCAATGTCTATGGTTAGTGTTCGCTTCGCCATTTACCTTATATTATAAAAAACCCATTATAGTAGCATTGAATGTGTTAAGATCTTAATGTCTGTAAATCTAGAGAAGTTTTAAACAACTGTATTTTCGACTAGCTGTTCCCATGCGGCTTCATCCGCGTGAAATTATAAAAACTTTATTTCATTGTCATTTACATTTGTCAAATTATCAATTGCAAAGGTCAAAATGACATGACGTGATGACACACCATGGCAATCTTGCTTCCTTGATGTTGGCAGCAACTTATGGTCTCTTTCCCACATTAGGGTTTTATCCAAAATATTTACCCCCTAAGTTTAATGGAGTGAAAATATATAGCCTAAAGCATGACGTAAGTATAGGGCTTTTTATTAAAAAAAGAATTATTCAAAAATATGCTGTAATTGCTGACATCTTAGGCAACAAAGAAGTGTGTGTTTACGCTTTATTATATTAGTATAGATATAAGAAACTAGAGGCATCCAAGCATTTACTAGTGTACTAGCGTTTGTGATCTCTCTGTTTACACTTTCTATTGTTGATAACTCCATCATTAAAGTGTTATCATGGTTATAAATCATTGTGTATTTTATTCATTGAATCAGTTATTCAGTGATTCATTGAGTTGCCAGATATTAACAGACGTCTTCACTTTCAACGCTTTCTTATACGCTAATGGTGTATTGTGGCTAAATTTAACAGCGCCTCCACGCATTCCGCTGTCGGTAATTACTATCTATGGTTGCTTGTTAATGTGACAAACTTAAGCGGAACTTTCTATAGCGTTTTCTAACAATGTTAGTGATTTGTCGTTTGTTTTATGTTGACAAAATATGGGTGCGTCCCTAGGTGTGTTGCAATGGTCAAAATATCGTAAACTACGTCATTTGAATTCTTCTATCCTATATTTCTGTCTGTTTTTGTTACCTTACTTTCGTTTTATTGACAAAATGATTGGCGATATTTAAGTATCATTTCTGCTGAGTTAAAGGAGATTCGAAATGGCTCTTTAATATTTATAAACTAATTGCTAGTTTACTGCCGCTTAAAGTTAAATCCTCTTACATAACTTATCTCTTGTTAGGAAGTACATCCATATAAACTTATAGTAATTAGTCACATCTTGGGTTATCAACAAACAAACAATATTGCTCCCCTTTGCGTCCCTTAGCGTCATACTTATATAAAAAAAAGATCATCTGCAAGCGTAAGTATGGATGGTTATGTACACGCAGACGTAAGCGAACTCTAACGGGACGTCAAGACATTAAATTGGCGTGCACTCAATTAGCCACCGCACCGTGGGTTACATGTTGCAAAACACGCGACGCGACATGCGGACGCGATTACGAAGTCATCGCTTCCTTATAGGCCCGTTTACTGTGGTCCAGAATTCAGCTCGCGGTGTTTATAGAATCATTGATAACCAGTACACAAGTAAATTTGTAGTACAGTCAGCCGCATGAACATGTACATTACAAAACTTCAGAAACTAGTATACGCGTTTGGTTTTAAAAATACAGAAGCAGTTATCCGTCCGTATGTTTCCCACAACGAATGTTATTGATGAATACGTGCATTTGTATTTTGAAACCAAAGGTCTACACAAGTTTCTAAAGTTTTGTAAATGTGTACATATTTATGTAGCTGACTGTACGTTACTTTTACAGGGTTTTACTTTATTCGAATTACAACATTCGATTCCATTAAGAGAATATCGACTGGACATCGATAATATTAATAAACTCAAAAACTACTGTGCAGATTTCAAAAATCTTTCACCCTTAAAAAGCTACGTTATCAGTGAGTAACATAGGGTTTGTTTTGTTACTACTTTTTAATTCCACGTGGACGACGTCGCGAGCAACCGCTAGTAATTCACAAAATGACCTAATGTTATTCTAAGAATCTCGGTTTCCATTGCACCGGTGAGTAATTTGACCTATAGCGTCCACGTCAATGAATTGCAACAACTACGAGACACATAATCAAGAATTTATAACAACTTTTTTTATTATTTTTTTAGGTTTTTCGTTTTTTTTTATTTTTTTTCGTGGTCATGTAAATTGGCTATTTAACAATATTTTTTGTTCTACAGGAAGTTAGAAAAAACGTATTTTTGGCGTCAGTAAAGAGATTAGATTAATAAATTAAATGGTATTTAATATCTATTGGAGTAGTGTGTGTGAGATTGGTGAACTCAAACCGCCATCTTGTTTATTCTCTAGTTGAATATAATTGCTGTAATTATTGCTTAGAGTTATATTTTTTGAGTGTTTTTCTATTTGAATTAGTTTGTTCGACATAAACTAGTTTGATAACACTTTAAATGTATTCAATAACCTAAAATGTCGCCAATCTCGTTTTCGACCTCGCCTCTGATATTGAATTATGACAGTTGTTTTTTTCTAGGTCATCCGGATACTTAGACTGCATAATCAATATGATGTTTAAGATCCTTAATTTTATATAACCTTTATCAGTTTTATTACTATTTTTATCTTGTTTTTAATATTACTAATCAAAATTTTCGATATTCGAAGACATTTTTTTCATGTTAAAAAGGTATGTCGACAGCCTTTTAGCATGTTATTTATTTACTGTTGCTCACGACTTCGTATGCTTGAATTTTAAAAAAATAATAAAAAGTATAGCCTATGTTACTCAATGATAAGGTAGCTTTCTAATGGTGAAAGAATTTTGGAAATCGGACCAGTAGTTTTTGAGTTATTTCAATATATACAGAAATACAAATCTCTCCTCTTTATAATATTATTAGTATAATACTGTGAAAACAGTTTTTATTTATTTTCATCCATTACGTTGCATGCATAGAGGTAGTTAATTAAATAAAAACAGTGCGTTTAATTGGTTTTGATGAAGCTTACACTCAAATATTACCCTATTCAATTCCAGGTGGAGACAGGTCGTGAGGAGTTGAAGAAGGAACGCGAGATAATGCAGCTGGTGGCGGGTCTGCAACTGGGACCAGACGAAATGGAGCGTCGCGAAATGCCACCGCACATGATCAGAACGAGACACGGACCTAGGTAGGCTGAATACTAGAACTATGTTACGCCTAGACTACCTAGCTTCAGAAACTCTGAAACATTCTACATGAAAAAGTGGATACGGTTGGAAATTTTGGTTAAATGAGCTAATGCTTGTCTATCCTAATATTATAAAGAGGAAAGATTTGTATTTTTGTATGTATTGAAATAACTCAAAAACTACTAGGCTGATTTTAAAAATTCTTTCCCCCATTAAAACGGTATTTTTTCTATATTTTTATTATTTTTTAATTTCACGCGGCTAAGTCGCGAGCAACAGCTAGTCTTGTATAACTTTACACTGTCGTGGTTTTTTTGTTGTCGTGCTTTGTTTAAATATAGTATTAGTAAGATACGGGTTTCTTACCACAATTGGGTAGTTGAGCTCCCAATAGTTCGGCAAATTGCATGCACCATGTTAAAGTGATCCGGTAGTGATTTTTTTTAAATATCGGGATATAGAACATACCAATCGTGGTACGAAACCTTTGTCTTGCCTGCATTATAATGCTTGTTTTGACTGAAATTTATGGTAAGAGACCCAGTGGTCGGTACAAGCTGGCCTAATACATGTGCTATTGTCGTAAATACAATTAGAAATCCTTTACTTTCTACAATTCGAACGAACTATTAGAGCGCCCGCGCACCTTTGACTAAACTATCTCACAACTGTTTAGTCCCGCTTTGATTCATATGAGCTTATATGTAGGTGTGCACACTACTCGATGTTTAGTTGTACGAAACAATCGAAAATCGTACAACAGTTGTGCGATGCTTTTAGACAATAAACACTACTGTAGATTTAAGAAAAAGATCTCTTTCTCTAATGATCGACGATTAGACGAAGTCGTATATAGAAAACTACTGTTTTGGTAAAATGTTTTAATTAATCATTCGATACCTACTACTTCCTTCTCATATTACTGTTTACGTTTTAAATGAAGACCCGTGTTACTTTCGACGGTATTAATAAAACATTTTCTTGTTATGGTTTCAGATAACACCACGCTATGGGAGTGCCGACGTGCGACTGTCAACCAGCACGTGTCCACCGGAAACGACAATCTCTTTCGATTCATGTCCGATTTACGGAGCCACAAATATAATTTACCACTGTGGCAACATTCTTAGTACCAATACTCGTACTGTTTGTATTTTGTCAGCCGAAAAAACAATTTTGTACACCACGTTACGATTGCCGATTCGTAATCGATACTAACATCGATTTGTCACGAACGCGGCAACTTTCGAATACACGATTCTCACTCCGTGAATCTCAAAAAATCTATTAACTTATTGAGTAATTATGAATAAGTTCTTTTAGCTATTTCATTCAACGAATGTGGTTTTAAGATTTTGTTACTTAGAAGTATAGTTTAAATTGTCGATTAAGTTGCTTGTAAACAAGAATTTAATCTATGATGAAATATGAGTTAAAATAATTTACTATATTGTTTGGTGTATCCATAGAGATTCAACAGATATATAGAGGAGGCATATATCACCTGAAACATTTTTCACATAATCTCACTAACGCTATCTGTTGACAGGTTTTCAAAACCACGTGTCGATATAATTAATTGTCTATAAATTAATTTCCAATAGATGTAAAATATGTCAATACAAGGACACGAGGCACTAACCTTAGCAACTGACATAGTACCTTTCAGAGAAAGTACCAGTGAAAAATTTGTTCACTATGCCTCGTCTAATTTTTTTAAATGTCTTTGGGTACCTCATAAGAACAATGTTCACTAAAATAAAATATTAACAATATCTTTATTGTAAACTAGCTGTTCCCTTGCAGCTTCATCCGTGTAAATAAAAATTTTATTTCTTTGTTTACCTACATTTGTCAAAATATCAATTGCTAATGTCAAAATGACATGATGTGATGACAAACCATGGCAATCTTGCTTCCTTGATGTTGGCAGCAACTTATGGTCTCTTTCCCACATTAGGTTTTTTATCCAAAATATTTACCTCCTAAGTTAAATGGCGTGAAAATATATAGCCTAAAGCATGACGTAAGCGTAGGGATTTTTATTAAAAAAAATATTCAAAAATATGCTGTAATTGCTGACATCTTAGGCAACGAAGAAGTGTGTGTTTACGCTTTATTATATTCGTATAGATAGTTAAAAACCGATTTCAAACACAATGAAACATCGATTGTGGAACGAGTTACAAATTGCCTGTAATTACATTAATTTGAGTATAATTCGAGAACGTTCTTACGTAATGCACTAAATTTAAAATTCACTATTAAAAAGTAATAAATAACGAAAGAAACATACGAGAATGTTGTTACATTTGTTACGTCAAATAAAACCTGAATGTTATATCGATGGCTCCTATGTACAATGTTATAAGCCATAAATTTCACTTTTATACTTTGTTTTATGTTTTTAAAATTAATTTCATAAATAATTTCTGTGTAAATTTGAAAGTAACTTTAAGTAAAACATACACATGTTAGATTTATCTGAACATCCAGATAAAACTGAGCGTGTGTAGCTTTAGAACTAAATTTTGGTTGTCTATTGTAATCATGTTTGAAAAATTAATCGTCTTAAATTGTCTTGCATAATTCGCGTTTCAAACATACGATAGTTTACGTAGGAGCCGTTGATAATAATTTAGTTTTTTTACACGTGTTTTTGTACTGGTAATTCTTTGAAAGGATTAATAAAAATTACTTGTATAAAAACCTATCGCCATCTCCCTCATTCTTCTTTAAACAACAGACAACATAATGCTTTTAATGTAAGTGTTATAGTCTAAGTACGGACGCTCACCTTTGACTAAACTATCGCATAAATGTTGTGCGATTGTCGATTGTTTCGCAGCTTCAACTGTTTAGTTGCACAACTACTAATCTAGTAGTGCACATAAGCTCATAGGAATCAAAGCGCGACTAAACAGTTGTGCGATAGTTCAGTTTCAGGTGTGCACACGCTCTAAGAATTTAGAAATCCTGGCCTGAGAGCGTTTCAATTGACATCTTATGTCAGTTTCGCAAAGTATTTAGTTCCATATTTTGCCGTAATAATGCGAGTGTTTTTATTCCTGGTCAGTTATACGATAGTGGATTTTCACGGTAATAATTGTATTTATGCAAAAAACACAATCTACTGTGCCGACCCTCCGTAAGGGATAAGGGCAAGTTGATAATGCAGAAAACGCAATCCTAGTTTCTGAGTATATGGGCGTCGCCAGACGATGATCTGTAGTGTGCTACCATTAAATTGGTCTAATTTGAAACAAGTTTTTTTATCTACGTAACGTTTTTAATTATTTTTGTGTACAGGAGGCCTAATTTATTATTTTTACTTCCCACCCTTTTCCAATATGGAAGTGGATTTGACGATAGAGGGGCGCAGAAAAGGGGGAAATATGCTCTATGCGTCTCCTCTGTCGATTGAAGGTTACTCCCTGGCGATGGTCATGAATGTTATATAGAAAGAAAAAATACTATATTCTGGAATATTTTTGGTATTGTAGTGTGCTTTCTGTGACCAAATGATACGAAATACGTAACGACGAGGTTCCCCAGATAACTGCGATTGCGAATAATAAAATATATGAAGTTATGATAAGGTAATATTAAGTTATGTTGGGTAGATTAAAAAGAGATATTGAAGCGTATTTTACCTTTATGCTGGAATTATTACGTTTTATTTAAAATCTATTACATTTTACTATAATTGGTACAACTCTGGAATCAAATATTTAATTCTATTAAGGAGTTTATTAAGGAGTTTTTTTTTAAATAAACTCCGAAATGCGCTTCCCATATCGAGTATTATTCATTTAAGAGCCAAAGATCAAATCTCAAAGCTTTGAAAATGGCACAATTCATAATAGATCATATTAAAAAGAAAGAATGGTTTTTAATTTAAGTCTATTTTTAGTTCTGCAACATATAACAGTTTATAGTTTTCTGGTCAATTTTCAAGCTCTCACAATGAAAATGTCAATTCGAATTTAATTCAAGATGTGTGACAAACTTCGTCAACAATAAAAGGAATAAATATTTTCATATAAAAGTACATATAACCTCAAAAGTAGGTAGCGTCTATAAGCATTTGTACATAAGGATTTGTACAAATATAGACAGAACAGTAACGTTATAATAAAATTGAATCTAAGAAATGTATAATATAGATAGGTTTGTATTACTTTATATTTTAAATATTGTTTGTCGAATCTTTAAAACGTAATTAATTGTAACATGTAAATAATATCATTCAATATATAAAAAATATTTTAGGCTATGAGTGCCATTAACTTTATTTTGTTTAATCAATAGTTAATAAATAAAATAAAAAACATCGTAATAATGCAACGAAATTACTTGGTTATTGTTAATTATTTAAAACGTGTAATTAAAGATCGTTAAATTTAATTAACGATGTAACACGATGTATTGTAATTTTTATATATTAAAATATAGTCGTATTTATGTGTACTTTTATTTATGTCCTTAACGTTATTTTCAGGTATAGTAATCGCTTTTCAACGATTATGTCCATGATAACGCCATCCGATAAATGGAAGTAATTTTAATTTTTATTTAATCAATTAAAAAAAATGGGAAATATGGTCGCCAATTGTTAACTGAGAAAATGCGTATGTATTGGGGCTCTTAGTTTTGTGGCTTTTTGGAAAAGAATCTTCAGAGGATGAAAACTATGTCTCCATCTAGCGGCCGTATTACAAATTAGTTTGAAGTTCATTTGTTACAATGATTTCATATTCGCATTCAGATATGTATTTAGCAATGTTAAAACAGTGCCATCTAGCGGAGAGTTTATGCACTGAAATAAACTAAATGCCTTTTTATTGATATACTAGCTTTTGCCAGCGACTTCGTCCACGTGAAATTCAAAAAAGACAAAACTGATTAGATTATGTGTTCGTCCAGACTATTCTCTACATCTATACCAAATTTCATCGAAATCCGTTCAGCCGTTTAGGCTACAAACTAACAAACATCCATCCATCTAAACTTTTGCTTTTATAATATTAGTAAGATTATAAAGAGGAAAGATTTGTATTTTTCTATATTTTGAAATAACTCAATAACTACTAGGCCGATTAAAAATTCTTTCACCGTTAGACGGGTAATTTATCTGTGAGCAACATAGGCTATATTTTTTATTATTTTTTTAATTTCACGCGGACGGAGTCGCGCAAAAGCTCGTAGTAAAAATGTAGAGAGTGCGACGTCATAGTATCATACAAGCATTGTCTAGTACTCGATATAGGCATCTTTTCTTTATAAATATTAATGTTACATGTCATTTGTCATACCTTTTGTATTGGCTTGGTGTGAAATTTTTTCCTCAACTGTTGCGAGTGCGTGATGAAAATGCAATTAAATGCGTGTGTTGAAAACACGCACTTTTTTGGCTCCGTACCAAATAGACGCTTTCTAGCAACAGGGTTTGCTTTCTGTTTATATTTTTTAAACGGTATGAAAGTTGAACTATTCGTACTTAAGATTTGTACCGTTAAAAGACTATGATTTTTTCGGTGGAAACAATTTTACAGTGGAAGGATTTTTTATAGATTTTACATCTCTATTACACGCAAATGTTAAGTGCATGCCAGTTACTGGCGCAATACATCTACACAAAAAAATATAGCCTGTGTTACCCATAGATAAATTACCTTTCTAATGGTGAAAGAATTTTTTAAATCGGCCTAGTAGTTTTTGAGTTATTTCAATACATACTCGTACAAAATCATTCCTCTTTATAATATTTGCATAGATAATAAAACGGAACATTGTATTATTGTGTGCAATCTGAAGCGTTTTAATTTACGAATTGTTTCCATTGTTTTCAATATTTACAACAATTTATAAATGGAACAATTTGTAACAATTGTTATTTACAATTTATAATACGTTATCATCCATCTATCAAAACATTCGCGTTTATAATATGTTTACAAATACAAATATTTTATTGGTAAAAGTTATTTTTTATAGGGCAAAATGTTAAAATTATTTTACCGATATTCTGAAAAGAAGACAATCATTATGGTAGTAAAAAATCCTCCACACTATACAGAGTTTTCTGAAGCCAGAACTTAAGTTTTTTTAATAACGCGAGGTAGCCAGTGTGAAATGGTCCGGCAGGCAGTTATAGACTATAGGATATTACTTCGAGAACATGTATTTATATTCTAATAATCATACTAATAATATAAATGCGAAAGTTTAGATGGTTGTATGGATGGATGTTTGTTAGAGTTTGTAGCCTAAACGGATGAACTGCTTACTTTTTTATTGCACGCCGACGGAGTCGCGGGCAAAACCTAGTCGATACATAAAGGTTATGCATAATTCAAATAAATCCGATTTGTTACAAATTCCGACATTTCAATAGTGATATTCTATAAAATACAATCTTAAAATTGCATTAAAAATTCTTTCATTCATACATAACAGAGCCATGATTTTTTATTAGTAAAGTTATTGGAATAGGTTGTCAAACTTCTATGTGTTCTTTATTTGATACTAGCTGTTGCTCGCGACTTCGTCCGCGTGAAATTAAAAAAATAATAAAAAAACGCCTATGTTACTCACAGATAAATTATCTTTCCAACGGTGAAAGAATTTCTAAAATCGGCCCAGTAGTTTTTGAGTTATTTCAATACATACAAAAATACAAAGTTTTCCTCTTTATAATATTAGTATAGATTAGTATTAGTATTACTATATTAGTATTAGTATAGAAGTATAGATAATATATAATATAATAGTATAGAAGAAAATATGAAGTTTATATTTCTAAATCGATACGGATGTTTCGATATTCCTTAGATTTGATTTATTTCTCATTATTAACTTTCAGCAGATAAGAGAGGATACCGTTTTCTAAATGACGTCATCATCTTCGAGAATGGCAATGCGTCTTCAGTCAAAAGTGTATTCTCTTATAATAATTTGCTATTTACTACAAATTTGAAAAAGGAAGTAATTAAGTAATTTGTGTAATAAACTAGACTACTGGTGTAAAATGTAAATTTAAATGTAATGTTTCTCATCAAGCGAATTGTATTCTTAAGAGAAAATAAATATCTTAAACCACATTAAGTATGAAAAAATATATTTATTTCCTTCGTATTTATACTTATGTTATGCGACGAGACGATGGAGACATAAACCAGAAAGTGCATGGCTACAAAGGAAGAGAAACACCGAAGAAAGTATGGATGGATTGTGTGAAAGAGGATATGCTTAAGAAGGGAGTGGATTCAGATATGACGGCTGATAGAAATGTATGGAAGAGTAGCACATACTGTGCCGACCCTCCGTAAGGGATAAGGGCATATTGATGATAATGTATTTATATTGGGAATTGAACAAGAGAAGGGTGTTTGTTGATTATTAAGAAGATTTTTAAAACCGACACAAACCTATAAATGTTTAGTTTATCAGTGTTAGCGATTGTTACTACGTTGCATGAGGAGGCAAACTAAAAAAGCTCTCAATATTCAAAGTGAAAGCTCCAAAAATACAAAGAATGATAAACGGATGAGCAATGCAATAAACGTTTATGTCCAAAATTGTAATTTTTAAAAGAAGCGCACACTTTCACTGAATAATTATTTTTTTATATCATTAACAAAAGTAACGAGTACAAGGCGGCCAGTCACAACAGTTTATAAAAAAATGATGCCTTGCAACTTAATTAATTTTCCAATTTAATATTGTACTACTTTAATATCTATTTTCATTGTATATTTTTAAGTTTTTATAAAACTACTAGCTTTCGCCCGCGACTCCGTCCGCGTGGAATAAAAAAAACATAAGCAAGTAGCCTATGTGTTCTTCCAGACTATCCTCTACACCTTTGCTAAATTTCATCCAGATCCGTTCAGCCGTTTAGGCTACAAACTCTAACAAACATTCATCCATCCATCCAAACTTTTGCATTTATAATATTAGTAAGTATGATATGTCACATGATTAACATAAATCCTGTAAAGAATATTAAACGGCAACTCTGTCAGCATGTTATAATTACGATTGTCCGAGTTCAAAACAACTGCATCGCAATCGCAAAACGTCTATGCGGGCAATTTCTTCGACAGTTGACCATCGTCCGGCGCTTGCATAGCACGTATCCGAAACGCACTACTCACGGCTCCACATCTCACATGCCTTTGTCACGCGATTTAAAAAAAAACAACTTTCATTCGATGCTCCCGCGCGTTCTCATTTTTTAACGCGGGAATTTAATTTGTGATGTGTCATTTGTGACCGTGAAAAATAGTTTTTGACCTTAAATTTTTGTTTCGATAAAAAGTTTTTAATTATTTCTAATATTCCGGCAAGTAAAGCTACGCTTAATCCTGGATTTTTTATTGGAGCTCTATTATGGTAAGTTTATTATATTATCTTAGATAAAATACTATTTATTTATTTTATCAAATTTGGAAAAATAACAGAAAAAGGCATTTTAAAATTCCTTTTTTTGTGACAGTCAAGATAATTTCGTGTACTCAAATTATTAAGCAGCATTCCATTGACAGATGTAAAGTTCTTAAATCTATTCAATTTGATTTAAACGTCGATAAACCGTACATTAAGACATAAACCAATAAAACGATTTATTAATCAAACGACAAAAGCACTCTACGACGGTTCTCTAATCTGTGGAAGATGTTCTTATGATTTTCATTAAGACTTGTCTTGGAGAAAAGGATATTGATATAAAAAACTTCTGATGCTGTACAAATGTGTGTGTGAAAGTGAGTTGAGAAATAAGGAATTTTGGTTAATATTCTACGACAGCTCACATTGAAACTCATGATTTTTGGATTGTTATATTTACTTAGGTGGCACAATATTTCTAGAACGGCAGCCACATACATGACAACGCATCATGAACGTCCAATAAAGATAACAGCATTATTAATGACTAGCTGATGCTCGCGTGAAATTAAAAACATAATAAAAAATATAGCCTGTGTTACTCACGGATAACGTAGCTTTTTGATAATGAAATAATTTTTGAAATATACAGTAGTTTTTGAGTTATTTAAAAAATACAAATCTTTCCTCTTTATAATATTAGCATAGATGGATGAACAACAAACTGGCTGGCAAGAACCGGAGGAACCCTTTTTGTTTGATGAGTAGGGAGTAGCTTTAAGTTTATAAAACCTTTTCTTCCAATCACACGTGGGCGGGTGAAGGTCAGGGAGATGATGCCTGCTCGATGACGGCTCTTTGTTGTTGTTACAAATATAATATTTATCCACATAACTCCATTATATAGGGTGATTCTTAACGGACGGGTCAACGGTTTTGTTAGAGGACTTTAATAGGTATCGTTTAAGCGCAATCAGCTTGTATAGTTTTCTGTTAATCAGTGAGTGTTGAAAGGTGTTGTGCAACATTGATAAAGGTTGACAGTTGTATTGCTTATCGTAGGAAGGAAGCGGTCTTTTCTTCTCTTTAAACAATTGTAATCTTACTATGATACTATACCTTAGTTTAGGTGGATGTTTGTTAGAGTTTATGCCATAAACTACTGAACGGCTCTCGATTAAAATTGGCTTAAATGGAGAGGATAGTGTGGAAGAACATAGAGGGTACTTGCTTCATTCTTTTTTAATTTCACGCGGACGGAGTCACGGGCGAAAGCATTTATATAATTTTTATAAAAATCAAATAAAACTTCCGAACAATGTATCAATTTCAGACTTTGAACTTGTCGGAACGTTTTTAATTTAATCAGAAAAGTGAGTTTTTGACGACCGTATTACGTAATTAAATTACGAAATGTATTTAAAATTTTAGTTAGCAGGTAAAGAATATCAGTTTGCGTGTAAAAAGATTCTTCTTTACCTTTCTCCATACGGATCCAAGTTCATAAGTAAAAGTTATGCGATTGCGTCACAACTCACAAGCGAAAACTGGTTGAAAATTAGACAAGTTCGACTGTTCATTATGGTTTTCACTACGTTTGACGCTTGTTATTGTATTATTTTTACATAATAATTTCGTGATCGGACCCGTTTGTTACCGTGTAATTTTATATATTTGCTTTTAAATTTCCTTTATCATCATCAACTTGCCCTTATCCCTTACGGAGGGTCGGCACAGTATGTGCTACTCTTCCATACATTTCTATCAGCCGTCATATCTGAATCCACTCCCTTCTTAAGCATATCCTCTTTCACACAATCCATCCATACTTTCTTCGGTCTTCCTCTTCCTTTGTAGCCATCCACATTCATTCTTAACACTTTCTGGTTTATGTCCCCATCGTCTCGTCGCATAACATGTCCATACCACGCTAACCTTTTGCTTCTCAATTTTTCCACCACTGGCGCTACTTTCAAACTTCCTCTAACATACACATTCTTAACTTTATCCTTTCTTGTCACACCACACATCCATCTTAACATTCGCATCTCAGCCACATGCAATCTCCTTTAGTCGACAATTAAGTAGGAACTTTTTGAAACAGGGCATTTTATCATTTTATTCGCTTACCAAAAAGACATATAGACATGGTAATCTCTGTTATTCTCACTAAAAAAAACTGTTGTAGGAATACTTATAAAATTACGGTAATCTTACTATTGTTAACGCGAAAGTTTAGATGGATGTTTGTTAGAGTTTGCAGCCTAAACTGCTGAAAATAGAGCATAATATGGAAGAACACATAGGCTACTTGCTTTTGTTTTTTAATTCCATACAAACGGAGTCAGGGGGAAAATCTATTCCGCTTTATAAAATCTGTGAAATTTATTATTTATCCTAAAACGCAATTTTAAATGTTTAATGTTATATGTTTCTAAGATGTATCTCCTGCAATAGTTAAGCCATTACAGTACATTAAATTTGAAAATAACCGTTAAATTCTTATCAACAGAACGAGTAAAAACGTCTATTCTTTCAAGTAGAATAAAGTGTGGTCCATTACTCTTAGAGACAAACTTGCCAAATACAATAATTGCAAATATTCATATAATACTTTGTATTGAGTGAAAGCATGAATTTGAACTTAGAAATAATAATGTGTGATTCTTAATTTAGAGAAAGCTGATGTAATATTTACTTGATTTTAATTAGAAGTGCCTTTTTCATTTTAACACTAGCTTTCGCCCGCGACTCCCTTTGCGTGGAATTAAAAAACAAAAGTGAGTAACCTATGTGTTCTGCCATACTATCCTCCATGTCTATACCAAATTCGCATCCATCGCTGTCGAACGGAATAAATAGTATCCTATGTCCGTCTCCTGGCTCTAAGCTACCTCCTCACCAATTTTCAGCCATATCAGTAAAGCCGTTTTTGAGTTATAAATAGTGTAACTAACACGACTTTCTTTTATATATATAGATAATCTGAGAATTATCGTAGTAATACATATTAATAAAATTGGAGTGTCTGTCTGTCTGTCCGCGTTTGTTCCGGATTATCTTTAGAACGGATGGATCGATTTTGACGCGACTGACAGGTAGCTAATGAAAGTGGGAATATGTTAGGTTTTTTTAAACCTGCGCTGACAAAGTCGCGGTCGACCGCTAGTATAAAACTCGCGTACCACATGTTGAATATTCCATTAATCTTTGGAAAAAATTAGATAATACTATGTTTTTGTACTATGACCAACCCGCACTTGGCCAGCGTGGTTGACTATGGCCTAGTAACCCTAACTTTAGGGTACGGCGGGGACGTATAGTGAGCTGGTGATGATGATGTTTTTGTGAATGTACATATGCAGTGGAAACTCACGGTTAGAATGTTTATTTATAGAAAGACGTGAGGTTACCTTGATTATTATATTAATAGTAATGTCTATTATTTAGACTTTCTATTGTTGCTGAGTTAGCGAAAGTGTATGTCTGAAGATGTCGGAGTACTTATCGTATCGCATTAGTTTGTATCAAACGTCGAGATTCTGATGCCATGAATCTTGTATGACTTGGCATCTAACTGGAATGTATGGATAAAAGAAAAAGTGTACACAAACGTGTTCACTTAATGCATCGGGAAACTAAAATTATAGTGGATTTGAATAACAAATGTACACGAAAGTGAAGTTTAACTTGAAATACTTGAATAACTTAAGTTCAGATGACATCATGTTACGGTCAACTTGTGCGAGGAACGATAATTTCGTTATAGTTGTCCAGTTTGGCAACTGTTGTGACTATCAATGCGTTCAAGCCGACAATGGCTATGTTACACCATATATATGTACATAAATGTCATGAAAAAATATTTGAAGGTCTATTTTAAATAAAATAGGTACAATAAAGGACTGATTTATTGACCTTAATGGTTAGTAAATGTTTCTGCTAGCATTGGAAGAAAAGTGAACAAGAAAATTGCTCTTTAATGACACGAAATTATCAATTACTGGTGCACTTACCTTACATACGTATTAAAAATTATTTACTACTAGCTTTCGCCCGCGACACCGTCCGCGCAGAATTAAAAAAAACAAAAGTAAGTAGCCTATGTGTTCTTCCAGACTATCCTCTACATTTATGCCAAATTTTATCGAGATCCGTTCAGCCGTTTAGGCTACAAACTCTAACAAACATCCATCCATCTAAACTTTCGCATTTATAATATTAGTAAGATAATGATAACGAAATTGTAAAAGATTTGTACGTTCTTTCCTTGTGTTTTATGGCATAGATTTCTTAAATATAATTGAACAATTTGATATATGATTAAAAATTTTAATCATAATTTTTTTTTACTCACTATACCAAACTTACTCTAAGTTAGATATGACTAGGCCAAACACGCTGGAATACTGCAGATTGGTTGACTTATAAAGTACGTTGTTGTAAAATAAGATCTTATAAACTGTTTGTTCAACATGCAAATTGTATCCATTTAAAAACAACATGGTTCTTGTGACAGCAAAAAGGCGTCGTGACAGACCCCGATTTGTACCTCATCAGTGTCACATGACACTAAAGTAAGAATTTCTGTAGCGAAAGCGGCATATGAACAAAAAATAATTGATTGAAATTAATTTATAGACGTAATTGAAGGAAGCGAAAGACGGAGAGAAAATTACATAGATAATATAGGACGAATTCAGCAATCAAGGTTACTAGAGAAGCTTTTAATTTAATGTTTTTATTAATATAAGTAACTTAAAATTAATGGTGCTAACAGCCATAAGGTGTTCTTATAAAGTTTGTCAACTGATATTTAAGTATATGACAATTTAGTATTAAAGAAATTTAAATATTAAAGAAAATAGAAAAGATTTGTATTTTTGTATGTATTGAAATAGCTCAAAAACTACTGGGCCGTTTTCAAAAAATCTTTCACCATTAAAAAGCTACGTTATCAGTAACATAGGCTATAATTTTTATTATTTTTTAATTTCATACGGGCGAAGTCATGAGCAACAGCATGCAAATAAAAATTTTCGTCACTCTTAAGTATAAAATCTTAGATATAAATCACCACACACGCATAAACAACTGCAACAAGATTCATAGTAATGTATGAAGTACGTACACTTATTACCAAATTTTTAAGTAAATAACACGCTTAACTGACGCCCCCATTTTCAGGTAAACGCTTTCAAATTGCTCTTGTCTTCACCTTAAAAAAATTACTTAACTAGCTGTTGCTCGCGACTTCAACCGCGCGATTTAAAATCTAGCCTATGTTACTTAGTGACTTAGCTTTTTAATGGTCAAAGAATTTTTGAAATCAGTCCAATAGTGTTTGAGTTATTTCAATACGTACAAAAATCCAAACAAATACTTCCTATTTATAATATTAGTATAGATATAGATCAGTTTATGTCGTTCTTTTTAATACAATAAAAGTTTTAATTAAGACCTGTAAAAATTGCTAGTTGTCACGTTCCCTTAACATTGATACCAATCTTTTGTTACAATGCGTTGTATCGACAGATAAAAATTACTGTACATCGACAGTTAAAGAGGTCGTTAATTAATAAAACTAAAGTTTTATTACGACTATTCACAACAGCCCTAGAAGCCTACATTCAATACATTTTGTGCTCAAAAAACGTCCACTTGAAAAGTAACTCATTATGAACTATACTGGTATTGAAATGAGATTTAACACACTTTCTGGTATGACTTGTGAATTTTGACGGGACTTTGAGCGGGTCTAACACTCACATTGACTCGCATTAAGGGGTTTTTAAGCGAATGGAATCGGTGAAAGTTTTAAGTGCTGCTATAGAATTTGTTATTGAAATATTAATTTCGACTCGAAGTTTTAACGGTTACGCCTCAATATGCTCTATTTACAATATAAATGTTTATTATAACTTAAACGGAACTTTATTATACGCAAACATAACTATGGTTAGATTGAGTTTATGAACAACGAGCTGTCGCCCGCAAACTTCGTTAGCTCGAAATTAAAAAAAAATGGTTGTCTATAACATTCCCGCGTGCATCTACTTTTTATCAGCTATCTTCCAGTCAAAGTCACGCCCAAATCGGTCCACCCGTTCCAGAGATAGCGGTCCGGTAGCCATTTTGACAGCGCGGTATTAAAAAACTAGCCTTTAATATGCCCGTCTATATCAGCTACCCTACAGTGAAAGTCCCGTTGAAATCAGTTCAGCCGTTTCGGCGATTAGAGCGGGCCCACATCTTTGACTAAACTATTCCATTTCTGTTGTGCGATTGTCGATTGTTTCGCAGCCTCAACTGTTTAGTTGCACAGCCAAATATCGAGTAGTGTGCGCAACATATAAGTTCATAGGAATCAAAGCGAGATTAAACAGTGCGATAGTTTTGTCAAAGGTGTGCGCACGATCTAAGGTAACTGAATTCCTTCAAGACTGACCGATGACCTGGTGATAGTGGCGATCTAGGAGCGAAAAGAACGGAACGTTTTATGAATGAACGATATATTTTAGACGTTACATTTCAACTTGATTTTAGATTGTTGATTTCATGCGTTCATTCGTGAACGTCCGCAACGAATGGTTTTGCCTTTTTGTAGTAATTTAACAAATGATATAAATTAATTTTCTACACATAACATCTGTACAGTGAGAAATAGGTTTCAAGCACGCTATGACCTAGTTATTGTTCTCGGAAGAATCTTGAATCGGTATTCCGTGGAATGTTTTTTATTATCATACTTGGTATTGTATGTTGCAAATAATAGCTAGTTGTTGTCGCTTAAAATCGAATAAACTGTTTATTAATCTCCTAAAGAATTTTATGTTGACAATATAGAAATATATCATTGCTTCAATATAGCTTTTTGTTAATAAGTATAGATACATTCATTTACAAAGTTATGAATCTGGTGTTTACGCCTCTGGTTTTATAAATTACTAGCTGTTGCTCGTGACTTTGTTTGCGTGAAATTAAAATATAATAAAAAAATATAGCCAATGTCACACCCACTGATTACGTAGCTTTTTAATTGTGAAATTTTGAAGTAGTTTTTGAGTTATTTCAATACATACAATAATATAAATCTTTCCTCTGTATAATATTAGTAGAGATGGCACTATAGGTTTATTCTTACGATAAAGATTACATGTAGTTGAAGAGTACGTGCATATTTTTGAAACGAAAGGCCTACACAAATTGGTAATTGTTTGTAAATGTATCCATTTATGAAGCTGACTGTACTTGTTGTAATAATAAAGTTATTTTCTTGTAAAAAGTGGACTATAGTACACAAGCGGCGAACTTGTTAACGTCTTAATTTCAAGTTCAGAGTGAGTAAGCGGAAATGTTTATTGTCTTGTTGCATTTATTGTGAACGCGAGCGAAAGCTGAGGTCAGGGTTCAACCAAAAATTGAAAGGAAAAAGTACAATGAAATTGAGAGTGCCGATGTTTGCACGATTATCGGACAGCTGAAAAACGTGCTGATGGAAATTATGTCGTGTCTTTATTGTTCTGTTGACGCCATTGTTATTTTAAAACCGTCGGTTTCCACTGCTGTAACATCCGTAATTTTTTCATCTCCTATGTACATATTTGTATACTAAGTACTATGTCAAGACTATTTAGTAAAAAAAATGCTTTTAACCTATCTGTAAATCAAGTCCTATTTATTATAATCCACTTTCAGTATGACCTAGGTAACCTGTATACAGTCCAGACACGCAACTTTCTAGCTCGCCGGGAAATTAATACTTTCCGCAAAAGCTCGAAGCAGGCCTCTGTGTTTATACTTGATTATCTGTAATGCGTGTTTAATTCTACAAGATTAGTGGAACGCGCACTAACGTGCCCGATTTATGTTTATGTAATCACATACTAATGTGCATTGACAAGCTTGTTTTTTAGTAAACTAGCTTTCGCCCGCGACTCCGTCCGCGTGGAATTAAAAAAAACAAAAGTGAGTAGCATATGTGTTCTTCCAGACTATCGTCCACGTCTATGCCAAATTTCATCGAAATCCGTTTACCCGTTTAGGCTACAAACTCTAACAAACATCCATCCATCCATCGCTGTCGAACGGAATAAATAGTATCTATGTCCGTCACCTGGCTCTAAGCTACCTCCTCACCAATTTTCAGCTATATCGGTGATGCCGTTCTTGAGTTATAAATAGTGTAACTAACACGACTTTCTTTTATATATTACTAGCTGTTGCTCGCGACTTCGCCCGCGTAAAATTAAAAAATATAGCCTATGTTAATAAATTGTCTTTCTACCGGTAAAAGAATTTTTGAAATCGGCCCAGTAGTTTTTGAGTTATTTCAATACATACAAAAATACAAATCTTTCCTCTTTATAATATTAGTATAGATATAGATATGTTATACGCACGTCCGGGTCTAATATTTCTTTAGATTTTTTTATTTAAATGGATGTTATGAACACGCTATTTTATAATTTGGAAGACTGTTATTGTACAATGTGAATAGGTAAACGTGACAGTTACGTCCTATGATAGTAGTTTTAACTGAACAGTTCGACTGTTCAATTACTAATGGGTTGCTGAAGTTTCCATTTTTTTCACTACCTAGTGATTCAAGTGTTAGGTTGACTTAAGTTTCAACGGAGTGAAACTCAAGTTACGTAGGTCAGAAACGCATTTCATGAAGTTATCCAAAAACTAGCTAATGGTTAAATGTAGCTGAGAAACCGGACATAAGTAATAAAAGTTGAGTTAAAGTAAATCGACTATTTATGGTGTTTTATCTTTTTATTTTTATATTGTGTGGGTTTTTTGTGTATAATTTTTAAACAACTTACGAAATTATTTATTTTAAAAAATCTGAAAGGTAGCGGACTGAAGCCATTTCCTTTCTCATGATGAGCAATCCAACTATCTTTTTGGAAAGGTAAGTTCAATGTACGCTTGAGACACGTTAACTGTACGTATCCATTCTGTCATAGTTTAATGTGGACCGTTTATTATTAATTCGCAAACTGTTGAGCAAATAAACCGTACAAGAGGTCTTTGCGATTTTAAGAGACACTTTGCTAAGTAGAATAGCTCGTAAATATGACGTCATCTGACAAGCCTAGATATGACTTTGATAAGTAGGTATTATCTTTCAATTTATGGCAAGCGGCCGCTCTGAACATATCTTAATGTCGCCAAATTATTCGCTTGCTTTAGAAATCAAACTTATACCTTATTTTTTTTTATACAATAAGGTGGCAAACGAGCAAGCGGCCACCTAAAACCGCCGAAATGGCGAAGCGACCTCTGCCCATAGACATCCGCAATTGCAGATGCGTTGCCTACCCTAAATCGACGGAGGAGGAGACGCACATTAAGAGGATATTTCCCCTTCCTATGCGTCTGCTCCACCGTCAATTCCACTTTCCCATCCAATCCTTTCCTTATGAGAAAAGGGTGGAACGGGAAAGGGACTAAAATTGGGCCTCCGGCACCACACTCATCAGACTGTACGCGGAATTGCTTCCACTTCACGCCTGTCTCCTGTATGGTCGTGGTATTACACCGGGCGAGCCGACCCATTTGTGCTAAGATGTTAAAGCGGGCTCTACCACTGTTAAACCCTTTACAGTTCTGAGCGATTGTAGCGCTTGAATCGCGTAAGATGCGTGTATAGGCAAAACATTAACTGTCAGTTGAATTGTACAGTTTTGTTGTAGGATTTAGCGTCTGTATCGAGCCTTATAAATTGAGTTAGAAATAACACAAATTTAATAATTTGAAGAACATGATTTTCGCGGTCGAAAATACGTTTGGTATTATAATATAAAGAATTGATTTTTAATATTTTGTAGTTCTAAAACAGTTTTTCATATTATTTGAGGAAGTTGCATAAGGAATTAACACTTCCTTCTACAATTTATTACACTTAATTATAAGTATCTTTGTTAAATAATTATGTAAAATTGTCTATTAAATCTTGCATTTATTCTTATAAAATATAACTTGAAATTTTGTTATGCATTTTTGATATATTCTTCTAGAATTTGAGGACGATTAAGTAACTGATGTTTCATAGCTTTGTTCTTGATAAATGGAGAGTAGTATCGTTTTCATCTTCCTCCTTATCCTACTCGGCGCAACAGGTTTTTGTCCTCCACATAACTCTATCATACGTCATCTCAGTCATCACTCCCTTCTTGATCATGTCACCTTTCACGCAATCCATCCATCTCTTTCTAGGTCTACCTCTACCGGTGTACCCTTCCACACTCATACCTTATTACATCGTTTTATTTAGTCTATAAATTGACACTGGTATTAATGCACCGTTAATAGTTACATATTAAAATTCTTTATAGGATTTTAAATGTAAGTCGTGAGAGTTAAGGAGTAAGAGCGCGCACTGACCTTTTTTTAAACTATCGCACAACTGTTTAATCGCGCCTAAATTCGTATGAACTTGTATGATGTTGCGCACACTATTCGATTTTTTAGTTGTACAACTAAACAGTTGAGGCTGCGAAACAATCGACAATCGCACAACAGTGCGATAGTTTAGTCAAAAGTGAGCGTCCGCTCTTACTGTACTTATAGCAGATATAATTTTCCAGTAAATACCTCATAGTTATTTATAACTAGCTGTTCCCTTGCCGCTTCATCTGCATGATATTATAAAAACTTTATTTTATTGCTTACATTTGTCAAATTCTCAATTGCAAATGTCAAAATACCAATTACCTTACTATGGCAATCTTGCTTCCTTGATGTTGGCAGCAACTTATGCTCTCTTTCCCACACTAGGGTTTTTATCCAAAATATTTACCCCCTAAGTTTGATGGCGTGAAAATATATAGCCCAAAGCGTGATGTAAGTGTAGGGCTTTTTATTAAAAAAAGAATTATTCAAAAATATGCTGTAATTGCTGACATCTTAGGCAACAAAGTGTGTGTTTACGCTTTATTATATTAGTATAGATTAGTCGCAATTGATTAATAAAATAGTGCCTTACCGACAGATTTGGAATTGGTCCTATGTTAATGTTTAATTAGGCCTCAGCCTCAGTCACCAACGCTGGCCCCATACGGGTTGATTGACCTTATATCTTTGAATTTCTTTATAGACGTGTGAGTTGAATTTCGATGTTTTTCATCCAAAACTTCGAATTATCAAGTTAAGTATTGAATGTTGTACAATTCTTACTTAAATGTAATTATTTGAGTCTGAAATCTCTAAAGTTTCTCTAAAGTAATACAGCTTTCCATATTTTAACATTAATATGGTATATTAGACATTTATATATATTCGGATTCAAGTTACAAAAGCTTGTGAATATAGCTGAAAGTTGGCTACTGCGCGAAAGCTTGTGTACTTTCGCGTAAGCTGTAAGCCTTTGCTAGAAGGATTTATTAATATTATAAATAGAAACCTGTGACTTCGTGTAGTAAATATAGCCAGGTTAATTAACTTAAGGTTAATACTTAAGTAATACTATGATTAGGTGTTTTATTTTATTAAAGTTATCTTTCGTAAATCACTTGAGAACAGTTTAAGAAATATTTTAAAATCTCAATTTAACAGTGGTAGAGCCCGCTTTAACATCTTAGCACGAATGGGTCGGCTCGCCCGGTGCAATACCACGACCACACAGAAGACAGGCGTGAAGCGGGAGCAATTCCGCGTACAGTCTGATGAGTGTGGTGCCGGAGGCCCAATTTTGGTCCCTTTTCCATTCCATCCTTTTCTTAAAAGTAAAAGATTGGATGGGAAAGTGGATTTGACGGTGGAGGAGACGCATAGGAATGGGAAATATTCTCTTTATCTGCGTCTTCTCCTCCGTCGATTTAGGGTAGGCAACGCATCTGCAATAACGGATGTCTATGGGCAGCGGTCGCTTCGCCATTTCGGCGGATTTAGGTGGCCGCTTGCTCGTTTGCCATCTTATTGTATAAAAAAAATCTCTACTAATTTGTTTAACCTGCACTGTGGATTAAATTTCTTTCAAGGGAGTACCTTAGTATTGATGACTACGTCAGTTTGTTAACTTTTAGTATTTCAATATAAAAACTTATGTAAGCTAAATAACATTACGAAATTATGACAAGTTTATTTAAAAATTATTTAAATATAACCTCCTTTAAGAAATAAATGGACACAGCGGGAGGAATTCTCTTAATATGCAAAAACAGAAATGTAATACTCTATGACACAAATCTATCAAGTATGATAAAATTAAATTTTAGTCTCGCACTTTCTGAGATGAGATGATGAGAAGAGCGTCAGTGGCTTAGTGGTTAAAGCACTTGACTTGTAATCTACAGGTCTTGGGTTCGAATCCCGCCATGTACCAATGTGATTTTTCGATTTTTCGAATTTTCATATGTACATAATTTACCCGACGTTCTTACGGTGAAGGAAAACATCGTGATGCCTGCACATATCGGCGAAGAAATTAAAAGATATGTGTGAAGTCAGCCAACCCGCAGTGGGCCAGCGTGGTTTGACTATGGCCTAGTCACCCTAACTTAGGGTAGGCTCCGAGCCCCTCGGTGGGGACGTATAGTGAGCTGGTGATGATGAATACTCTATGACATTTGTCATAGATTAACGGGAAGATTGCAAAGATTATAAATTCAATACAAAATGGCGTCGATCACTTTCACTACCTTATTATTAACGATAAATAATAAAGGAACTTTTACTTATCGAGAAAATTTCGTGTTTCGGAAAGTAATCTGCATATACTCTCTAAAGTTACATCGATTTGCATTAGTTAAAAACCAGTTTACGTATTACGAGAAGTTAGTAATATTACGTCTTTGTTAACTTGTACAGGTTCCTTTTTAAACTGGCTTATGACAACTGCGGGATACGTAAGTAATGCATATGGATGTCGCCGAGAGGGGGAAGCTGACGCCCATGGTAATGAGGAAATAGGAAATTAGACAAGTTGCTTTTCTTTTTTAATCTTTGATACTTCTCTTCTTTGGTCAAAGGAAAAGTGTTAGGTTAGGTTAGGTTAGTGATAAGATCCCACAGAGGAGTGCCACGAGTGCGGCCACGCGGAAGACACTGTACAACACACCCTAGAGGCGTGTGTGCAGTGGTCGACCCAGCGGGCCGCACTAGTGGCAGAAATCGGAAACGACCTCTCGCTGCCCGCCGTCGCTAATGCCATGGTGAGCAGCGAGAAGTCCTGGTGCGCCATCGCCTCCTTTTGTGAGGAGGTGATGGCGCTGAAAGAGGCAGCAGAACGGCGGCGGGAGGAGGATGCGAATGCAGACCCCCTCCGCCGTCGCAGGCTGGGGCGCAGGCAGCGCGCTCACGACCGCCGCCTGCCCCCCTAGCTGGGTAGGTCACGGGCGACTCACATCTTTATCGCCCGTGACCAACTCACAAGACGGAAGGCGCACCTCGATGTTCCGGGTGCGCCTTAGAGGAAGTACGGGGACTCCATAGTCCCCATTGAGGAGTGTCCCCGTTGGGACCGCGCTGGCTGGGTCGCGGAAGATTGCGCAAGTGTTCCCGCGACCCAGCCACAAAGCGCCGTGGAGGAACATCGTTGGGTTTTAGTGGGTATTCCGGCCACCCAATTTCGTGGCCGGCGAGTCCCACATACCCTCCTGGAAACGGGAGGGATGCGGAAATGCATTTCCCAACGTTAAAAAAAAAAAAAAAAAGGTTAGTGATAAGATTAGGTTAGTAACTAAAATGCTTTGGAACTTTTTAATATAATAAATCACTGTTAATGAAACAAGTTTACTCTTTTGACTAATTTGACAAAGTAAGGAAGCGAATAAATCGAGTAAAATAATCTTATTAATATTATACATGCGAAGTTTAGATGAATGGATGGATGTTTGTTAGAGTTTGTAGCCTAAACGGCTGAACGGATCTCGATAAAATTTGGCATAGACGTAGATGATAGTCTGGAAGAACAGATAGGCTGCTAACTTTTGTTTTTTTGAACTCCACGCGGACGGAGTCGCGTGCGAAAGCTAGTAAATAATAAATTGACAAGTTAAAAATCAATCTGAACATTAATAATGCATAAGTTTTTTTTTTGTTTTTACTGTTAACTGCAACTAAAGTCAAGTCTACAACTAACAGGGGATCTACGTACAAAATCGCTTATAAAATTGTTGAAACAGATTCCTTTAAACCTGTATAAACAATTAAACAACTTATAATAACAGTACGAATTACCATCTCGTTTATTCCAGTTTATTACAGATTGGACAGGCTTTCATAAATTTTATAGCAAATCTGTAATCAGCAGGAAAACTTTACACGTTTCACTTTGCGAGCCATGCATCACTTCTGATCATAAAGTGGATGCTAGATTATTCACTTAGCTTTAGTGTTATTAATGTTTCTAATGTTTTCAAACTAGATGGCGCTATTAATTAGAATCACAATAGAGTTCTAAATTGGAAATAAATTACCAATAGGGTTCAACTATAAAATGGGATTCTGGTAAGGGTTCTTCCGTATTGTAAAATAAGCCATGCTAAGAAGTCATCAATTTATGCAAACAAAAATAGTAAAATCACCTTAAAGAAAAGAAAGTTGGCCCGCGAAAACATTCTTCTATTTACGTAGAATATGAACAATTTATTTTATTATATGACGGTGTAATAACAAGCTATGTTTATGATACTGGTTGTAACTTAACGATCTATGTTCCTAGCTATACGTTCAGGAAAACTTGAATAAGAGTAACATATAAACCCAGATCTACTGTAGTTTTACCAGAATCATGTCTAATCGCTAACGGCAAAACCAGCATAGAAATAATGACAGTATTACTCTAAAAATATAGTTAGAATTTTTAGTCGGTTAAGGAGGCTTGGAGTCCCTCAGTGGAGACATATAGCTGGTGATGAATGACGTTGATAATCAAAATTACATTTCTATACATATCTTGTTGTCACGCGTAACATTATCAATCTTTGAAACCAATTATTATTGACTTAATGGTAATAATTGCAATTTTAATCTGCAAGTTGGCAACATCTATGGAAAAATAAGAACAATGCATGTATGAACAAAACTAAGTTGCCGACTTAAGTGAAAGCAGGTAAAGCGCGGCACGATGCGTACTCGCGAAAACTCGTAAATATTAACTTGCTTATATTAAGACGTGTGGTAAACTTTAAGTTTATATTACCATAGATATAATAAATTCAACAGCACGAGAATCGCTAATTAATTGAGTTGTAAAAGTTGAAAAAAATTACAATAACTATCTTTGGAATACTATCAAATTCTAACACGAATTTTAAACACTTCGTTTAAACGTGGTCTTATAATTTAAGACGCTGTTACATATTGAAATATCGTTTCAGTATTCGGCCATATGTATATTTAAAACTTCTACGAAGACAATGCCACTACAACAGAAGTCGCAATCATTTGATAAATATTGACATCTCACTCACTCTCTATGAGACAAACAGAGACAGCGATAGATACAGTTTTCAAGTGTTTTAGCAATGGAATTTCACGGTAACATCTGCGACTTGAGGTACCAACAGTGTGTAATTGGTGTCAATTTGGACACTTGTATGTTACAAGAGATCGTATCTTGTGAAGTCAACTGAATCTGTTATCTATACTAATATTATAAAGAGGAAAGATTTGTATTTTTGTATGTATTGAAATAACTCAAAAACTACTGGGCCGATTTAAAAAATTCTTTCACCGTTAAAAAGGTAATTTATCTGTGAGTAACATAGGATATATTTTTTAATTTCACGCGGGCGAAGGTGCGGGCAACAGCTAGTATTATATATTCTTCTATGTTAACTTGTCTGAAGGGTGTATAGTTATACAAGGATATCTAGCCTTTTATAATGTATTATTAGTACGTTCTATTAGTGTGTTTTTCTAATAAATAAGTTAAATCATCTCCCCTACCTTATCATAACCCGTAGTGTCGTCGCACCGGGTATTCGTCCTCCAAATAACCATAATATCATCCATAATTTAGTCACCACTCCCATCTTGATCATGTCACCTTACACGCAATCCATCCATCTCTTTCTAGGTCTACATCTACCGGTGTAATACACTCATAAATAAAGTTCTCCTTATAAAATCTTAATTTTATTGTTTACAGTTGTCAAATTATCAATTGCAAATGTCAAAATGACATGACATGATGACAAACCATGGCAATCTTGATTCCTTGATGTTGGCAGCTTGTAGCGCATGGTCCCTATCCAATTATTTACGCCGTAAGTTTAATAGCGTGAAAATATATAGCCTAAAGCGTGACGTAAGTATAGGGCTTTTTATTTAAAAAATAATTATTCAAAAATATGCTGTGATTGCCGACATCTTACGCCGCAAAATAGTGTGTGTTTACGCTTTATTATATTAGTATAGAAGTATAGGTACATACACAACGTATTTGTACACAAAAATAAATAATAAATCAATCAGAATTATTATTATAAATACCATCTTACAATACACAGTTGTATTTTTAATAACAATGTTAAAACTCGTTCAATAATCACAAAGGAAATTCTTTTCATTGAAACATTTTATTATCAATGTCATCATATATCTAAGATTAACACATACATTACTTGTGTAAGCATCTTATTAAAGAGTACCTCAATACGCAAGAAAAAAAGGGTTACACACGACCTTAGTTCACGGTTCAATAAGTGAATGATGAAATATTTTCAATATGACACAATGCAATGTTAAATCCTTAAGGCATTTCAATCAAATAAAGTACAATTAGTGCATTTCGCGGTGTTCAATTTTTAGTTAAGTTGCCTTGTTGCAACGAGACGAACCAACTCCGCTTCCTTTTACCCGACAGAAAAATGGGTATCACGTTTGTCGCTCGTATGTTTTGTTTTCAATATTTTTCTTAGTAAGTAGTAATTTATTAGTAAAAAACTTTCTTTTAATTATAAATTTTATTATTGTTTTTTTTGAGTATATTTAATAAAGGTTATGTTATTACAAATAACCAATTAGGTATCAATAAGTTGCTGTACTTAAAAACCATATTTTATTTCATACATGTATCTCAAAATTATTTTAGACATCTCACAAAATATATTTATTACTTTAATAGCATTTACTCGGGTACGATTTACATGTAAAGTAGGTTTCACTTTAATGGCCGAACGTACAACGTACGGCATATGACAGTGAAATTCTTCACAACAGATCCACGTTATGATAGTTTCACACTAGGGTAGGACAGTGAATCAGAGCAGTACAGTCCAGTACTATTTGAATGGACTAACCGAAAGGTAACAGTTTTACTAAACAGTAACATTCGAAAATCTGTACTAATATAAAGCGTAAACACACACTTTGTTGCCTAAGATGTCGGCAATTACAGCATATTTTTGAATAATTCTTTTTTTTAATAAAAAGCTCTACACTTACCTCACGGGTATATATTTTTACGCCATTAAACTTAGGAAGTAAATATTTTGCATAAAAATCCTAATGTCGGAAAAAGATCATAAGTTGCTGCCAACATCAAGGTAGCAAGGTTGCAATGCTTTGTCATCATGTCATGTCATTTTGACATTTGCAATTGATAATTTGACAAATGTAAACAATATAATTATATATTTTCATGCGGATGAAGCCGCACAGGAACAGCTAGTTGCTAATAAAATTAAAAAATATAGGAACTGAATAATCTTGATACTTATTTTGATGTAACTTTGTCTACGGCTGCAGTACTTTGTAATATTTGGAATACCGTCTTCGTGTGAAACAGGTATATCCGGGCAAGTGGGGTAAGCCATCGTAACTGTAGCATACTCGCTGTAGCAGGGTAGCCGAGGATTAGCGGTATCTACCACCGTTATAAGCATACTCGATTCGATTTTGATTCAATCCTATAGCGAGATATCGACGCACTTTTACTTCGATATTTATGGGTTTACAAACTTTCGATATTATGTGATGAATCATGCAGCATTTTAGGGCTCCTCGTGGCTCCTCATTTTACAATTTAATTTAAACCTTCTTTATTATTGACATCAACTTTTTTTTTATCCAACATAGGCTTGTTTTGTCGTTTTTTGAAAGGCTACATAAGTTAACTTGAACCCCAAAGTCAATTTTGTCGTCATTTATGCCATACAATTTATTACAAATAGACATTTTAGCAACCCAAATTGTTTTCAACAACAATTAACTGTAATATAAAACATTTCGTAACTGTTGTACATAATCCATAGCCAAAACACATGCAAAAACAATTTGACCTCTCCTTCATTGCTTTAGAAAAAAACAGAGATAACGGTAGTTATTAAAGATATATATCTCAGTGGAAACCCACGTTAAACACTTTATTATTACACAGCTACAATTGTATGGAAGTACGCCTTGTAATACAATTTCATAACATCTTCTACGTATGTAGCAAGTTATTTCTTGAACACTACGTAATTCAATTGCGAAATACAAGTACTTAAAGTGACGATCAGCAGTTTAAATAAAACTATGCGAGTATTTTATTTAGTATTTATAAATACATTTTTACGTATTTGATCGACTTAACCTTTAAAACGCTGGTTGAATTTATAATTTTTTGGACGTGTTTATAGCCAGTTTTCATTTTAATTAAAATTCAATAGATGGCGCTGTTAGGTTAGTTTATTCCCAGTTTATATTAAAGTACGTAATATGCGTCAAAGCTTGTTTCTTCCGCTAGTTTTGTATAATTTTATATTACATGGAGATATTATGAACAAAAGCCTGCGGATACCGTAGTTTCTAGGCGGTAAAACAAAGACCATATGCTTACCCGTTATGTACTTTTGTGGTATCCGTTAAGTAAACCTTTGACGACAAAACGCACTTCAAAACTACAATACCTTGATGATACAGTTGCGTCTATATCTGAGTTCATATAAAAAGCGTTTTATTTTTAAAATTATAACCGAATGGGCTATCGCCAGCGACTCCGTCCGCGTAAAGTTAAAAAATACTTCCTAGGTAGCTAATGTTCTTCCAGACCATGACTGTCTGTGCCTAATTGCCTTTAGATCCGTTAAGCTGTCTTGGAGATACGTACTAACAAATATCTATCCATCTAAACCTTCGCATTTATACATTTAAGAACTGATGAAGAGCTATATTAAATCACTAGCTGTTGCTCGCGAATTCATTCACGTAAAATTAAAAAATATAGTCTATGTTACTTATAGATAAATTACCTTTCTAACGGTGAAAGAATTTTTAAAATCGGCCCAGTTTTTACGTGAATCGAATACATACAAAAATACAAATCTTTTCTCTTTATAATATTAGTATAGATAAAATTAAATTTTAGTCTCGCACTTTCTGAGATGAGATGATGAGAAGAGCGTCGGTGGCTCAGGGGTTTGAGCAATTGACTTGTCATCTACAGGTCTTAGGTTTGAATCCCGCCATGTACTAATGTGATTTTCGATTTTTCTAATTTTACATGTACATAATTTACCCGACGTTCTTACGGTGAAGGAAAACATCGTGATGCCTGCACATATCGGCGAAGAAATTCAAAGATATGTGTGAAGTCAGCCAACCCGCAGTGAGCCTGTGTGGTTGACTATGGCCTAGTCACCTCTTGTTATGGTAGGCTCCGAGCCCCTCAGTGGGGACGTACCTATAGTGCACTGGCGAGGACGACGACTTTCTGAGATATTTAATATCAAAGTTTTATTATCCTAAAATAGAATATTGAACAGTATCCGGTAACATTTTATATATCTCAAGATGAATGTGTGAATTAAGATAATAATTGCATGCCTTATTTGTATAAATGAGGCAAATTAGCGCCATATTAAGCATATTATATGAACACGGTTGCATTTCGGATGTCGTAAGTCATTTAAATTCATGAGTCGGATATGGCGTAATACATTTGAATTGTGAGAATTACGAAAATACTTAGCTTAAAGTGTTATATTTTATTGTAATACTAGCTGTTCCTGTTCGGCTTCATCCGCGTGAAATTAGAAAAACTTTGTTTATTGTTTACATTTGTTTAATTATCAATTGCAAATGTCAAAATACCAATTACCTTACTATGGCAATCTTGCTTCCTTGATGTTGGTAGCAACTTATGGTCTCTTTCCCACATTAGGATTTTTATCCAAAATATTTACCCCCTAAGGTTAATGGCGTGAAAATATATAGCCTAAAGCCTGACATAAGTGTAGGGCTTTTTATTAAAAGAAGAATTATTCAAAAATATGCTGTAGTTGCTGACATCTTAGGCAACAAAGAAGTGTGTGTTTACGCTTTATTATATTAGTATAGAAGTATAGATTTAATACGAACTGCATATCTTTTAATAGTTCATGTATCTCTCTACATGAAATCTCTACCTTAGTAGAGATTTCTCATGAATATGATGCTAAAGAACTCACTGACAATGATAATACCGCACTGCTTAAATAGCGGCCAACCTCCAAAACAACTGGTTCATTTTTGACGGGCGTTTGAAGGTAGTTGATGCACGTAGGAATATAATAGACGACCTTTTTTTAATTCCACGTTAACGAAGTTTGCGGACGACCGCACATACGACAATAAAACTGCTTCCATAAGAATAACGTACCAAATACAGACAAAACAACCAATCTCTTCTCTAGACAAGACGCTCTATAGATTTCTCCGCTGGAAATGAACTTTAAAGTTCAAAATACTGTTTATATTCTATTCAAAGTGTAGATGAAAGTAACCACAGCGATAACCCTGCAGGAATTGTATTGCAAATGCTAACCAAGTCGCTTTAATGCATAAGACGAGAAACACGAATAGTGTGAACTGACTGGTTTCTCCAAAACAGACTTACAGCTACTATTATACTACTTATTCTTATTTAGGACTACCTTTCGCCCGGGACTCCGTCCGCGTGGAATTAAAAAAAACGAAAATGAGTAGCCTATGTGTTCTTCCTATCCTCGACATATTATACTATACCAAATTTCATCGAAATCCGTTCAGCCGTTTAAGCTACAAACACTAACAAACATCTATCCATCTAAATTTTCACATTTATAATATTAGTATGATTCTAATCTCTAATCTTGGCTGCTCGGAACTGTATACCAGTAGTTCCACATAAGGCAATTTTAGGTGCAGCGAGGGAAGTGTAGAGCTGCACGTCAATGGCTATCATTATCAGCTCTCTGAGAGGCTCGGAGCATAAGCGTTAGGGATGACTAGTCAATAGTCAACCTTGCCAGAAGACCTACAGGCAAAAATACATTGTCTATAGGTACTGATGTAGCATTAATTGAACTGATTGCTGTTTTGACATCTCTCCCCTTTCTTAGTGCTTCTCCGGAAAGATGTGTAAAAAATATTTTTTACACATAACTTTCGACTAAAATGTTTCGACACAAAAAATAATTAATAGATTAATTCGTTAGTTTGCGGAAATGCATTAGCAGAAATGCAAGCCAATTAATTAGGAATGACTCAAGATGAAAGTCTATCTTAGATATGTCTGACGTGGGCGAGACATGTACGGTCAACGGAAAAAGAAGTATCTCGAATTGAGAATTGTTAATAATCTTACTAATATTATAAATGCGAAAGTCTGGATGTACGGATGTTTGTTAGAGTACAAACTCTTAGCGGCTGAATGGATCTAGAAATTTGGCTTAGATTTGGCTTAGAGCATAGTTTGGAAGAACACATAGGCTAATTACTATAGTTTTATTTAATTCCACGCAGACGAAATCGCGGGCGAAAGCTAGTTATTATTAATAATGCTACCAGTTCTATATAAATATAATAGTTAGCTATTTTTTTCGATATAATTAATAGTAAATTGCGAATGATTCTAAACCAAACATATTTAAAAATTATTTTTATATGTTATTAATAACTGTCATGTATTTTTATTTATTTCGATAAGGACAAGCCCTTGAATCATTATATTATAATAATAATAAATGAAGATAATAATGGAATAAAGGGCATTGCTTATAAATCTGACAAATCACATGGAAAATATTTATTTCACATAGTTAACACAATACATAGGTATTGAATAGTCATGTATTCCAAATATTTTGAAAACCGCATCACCGCTGCGTGTAATTATACAAATGAAATTCTCAAACTCAAAATAATTCAAAATATGTATAAATACATCATTATGCAATATTCAGTGATGTAACAAATATATATTTGAGGACGTATATTTCGTATCCACTTCGGTGAATTTTGACACAATACAATTAGATCGAAGTCTTTGTACTTTATACTAATGTTATACATTCGAAAGTTTGGATGTTTGCTACTATGTATGTCTAAAACGGCTTAACGAAACTCGCTGAAATTTTGCACAGATGTAGAACATAGTCTGGAAAAACATAGGCTACCTGTTTTTTTTTTAATTCTGTGTACGGATATAATTCTAAATTATAGCTCTTATGGCGATAGTTTGCTGGAATATTCTGGAATAATCGTTCCTAGTGGGAACGGGATTTAGTTATTTTTAAACATTAATCACATTTCGCTGAACTCTGTATTTCAAATGTTGTTTTATGAAAACTTCATGTTATGGCTGAATTGATGTCATGATATGATCAGAATTTGATCGCATGTTGAAATGTAATTTGTAATCGATTATAACAAAGTTGTTTTTGTGTACCAAATACAGAGAGAGTATCTCTTATTTGATATTACCATACCTCTGCCATTTCCTAAAGGGTACAGCACATACTACTCTTCCATACAGCCCTCAAAAAACATATCATTCACTACTTCTTACTTCCGTACTGACAATGAAATGAAATGAAATGAAATGAAATGAAAATGAAAATGAAAAAATATTTATTAAACATAAAAAGATTAAACAAAACAAATAACTCATGACAAAAACTTAAAATTATACATAACAGAAAATTAAAAATATCTTAAGTTATTCGAGTTAATCCGGTGATGGCCACACTAGGCAATGCCTGTATCGTGGCCACCTGAAATTCAAATATACAATATAATCCATCACCATCCATCCATCCACAATCCATCCATACTTTATCCTTCGTTCCGTTATTCTCTAGTAGCTACATTAATTCTTGGTTAAACTTTAATTTGGGACGTAAATATATTAGCTACATTTGCTATAACAACTCATTAATGTTAATTTCAGTCTATATTAACATCCTTTCACTCTTAAATAAATTTCAAAACTATAAATGTCAATGCTATTAAATAACTGTCTTACAAAATAAATATCTCTTTATGGGAATGGATGTCTTAATGATAGTCATATTTCTAAATGTATTGAGAAATTCGTAATGCAGCAGCTGAGAATAATATATGCCAATTTTAATTTATAAGATATAATAATTATTAAAATAAGATAATAACCTGGGAAAAATAGTAATCCCGTACTACCTTAATATCTTCTGCACGATATAATTCCACCATCACCATTTTACCATCGAACGTTATACCGGATTCCATCCTTTTGTAGTTAATGTACCGTGAGTTCGAACTAAAAAGTTTGAATCACAGTTCCTTGTGCGTACTGCAAGGCATTAGAACCAGTTGCCGGCGTCAATTATGGGGGCCTTCAAACGAAGAGTAAACAGCTACCTAGCGCGTACGATCTTTCGACTGCGCTGGCTTAAAAAACGTAAAAAAAACTTAGTTAAACAGATTCTAACTTCCCTACTTTCAGTTGTTAAATGTTCTTCCTTAATTAAGAGTATGAGAAATCGGTCCTTATCATCCCCTTAGTGTCCACTGATGACTACGTCACGTGCATTGACAGTATTAATCCATTATCTGTGCATCATATCGTGACATAATGTTCACGATAACAAAATCATTATAGGTTATGTTGCAAGTTGGGAAAATCACGTAATTATCTACGGCATCGATATGTAATAATGGTATATTAATCGATGTTATGTCATGAAAGATTGCTAAATTTTAATTATACATTCCGATACTGTCTTTTATCTTAATAACTATATTAACCGTCATATTGAGATCAATGACATTAAAAACAATAATGTACAAATACTTACGATAGGTTTTACAACATTTTTTAATTGTTTAACCTTTAAATATGTGGTTTTTTATTGCGCATCATCAACTTGCCCTTATCCCTTACAGAGGGTCGGCACAATATGTGCTACTCTTCCATACATTTCTATCAGCCGTCATATCTGAATCCACTCCCTTCTTAAGCATATCCTCTTTCACACAATCCATCCATACTTTCTTCGGTCTTCCTCTTCCTTTGGAGCTATCCACATTCATTCTTAACACTTTCTGGTTTATGTCCCCATCGTCTCGTCGCATAACATGTCCATACCACGCGAACCTTTTGCTTCTCAATTTTTCCACCACTGGCGCTACTTTCAAACTTCCTCTAATATGGTTTTTTATTGCGCAATGGAAAGTATTTAGGTATATATAACATAATAACATAATTAACATAATAATATTATAAAGAGGAAATATTTGTATTTTTGTATGTATTGAAATAACTCCAAAACTACAGGGCCAATTTTAAAAATTCATTTACCATCAGAACGGTTATTTATCGGTGAGTAACATAGGCTATTTTTTAATTTCACGCGGGCGAGGTCGCGAGTAACAGGTAGAATAACATAAAAAATAATAATAAAGAATCTGGTGTAAAAAATTGGCATTTATTATGAAAAACACACAATATATTTATTACCTATGGTCGTCAAAGTGCGTTCGGAAACACATACCACACGACTTCAATAAAATAACGTAAAATGTGGTATGTATACATTTGGCAACAAGATGCATTTAAGGGTTAATCAATGAAAGAAAAGTATAATTAATGATTTATTATGTTTTTTAAATCGGAATACGGCAATGGAGTAGATTAAACATGTCTTTGTATTTGTATTGTATCTTTTTACTATCGTAGAAAAAATGGCGGAATAAGCATTCATTAACGTGTCAGAAAAAGGTTAAGAGAGAAATTACAAAATAATGGAATAACAAAGTTACGATATTCTATTTCCAAAATCACGTAACAACAGCTGTGAAAAGTATTTTAAATAAATTAGAAAGTTAACGATTATTGAATGTCAATGACGCACAGATAAAACGAAAAAAAAAAAAAAATGATTTCATCTTCGTCATTAAAAGTTTTTTCTTCTAAATCATTCAATACAATTAAACAATCAATTTTTAATCTGCAACAATTTGAATGGGCATTAAAACGCGTCACTTTCGCTTTTTCTGTTTACGACTCGATTTGCATTTCTTACTAAACATGTTTCGTTTTTAATTCGCTCAGTCTCTTGCCATTTGTGGAATCCGTTATTTATGTTCGTTATCTTAGTTTAATGTTAATTACTTTGGTAATAAAATATTTAGGTAATCAATCGTTAGTCTAACATTTAAGTGGGTGTCCCAGACACTTTTAATGCGATAATTAGCTGTTAATATCAATCTAAATCTTTGTAGAAGAAAGTTTCGGGAATGTAGAAAGGTAAAAAAACCGAATTTTCCCATGTAACTTAATTTATTACCTAAAGGCCGAATACTCAAACGACATTTAAATACAGTCTTATCTGACCACGCTTAACCGATAGTGTCCAGCGTGACTAACAACTAATTTAAAAAAAAATATTGTTTAGAGAAAAATACGTGAGATTTCGATTTTAGTGTGTTGGTAAAACATATTTTTTTGCTACAAAAAACTCTGTTGAATTACGGGGGTTAAACTCCAAATTCCAATAAAATTTTGACAACTGTCTGTAAGCGCTTACGAAGTATTTAAAATTCGTTCCAGTTTCCGTTCAGCAAGATTAAAAGGTGACAAAGTAATCTTGCAGCGTGGAAGTTTTTAATTCGGGTCAACGTATTGTTGTGGTTAATCTTATATTAACATTAATTAAGTATACTCAGAATGGTTACATAATGTATCATAAATAATTTAATTGATGTTACTAGGACAAAAGTTTTCTTAAGAGCTATTTTTTTTATAAATTTGGTTTAGTGATTAGTTGTTTTGTTTCAGAGCTTCGAAGTGGTTTTGGAGGTTACAAAATGCTAGGCAACTTCGGGCCCAAGGCCCAACAACTGTCGAAGACGTGAGTGGTTTTTAACAATATTTTTATTTAACTACAAGGCAAAACTTTAACTTTAACAGTACAACTGACAGTTTAAATTTTTCTTACATACGCACAGTTTTTACTGAACAGTTCGGGTTACTTAAAACTGTCAGATCTGAGTGTCTTTAACAGGCATATGGTGCGGTGTAGATGGATTCAAGAACCGCATCAAAAGATGTTAATCTGTTAGAACAGTCTAGCGTTTGTAGGTTTTGCGACGTTTCATAACTGTTTTAAACGTATGATGCAACTTGTGATCACTAGTGCTATAACCAAAGTGATCGCGGAAAAGATGCATGATTATGCTTTTTACAAGAAAAAAATGAAATAATTATAGGGCGTGTAACGTTTTTCACGTGTTATACGAGTAGCCAGTAACGTAATAGATTAAACCGATAAAGTATGAAGTAGTTAAACCGATTTTGTTGGGTACGATTCCTAGTTTTTTAAGGTACCCAATTTAATATACGGAATACTAAAAACAAATGAGCAAACGGGAGTTCTCATTGTTAAAACTGAAAAAAGTATTGTTTGATAACCAAATATGGCGATGAGGGATGAAAATATGTTTTTGAGTTTAAGCAGTGGAAACCTGCGGTTACAGATGGTGACTTGTGATAACGAGGGCTCGTCTCACGGCGGGTTCGTCCTGGGCGGTCGCGAGGATGACACTCGCCGGTCCCGCGCACCGAGCGTCTCTTCGCTCTCTCTCTATAAGCAGAAGATCGATGCACTCTTCGATGACAACCGCTCGGTGACGAGCCTGCCCCGCTATGGGGCCACTGCAGATACTGTTAGAAGAGATAGCAAGGTAAACTTTACGTGTTAGCGAAAAGACCAACATTAATTGACCTCCAGAAGGACTTGCAGTCAATAATTGCACATCATCAATCATTTCGTAATTCTTTGTATCTTGAAATATATTTTAATATGTTCACAGGTAAGCTTGTTACATGACCATCAGACGCTGATATACGAAGATGACGATGATTATTGTCACCGAATGATGAAAAAGATCGATGGCTCCGTGCAGGACCGTATTTCGAAGATGTTCACCGACATGCATAACGAGCCCAGACAAATACCCGACAATATCGGCGTCCACGTGTTCAGTGTGCATTATCTGGGATCAACACCTTTACAGAATAAAGTAACCAGCCTTTCCGGACTTCAAACACCACTAAAAGATTTATATTTCGCCTATAGGAGAAACTTTCGTCACAAGACAACGTTAACGGGTAGATTAGAAATATCCAATAGTGGTTTGAAAGTAAGATATAAAGGAGACAAAGGAGATTTGGAACAACTCAATCCGTTTCCTACTATAGCAGTGTGGTCCGCAGTAAAGTTTGTCGTACAACGCTCCGACGATGATGACAACGATTTAAGTTACGCTTTTATGCCTCTAATAACCGATCCGGATAACATCGATCGGCATGCATTATTCAGAACATTAGATACACCGGACAAAAAATACATCCTCTCTCACAATGAGAACTCGCATTCGCCGCTTTTCGCTGTCGTGATGAGGAAGATCGGTGTCGCTAAACAACTGGAGTGTCATGGGTTTGTTTGTCAAACTTCAGAAGACGCCATCGTTATAGCGGCAACCTTATACAAATCTCTAATGTCACATATGAACAGGCAAGGTCATTCTGATAAAAATAAATTCAAAAATCGCAACGGCATCAGCTGCATGAGTATAACTAGCAGTATCCAAGACCGCGATACTCCTATCCGGCCTCCGAGAAAAAAACGAAGTACCTCATCTTTAAGTGGTGACAGCGACAGAGCAGATGGATTCTCAACGAATGGGTCATTCAGTGATAAGCGTAGATTAGAAAGAATGTCATCAACTTCATCGGAAAACGTATTGATTTATCATTCCCAACAAGTATTAAACTATGAACCGAAAAGGATAACTGTAGAAGAAGTTAAGGCTAAATTAGATACAATTAAACCGGACGCTAGCGGTAGTAACACTCCCGAGCAAAAGAAACCTTTACAAGAATTAAATAGTTCTAATATTTATACTAAACAGAAGCCACGCAGCAGTACGGAATCAACAGTACGAAGTCAAGTGTCTGAGAAGATCGAATTGTTCAGGGAATTGGAGAGAAGGAAAAGTATACAAAGACCGCCGACTTTACCACCTCCTATACCTTCAAAACCGCAGCTACCGCCCCCGGAGCCACCGACCAAAGAAACATTAAGAAGGACACAAAGCGGTAGAAAATCATTAAGTGAATCTGGAGATATTTTGACTAAAGTGGCCATACCGCGTTCTGGAAGTTTCTTAAATGCCGGAGGATTGACTCGCTACAAGTCTATAGGACATAGGTATGTAATATGTTTTTTTTTAACAATTAAAAGTAAATTAGTGCCTTAGCACTAATTAGCTACTTATAGCAACTAATCAATATTAATATTTGCAATCATTAACATCAGTAATCATAAATTATATATGATTTTATATACTCGTATGTTAACTATAATTGTACACTTGATCGACTTCTTTAAACACTGCAAATAAAACAATGAGAACACAAGATGCATGCCTAGCGAAGTGTTACGACACGTTGCCCGTTGCATGCCAGTTATCGCGCCTAGCAACCGCATCAGATACATTCCTCTCATCCAATATAACAGTCACACTTTTTGTATTAACTTCGTAATTTCATTTCCACGGGGGAATAATGATAATTCCATTTATTCTATACTAAACTGTCTGCATAGAGGTGGCAAAAGAGAGGACATCAAATAAAGAGATGTGATGATGACTTACTGAAGGGATGGAGAAATTTACTTAGGGACAGGGAATTGTGGAAGAATCTAGGGGAGGTCTATGTCGAAGGACAACCTGACAGAGCAACTGGAAGTCGAAAATAACTAGTATACTTAATTTGTTTTAGATTTATTTATTTTTTCTGTATATATCAAATATTAGTGTTAAAATGTTTAAAATAAAAACGTCAGGAAATAAAGGCTTATATATCTATCTAAACTCACTGCATACTTTCTATTACAGAAACAACGGCAAAAAAGGAGGCGGCTCACCATTAGGATTTAACGAACTGTTCAACGAATTTAAAGTACAGGAAAATTTACATTCCATGGATGAGATACTAAATGCCATAATAGATCCTGAAGGGATGTCCTTCAACGATCTAAAACCGATTTACAAAGAGTTTCTGTTAAAATTAGCAGTAACATTAACGAAAGACGAAATATTTCAACACAGTAAAGCGATAATGAAAAAACAAAAGAAGAAAATTTTAAGGCGTAATAATACTTTTCAGAGTAAAAGAAGAAAAATATGTAAAGGAGCTAGTGGATTGAAAATGGTATTCAGATTACCATTCACTAAAGATACAAAAAGGAAGGAAGTTAAGAAACAAATTAGTGCGATAGAATCAGAAATAGGCACCAAAGAACCGGTTTCAGAAAGTTCAGTGTCCACATCCAGTTATGATATTAGACAGTTTTGTCCGAAAGAATCACCACCTATGATACAACCGAAGAGACAGACAATGAGACAAAGAAAGAGATCAGATAAAGTTGTTCACGTATCGAAAAGGAATGGGAAAGTATCAAGGCCAGGGGAGAGGACATCTACTTCTGAGGATTCAGATTTTTTGACCCTTAGCAATCGTCTCGGTTGTCAAAATAGGAACAGTTCAAGTGGCTATGTATCTTGTTCGGAATGCGAATCAGAAAGTTGCGTTGATCGTTGTTATTGTTCTTTGAAAGGTGAATGCAAAACGAAATGTTATTGTTCAGAAATCGATCTCGCTAAAGAATCATCGAAAACCAGACTGACAAGCAAAAGCTGTAAAGATTGCTCCAAGTAAGTTAACCAATCTCTTAATATTTACACTTGAGCGCCAGCCAGTAGAAATCACAACAATAATTTTAAATTATTATTCGTAGAGTCTAAATAACATTTCTCTACTTTCATCCGTCTGCGTTTTATAATTCATTTACTTTGACAGAGATGCGTCTCGGTGTGGAGATTGTGCGCTTTTAATTACATTTACTGAATCGTTAGCAATTTCTGCAATGGAATTTGCACCTTGTTTATTTTATATTTATGGTTCATTATATCTACAAACGTCGTAGGTAGAAATGAAATGTGCGCGGTTATCAGAGCATGCAACGTCCGCGCCTCGCGACGCCTCGTGACTAACTGAACCGAATTATAATGACTTACAGTTAACTTTGAATTCATAATTTCACTAGTTTTCCTACCCACATTAATGTGACGTATATTTTGATGTGGTTTAATTATTAACACTTTCTCTACTTGCTATCATTAAAACACAGCACTTCCATCGTTTTTAGTCTATCCCAGATTAATCGAATACTTAAGGATTTCTACGAGTATTTTTAGTTTTAATATAACATTGTTTTTCTATTTCTACTTCGATTGATTCTTCCTCTATATAAATACTAGCTGTTCCCATGCGGCTTCATCCGCGTGAAATTATAAAAACTTAATTTCATTGTTTACCTACATTTGTCTAATTATCAATTGCAAATGTCAAAATGACATGACATGATGACAAACCATGGCAATCTTGCTTCCTTGATGTTGGCAGCACATTAGGGTTTTTATCCAAAATATTTACCCCTTAAGTTTAATGGCGTGAAAATATACAGCCTAAAGCGTGACGTAAGTGTAGGGCTTTTTATTAAAAAAAGAATTATTCAAAAATATGCTATAATTGCTGACATCTTAGGCAACAAAGAACTGTGTATTTACGCTTTATTATATTAGTATAGATTATAAAGAGGAAAGATTTGTATTTTTGTCCATACCATTCATATTGAAATAAACAAAACACTAATGGGCTGATTTGAAAAATTATTTCACCATTAAAAAGTCGTTGTCAGTGAGTAACATAGGCTATTTTTTTAATTTCACGCTGACGCCAGTCAGTGATGAAATGCCGTTTCAAATCTTTTACATCTTCGAGTTTTGTAATATATTTAAACATCCGCAATACATTATGAATAATGAATTACGTAATGCATATCAATAATGTTAATATAGAATCATAACCAAGGATGTGGTAAAATTCCTTAATTTGTTTTTCAGAGAAGTGTACGATGGTGATTACAGTTACTGTTCTTGTGATTCTGAAAGTTGTGAGGACAGTAACAAGTGTTACTGCACCAGCCCCCGAAGAAACACGATGCAAAGCTCTCAAAGCTTAGAATACCTCCGCAGCCCTACACAAAGGAGTTACTCCGACAGAATGAAGCGAGCTTTTGATGACTACGATTATAAAGTGACTAGAGCGAGGTAGGTTTTTGATTATTAATAAATAAAATAAAAATACAAGAAAGATAAAAAAAACCCTTTATTGCTTTTCAAGTTCCAATCATACTAATACTTAATGTTATAAATGTGAAAGTTTAGATGGATGGATGGATGTTTGTTAGAGTTTGTACTGTACAGGTCTAGTGCGGCGAGCAGCCGGCGGCGGCCGGAGCGCGCGCGCCGAGCTCGCAGCTCGGACAGCCTGGCGCTGGACTACGAGCTGCTGCTGCAGAACAAGCCGCGCGACGCACGGCGCAACATGCAGCGACTTACTGGTTACATTTATTGTTTATTATACACTAGCTGTTGTTCGCGACTCTTTCCGAGTCAAATAAAAAAAATGCTATTCACAGATAAATTACCTTTCTAATCATGAAGGAATTTTTAAAATCGGTACAGTTGTTACGTGAATCAAAAATACAAATCTTTCCTCTTTATAAGATTAGTACTGACAGCAATAGATATCGGATGCGTTCGTTTGTGAATACAAAGAGTTAAAAACATCGAACGTTATCTCAGGAGTTAAGCAGAGTTGTAAAAAACAGATCCTGGGTTCGAATCCCACAATGTATTTTTTTAATTGCATTTACCTAACGATGTTAGGGTGAAGGAAAACATCGTGATGCCTGTACATATCGGCGAAGAAATTCAAAGATATGTATGAAGTCAACCCGCTGTGCAGCGTAATTGACTATAGGTAGTCTAGTCACCCATAACGTAGGGTAGGCTCTGAACCCCTCAGTAGGGATGTATAGTGAATGATGAGCAAAAGACAAAAAGTTTTCTTGAATCGTTTTGTTGAAGACATTGTAGAAGGCCATTATATTACGGCGGAAATTAAAGACATTAAAAGAAATATCTCAAATTGTAATCATATACTTTATTCTTTCAGTTCGTAGCACCGGTGCGGGCTCTCACGACGCTCTCAGTGTAAAGAAGTCAGCAGAGATGGCGGCTTTATTCGCAGACGTACGTCTCTCTCAGAGGACTGACGTGCGGTCCCTGGCCGGGGGGCGCAGGGCCAGGCCTCCGCCCCTACCGCCCGCGCCTCCGCGCAGCGCGTCGCACATCGCGCGCATATTCGAACACGCGCCGCTCAGTAGGAACGCTAGTCTTGAAGATACTTTGGGATATTTACCTTAAATAGGTAAGACAACATTTCGTTATTCAATTGAAGTTAAAACTCCTCTTAAAACGTCTTGTTTTTTAAATTACCGTTGATTTTGATATCATCGAATTTAAATGAAATGGTAAATCATTTTCAAAGGCTGACGTCTATTGTTTATGGATTTATTTTTGTACTTTTGGTTGTTAATGTTTTAAAAAGTTTCTTTAAATAGATTTGTTATAATTTCTCATTTCAATTGTATATACTATAAATTGGAGCAATAAAAATGTAGTTCAACAAAAAACTGGGCATAGAAATGTACCTTGAGGAAGCCTGCAATTATGCGATGAATTATAATTGAAATTTAAACCAAAATGTATGGTTACTGAATTATAGAATGAAATTAAAGTTATTACGATTACTAAAGGTGTTGTAAACAAACTTACATACATATAAAACGGAAAATCTAGAATAAAAGTGTGTCGATTGCATATGAAAATGCGTGTTTAATTTTTAATTGTATCCGTCCTCAATACGGTAATCATTTCGTCTAAGTTATGGATCAATTCACAATATTTAATTGGTTTAGCAAATGGCTTGCTAATTTGACATAATAGTTAATAGTGAACCGTTGGATTAAGAGCGGGCGCACACCTTTGACTAAACTATCGCACAACAGTTGTGCGATTGTCGATTGTTTCGCAATTCAGCTGTTTAGTTGCACAACTAAAAATCTAGAAGTGTGCGCACCTCCATATAAACTCAGTTGTGCGATAGTTTAGTCATAGGTGTGAAAATCAAGGAAAATTACTAAATAACTTCTCTGTGGCAATAAGAAAAACGTAAGGTATTTTATGTTTTTAATCTTTAAAGTTCTTAGAACTGTTACAGCTGCGAAAATATCTGAACAGAACATACTGCTATTTCAACTCTTTCAAAGGGAATGAGAGAGATGTAGGTTTTCGTACGAACGAATTCACGATTTGTATAAGTGTAAAAACTCAGACATTTGACCCTAATTTGTATCTCAAACGTATACCACCTTATTATATTAAATAAGGATTTCAATTAGGTATATAGTACTATTAAATATTTAATCTATGTAGTTATTTATTTGTGAAAATAACCTTATTACATAGGTGCAATATGTCGAGTCAAGTATTCTTAAGTGCAATAATTTACATGGACTTTTATTTATTTTAATATTTTTACATGTGACAAAACGATGTTATAACGACTTGCAACAAAGTTGATCGTAAGCTGTTGCCTGCGACTTCGTCCACGCAATATTAAGATAAAAAAGTAACCTATAATATGTCCGTCTATGTCAACTCTTCAGTGAAAGTCCGGTCGAAATCGGCAAAGCCGTTTCGGAGATTACCCGGAACAAACGTGGCTTGCGGACAAACAGACAGAGAGACAGACAAATATATATAAAAAAATGTTGTCTGTCTTTTAAGTTTGGTTATAAAATCGTTTTGTCATAATAAGGAAATTGTCTTACTAATATAGCTGTATACATGTATTATTAAATGTGCAATAATAATGAAAATTGTTTTCATTAACTCGATGCTTCCTGTTACGTGCAATATTTTTCTTTCTGTACATAATTGTGTAATGGTGTAAAATAAAATATTTACAAAAATATATTGTTTTATTTATAAATGATAAAATATTAAAAATGAGTGTTAAGTTTATTTTATCACTAGTTGTTGCCCGCAAACTTCGGTAGCGTGGCATTTAAAAAAAAGGTCGTCTATAACATTCCCGCGTGCATCTACTTTTTACCAGCTACCTTCCAGTCAAAGTCCCGTCCTAATCGGTCCACCCGTTCCAGAGATAGCGGTCCGGTCGCCATTTTGACAGCACGGAATAAAAAATGTAGCCTATAATATGCCCTACGTTATGTTAGCTACCCTCCAGTGAAATCGGCCCTTTTACATTAAGCTTATAAGCTCATAGGAATAGGATGTATACATCCTACAACAACGAAGTATGTGTTTACGCTTTAAGTACTACCTTTCGCCCGCGACTCCGTCCGCGTGGAATTAAAAAAAAAGTGAGTAGCCTATGTGTTCTTCCAGACTATCCTCTATATTTGTACCAAATTTTATCAAAATCCGATCAGCAGTTTAGGCTACAAACTTTAACATCCATCCATCCATCCATATAATATTAGTATGATAGAGTATAGATTAGTAACAAGTTATATTGTTACTGGATTAATTTATTTTTAAATGTAAAGTCAGGATCAAAAATATATCAATATTTTTATTAACTTCCCACAATTATAATGTAGTCGTTATCTCGCCACTGGTACATTATTCTCCTTATGTAAAATAAAACAAATAATTCATACATACAATTACTATTTCATAAAATCTCATTCATTTATATCTCCTTAATTTCATAAACGCATATTAATAACAATTTAATAAACTTATCTATTACGTTAGTAACTAATCTCATTAGAACATCTGTTATATTACAAATTATTTACTAATTATTATGTTTTTATTCAGAGTTACATAACTTGTATTTACAAAGAATATTTCATAGACTCAGAGTCTTCGAGTATTTAAATGTAAAGCATTAAATAACTAATAGACAGGGTATAAATACTGCAGATTTTGGGCTTGGAAATATACTGCGATTACAAAAAATTATGAACCAAGTTATTGCAAGGTTATTGCATTGAATATTAGCAGCAAGGACGCTAAATTGTCGTTTAAACTATGTTATACGTTCATAATTAACACGTTTTTACTCGTTAAACATCGAAATTAAGGTCGACAATCAGAATATTGCACCGTCTTGTATTATGTAATATGATAATAAAAGAGGTTTGTTATTTTCAAATCGGTACGAAATAAAAATATAACATACATGTAAAAAATCATTGACTCCAACATCAACTCAGCTTTGATTACACTTTATGGCAAAACTGAATACAGTTTGAGGCGCGTACTCAGTTGTATCGTGTGACAGCACACTAGCAACATCCGCACCGAGCTCCGCAATCAGACATCTGTCCGTTCGTCATCGTGAGGTACATCTGTAAATGTACTATGGCATCAGTAAGGCCTCACTGTCCCGAGGCGGCCGCGCGGAATGGGCTCCGCGTAGCTGTGCCGGAACTTTGTCGGCTGGCGCTCGGCCAGCTCGCGGAAGTCCCGGTACTCGCGGTCGTAGTACCTATCCCTGTCTCTATCGCCGTCGGGGTACGCCGCGCGCTGCTCGTCCAGCAGCCGGGAGCGGCTGAAGGCGCGCTGCCGGTCCGTCCACTCGCGGCGACGCTCTTCCAACACCGGCTCGATCATCTCATCCTCGTCTATACGCCGGTCCAGCTCCCGCCGCTCCCGGTACCGGTCGAACTCCCGCTCCGGCTTCGGCTCGATCCTGTTCAGGTAATCTTCAGCGCCGTACTCATACCGCTTCTCGTCCCGCTTGCGACCGACGCGCGGCAATCTCTCCATTTCCCTGTGCGCCAGGTCCGCGGGCTCGACGTCTCGCACGCGCTCCATGTCCTTGCGCCGGTCCGAGTCGCGGTGAGAGCGCTCGATATCCCGATGAGAACGGTCAGGTTCTCGTCGGGAGCTCGGCTCTCTGTGACGCTCCTGCCGCTCGTCCCGTCTCTCTTCCTCGGGGGAAGAAGTCGAGCGACTGTTCCTTTCGAGCATGCTCCTCCTTAAGGCCATGTGCTGCTCCAGCTCCCTGTTGAATCTCTCCCTCTCCAGGTTCATGAATTTCTCCTTGGCGACGTTGAAGCGGTCCTTGGGCGAGGTCTCGGCGATTTTGAGGCTGCCCTCGCTGGCGCCGCGCTGCAGTTTGCCGAACCGTCTGTCGTCGCCTCGGTCTATGCTGCGGTTGGAAGGTTTAGCGTCGGGTACGTATCGTCGCCTGTAGCCGGTGCCGTCCTCGAGAAATTTGTCTGGCTTCTCCTTGGTGCCGCGCTCGAGGGACTCGTGGCGGAAACGGCGCTCGAACGTGGCGTCGCGAAAGGGCGCGAGCTGGTCGCGGTAGGGCTCTACAGGCGGCAGGTAGTCGTCGTTGTAGGCGCGATCGTAGCCGCGCGGGGAGAGGGCGCGGCGCGGAGGTGAGGCGGCGCGCGGGGGCGAGGCGGCGCGGCGCGGGGGAGACGCCTCGAACGCCTCGTGCATCATGTACGCCGTGCTCTCCGCCCAGTCCTCCTCTGAAAATCACAAATATGTCATTTTTAATAGAAGATTTAAAAAACTAAGGAGTTTTCAATAACGGTAATAAAATGCTAAACAGCTTTTATGGCACTAAATGACACAAAAATAACGTTTCACCGCCTACGTTAAATATTTGGCATAATCTCTTCTCATATGATCCGATAACCTCTATAATTATGACTAATGTAGCTTGAGAACGAGTTCTACTCGATTGTCAATGTTCACTTTTGCGAATAACGGGGTATAGAGTCATCTTCGTGGACACATTAACGAGTCAACGCGATTTTAAAAACGAAATCGACATAGAAAGGAACCTGTCACACTCCCACGCGACGCTCGTCATTATCGTCCGCAACAGTTAAGTAGTTAGGGTGTGTACACATTGCATATACTACAGCGAAATTGCTAAACTTGTTACAATATGGATAATTTGTAATATACAATTTTGTCAGATATATATGTATGGATGTTTTCTAGAGGTTGTAGCCTAAACGGCTGAACGAATCTAGTTTGGCATAGATATAGAGGATAGTCGGAAAGAACACATAGAATTCTTCTATTTTTTAATTACACGCGGACAGAGTCGCGGACGAGTGTTTGTACATATGTAATACTTAGGATTTTAGTAAATTTAATAGGCTCCGGTTTGCAACAAGGATTATAGATTTACCACTGGTTTGAAGACATTAATATGAAAAGTAAAATAAAGTACCAACCCTACACTATCGAGTATTTCGAAACAAAATAACTCTTGCGGAATCTTCCGCTTGTTAATAAAACAGCGGCTTTACGTCTAAAGGTTGCCTGAGATTTAGGTTCCGCGATTCTTTCGGTTTCGTTATATTGTGTTGAAACTCCCTGCTCACTCCATTAAAATAATCAACATTTTTATTCCATTGTTTCGACTAACAATAACACAAAGAGTACGTCTGTAAAAAACTTACAGATAACTAAGTAGTTCATCTTAAAGTACCGTGTTTAATGTTTTCAAGGTCAAATATAAAATTGCATCGGTAATACCAAAGAGGTCCATAATTATTTTAAAGACAACTTGGATCAATTATTAATAATACCTTATTGTTAATGTCTCGTTCACTCATAATAACTTAATTTCACTTAATACATTAACCCGTTAGAAAAGATTACCGTTAATATAACTTGAAAAGATATTACTGACGAGGACATATAGGTATTTTCTGCGACGCGTCTTCTAAAAACGAAATGCAGAAATTAGTAAAGATATTATGTGTCTTTTACCCACAAAAGAATTTAGTAAATAGCATATGTTCTACATCTGCACGAACTAACAAGAACCATTTAACCGTTCTAGAGATATATAGTCGCACAAACATCTATCCATCTAAACTTTGCATCTATACTAATATAATAAAGCGTAAACACACACTTCTTTGTTGCCTAAGATGTCAGGAATTACAGCATATTTTTGAATAATTCTTTTTTTTATAAAAAGCCCTACACTTACATTACGCTTTAGGCTATATATTTTCACGCCATTAAACTTAGGGGATAAATATTTTGGATACAAACCCTAATGTGGGAAAGAGACCATAAGTTGCTGCCAACATCAAGGAAGCAAGATTGCCATAGTAAGGTAATTGGCATTTTGACATTTGCAATTGAGAATTTGACAAACGTAAACAATAAAATTAAATTTTTTATAATTTCAAGCGGATGAAGCCGCATGGGAACAGCTAGTTTATAATACGAGTATTAGTAAGAAGTTAAATAAACAATGTGTACTTAAGTGCAGGACTATGACGTCATAAGTCACGACCGGGATGACGCTATTTAACTATTTGGTTTTGCTTTTAAATGAAAATAAACATTACATCATTTAAAATCTAAACCTGCATGTAATAGACGATGTTGTTTATAAGCGTACAGGACAAATATGAATGGGTTTTGTATGAAATAAATATTTACTGTAGTGGTTGAAGTTGTTTTCATTAATTAGTAATTATTGCTTACGTATTTCAAACTATATCTATTGTTTTGTCATATCGTTGACTAGGATTAATTAAAATACTTATGGCCGGTTTCCCATCTACTTTTACCCATTCATTAGTGTTTTCGATAACCTTAATAAAATGCGTTTCCGTAACTTGAGTTTTACTGCGTTGAAACTTAGGTCAACTTAACACATGAATCAATAGCTAATGATAAAATAAATGGTAACTTCAGAAACCCAGCATTCGAATTTCAAAGTCCTTATAACTAAAGACTACGTAAACATATATTTGTCTCTTTCACTTCTACAAATAATTATCATTATAGATTTTGCTAGAGCGAGACAGGTATAGAATGTGTGCTGCAAAACTAAATCATTAACTCACCACTAGTACTATGATTGTCGTGTTGTCTTGCGTAGTCGTTCCTTTCTGGAGAAGGTGCAAGATCACTCCCAATACCAGAACTGCCTCCTGATGACTCTAATTTGCGCCTCGCGTTCACTCCGACTATATTCTGGTTGAGACAGCGACGTGTGTCAATATTACTGAGGTTTCCTTTCTGACGATGCACCGTGTCGTAGTCTCTCGGTGGTAGAAGAATAGGGCTCTTGCCTGGAATGTAAAAATACGTATTGAGTTATTGGAATTGCTAAATAAATTGTATACTAGCTGGAAGCTGTAATTGCTTTATAATAAACTAGCTGTTCCCTTGCGGCTTCTTCCGCGTGAAAATATAAAACTTTATTTTATTGTTTACATTTGTCAAATTATCAATTGCAAATGTCAAAATGACATAACATTATGACAAAACATGGCAAACTTGCTTCCTTGATGTTGGCAGCAACTTATGGTCTCTTTCCCACATTAGGGTTTTTATCTAAAATATTTACCCCCTAAGTTTAAAGGCGTGAAAATATATAGCCTAAAGCGTGACCTAAGTGTAGGGATTTTTATTCAAAAATATGTTGTAATTGCTGACATCTTAGGCAACAAAGAAGTGTGTGTTTACGCTTTATTATATTAGTATAATATAAAGTATAAATGATATATATACCATTAAATGAATACATATATCTAGCATTTTAATATTATATTTTAAGGGTTAATATCCATTTTTCTTTATTGATAAACTGTTTTTAATGGATTAAGCATAGAGTTTTAAAACAAAGAAATCAGTTCTAATCAGGTGAACTATCTTTACAAAAAAAATCATATATTTTAACTTAAGAAATTCAAACAAAGAAATATGTAAATTTAAAGAAAGCAGAAAGAATCTGAAATTTTAAAAGGCACTATTACAAAGGACACTAAATATTAATATACAAAATATAAAAAACATTAAGCAACTACAAACCAATAAATAAAGTGCACTAAAGCCAAATTCAAATTATAAAATTCCACTGACCTAAGTTCTTTTTACCTGTAGACAATTTCTGTTTCAATTCAGCAGCCAAACTGTCGTACAGATTCGCTACACATCGTTCCTCATTACTGCCGGAGTCAGATTCTCTAGAAACTTCGCTTCCTAAAGAAGAATCTGGTGGCTTCTTTGAAGGGAGAGCTCCGCGCATTTGCAACTTTCTCTCAATATCTGCGAATTTCTTCTGGTTCTCTGGCCTCTCTATTAACGCCTGCAGATGTGTGTACAGCATCTCAGCCGTGTGATCGGAGTCACATCTGTTGAAATAATGAATTAATAGTCGAATGATATTAAAATCAACGTTGAAAACTAGTTTAAAATGTATTTTAATACGTTTGCCTTTAGCGTTTTTTTAAATTCTAACGAAGATTCCTTCACGATTTTTTCGTATACTGTAAACAGGTTGGACTTGTGTCTAAATTACTTTGATTTAAATTTTATTGATTATTTTAATTGTCCTTTTTGATTATTTGGAAACATAAATCAGATACTCAATTGATACAAGTTTTAAAGTTCAAAAGATTTTTTGTACCAAGATTAGGCTAAAAATGATCACACTGGTTATAAGTAGTCTTGAAATATTATTATATCCTTCTATAAGTAATTATAAAATTAATTTGATTGCTAAGAATTAACCCAGTCTGAACAATTTTATATTAACAAAATCTCAATTTTTTTTGTACATCGTCGCATTCCCTCTTTTGAATAACGGCCTACTGAAACGACATTTAAATATGTAACACCATCATCATCATCATCATCATCATCATCATCCTCCTTATCCTACTCCCATAGGGTCGGCGCAACAGGTTTTTGTCCTCCACATAACTCTATCATACGTCATCTCAGTCATCACTCCCTTCTTGATCATGTCACCTTTCACACAATCCATCCATCTCTTTCTAGGTCTACCTCTACCGGTGTACCTCCACACTCATAACTAACAGCGTCTTAAATAATAAGGCTATGCTTAAACTCCTAATCTTACTAATATTATAAATGCGAAAGCTTAGATGGATGTGTAGCCTAAACGGCAGACCGGATCTCGATGAAATTTGGCATAGATGTAGAGGATAGTCTGGAAGAACACATAGGATACTCACTTTTTTTTTTAATTCCACGCAAACGGAGTCGCGGGCAAAAGCTAGTTTCTTATATATTTTGACGTCTATCAGTAGTTAAGCGGCGTATACGAAGAGAAGTATTTAAGATTTCAGTATTGGATCGTAACAGAGGTAATTTATGTACATATAAGTAAGTATATATATATATATATATATATATAAATACGTTGTTTAACTGGTGAATACTTAGTGGTATGTTCGACACAGGCTCCGCATATCGCGGCATTGTGCTGGTGAATGTCAGAGTTGAAAGATTCACAAGGCCACTTGTCTCCGTGTTTGCTAACGCTTCGTCAGCTTTGCAATGTTTAATATCCTCGATAATAATTCAAATGGAATAATAGTGTAAAAAATATGTTAAGACTGCGCGGTACACCCTTGACTAAACTATCGCACAAATGTTTAGTCTCGCTTTGATTCCTATGAGCTTATGGACGTGCGTACACTATTCGATTTTTAGTTGTGCAACTAAACAGTTGAATTAACTGCGAAACAATCGACAATCGCACAATAGTTGTGCGACAGTTTAGTCAAATATGTGCGGTCGGTTAAGAGTACGGACATTTTGAGTTGACTGTTCGAATTCACTTTTATAAATGTAAACCAGACACAACTATCAATTAATATTTGCCACATAAAATATGAGTACATTTGGCAAGCGATTGTAACATTTGGTTGAGAATCAGTATTGTAAACCATTACCGGTATTAGTCAATTTGTAACTAGTTTTAACGGATGTGACGTAAGAAAGGGACTTGTCGCATAATATGGTCGGACAAATTAATTTGCATAACACATTTACATTTCATTTCGTAATTTAATCATTAATTTATTTCGTACTTAGAGTTACGATTAATAAATACTTTAAATATAAATAAGAACCGTTATATCTAACACAATCTAACAGAGCGTCGGTGGCTCAGTGGTTTAAGCACTTGACTTGTAATCTACAGGTCTTGGGTTCGAATCCCGCCATGCACCAATGTGATTTTTCGATTTTTCGAATTTTCATATGTACATAATTTACCCGACGTTCTTACGGTGAAGGAAAACATCGTGATGCAACCTGCACATATCGGCGAAGAAATTCAAAGATATGTGTGAAGTCAACCAACCCGCACTCGCCCAGCGTGGTTGACTATGGCCTAGTCACCCTAACTTTAGGGTAGGCTCCGAGCCCCTCGGTGGGGACGTTATATAATCTAGAATTTAAAACAAATAATTACTTAGTAGCCTCAGTCCTTCCAGAGTATGTTCTATGTGGCAAACATCATTCCTTTAAGCCGTTTTGTAGATATCATCATATCATCTAATGTTTCGCATTATGTTATTAATATTAGTTTGAAGTATTTTTTCTATTGTGTGTTTGTGCAATGGAGACAGAGAGTTATAAGATATAGTGTGTTGACATGTTGTTAAGATGGATGTGTGGGTAACGCAATTGGATAAGATCCGAAATGAGTATATTAGAGGAAGTTTGAGTGTAGCCCCAGTGGTAAAAGGAGTAAAAGGTTAGCATGGTATGGGCATGTTATGAGGAGGGATGAATCGCATGTAACAAGGAGAACGTTACTTATGAGTGTGGTACACCGGTAGAGGTAGACCTAGAAAGAGATGGATGGATTGCGTGAAAGGTGACATGATCAAGTAGGGAGTGATGACTGAGATGACGTATGATAGAGTTATGTGGAGGACAAAAACCTGTTGCGCCGACCTTACGGGAGTAGGATAAGGAGGATGATGATGATGATGAGTGTTTGACATGTTCAAATTGACTCTAGCATTATTAGAGCGGGCGCACCTTTGACTAAACAAACGCACAACTGTTGTGCGATTGTCGATTGTTTCGCAGCCTCAACTGTTTAGTTGCACAACTAAATATCGAGTAGTGTGCGCAACATATAAGTTCATAGGAATCAAAGCGAGACTAAACAGTTGAGCGATAGTTTAGTTTCAGTTATGGGCACGCTCCTAGTGTGAAGTAATTTTTAGTACGTTTCTGAAGTGGGAAGCGATTACAACATAGTCTGACATGTTCAAATTGACTGTAGAACGAGACATAACTTAAAATTACATACAAATGTAACTTAACAGACCAATACATGCAAGTCTATCTTGTAATCTATATCTTATACCGTAATTATTTGTAATAAAATGCATTGTATGTTATCATGTCACACGTAATATAATTAGAAAAATGATAATTATTACGTGACGATTATAGAAAATATTCTTATTTGATAGTCCGAAAATATTGTAATATATTATTTAGTTGTACCCCTCGACTCCGTCTGTGTGGAACAAAAACTAAAAGTAAACAGCCTATCGGTCCTTCCAGACTACACTCTACATCTATGCCAAATTTCATCCAGATCCGTTCAGCAGTTTAGGCTACAAACTCTAACAAACATTCATCCAAACTTTCCCATTTATAATACTAGCTTTCGCCCGCGACTCCGTCCGCGTGGAATTAAAAAAAAGCCTATGTGTTCATCCAGACTATCCTCCACGTCTATACCAATAGAAATCCGTTTACCCGTTTAGGCTACACGCTGACGAATGGAATAAATAGTATCCTATGTCCGTCTCCTGGCTCTAAGCTACCTCCTCACCAATTTTCAGACATATCGGTAAAGCCGTTCTTCAGTTATAAATAGTGTAACTAACACGACTTTCTTTTATATATATAGATTAGTAAGAAGTAAAATTATCCGTGTACTCTGTATTAACTTTCTAATAAATCAAGTCTGTCAGGAATGTTATTTTAGTCTTCTGTTAAGATAATTGAAAATTACCATGCTTGTACGTACATGTGTACAAAAGGCTGGATTCTTATCGTTCCTTAGCATTAAGATTCTGTTTACTTGAAAGTCGGCGAGAAAGCTTCACTTTCTACATGACTAGTGAACTCTAATTTATTACGCTTCTGCTTGTCATTAATTATTTATATTCTGTCCTTCCTTAACTGATTTTGCTTTCTAATAACCGTAGTTATAATGCGTACATCAAAGCGTTAAAATTAATAACTTTTGACCGCGACTCCGTTCACGGGAATTTAGCCTGTGTTCTTCCAGACGATTTTCTACATCCTTCCAAATAATTCACATTTGTAATAATTAATATTTTAAACTAGATGTTCCCCGCGTCTTCGTCCACGCAATATTAAGATAAAAAAGTAGCCTATAATATGTCTATGTCAGCTACCCTTTAGTGAAAGTCCGGTCGATTACCCGGAACAAACGCGACTTACGGACAGACAGACAGACAAAATATTTTTAAATGACATTTTCGTTATTGGCAAAGCAAATGCACCTCCCGAAATCTGGAATTTTTCTTATGACATTACAGACAAACACTCCAATTTGTACATATAACGATTCAAGGTTGAAATTGACATACTGGTTTAAAATTGTATGATTAATTAGAAAAAAACATTAGTGTTTTTTGTATGTTTGCCTGCATTAGATATAAAAAATGAACAAAACCCGTGTTGCAAATTAAAAAAATTAACGTGGTACGAATACGTAAATTGGAATTATCTTAGGGACTCCAAATACTTGTAATTTAATGTAATTAAGAACACATTAATTAAATCGTCCATACCACTTTTTGTCTATTAAAAAATCTATTAATTCTTAATTATAAATTATTCATAAAACATTTTAGTTGTTTAAAATTCGCTCCAATCTTCGATAAACCTGTCGACATTTCGGTGAAAGTTTTCCGTTTTTCAACTGTCAGTCCGCCATGTTTGAACAACTGTCAAAAAACGGAACTAACAGAACCCGAGAATTACTACAGGTGTTTTAAGTACGAGGTGAAAGGCCGGTTGTATTGCGTTGTAAACAGCTGATGTATGCAAGAGATATCACGATAAAGAACCCTTTATAGTGCCACGTTAAGTGTGTTTTTTATTATTTTTATAAAATACTTAATTGACAAAATAGTTAAGTGAAATTTTAAAATACATTTATGGATGAAATTTATAATAAATTTAAAATTGTGAAAAAAAAAAAAAAGTTTTATAAATTGAAGATAACGCCATCTAGTTCAAATAAAATAAAATAATGAAACTTGCGCATTTTAATGCATTTAATTAATAACACGAAAGTTATGATGGATGTTTAAAATACAAAATTCCAGAACATTCTCTGGAATAGTCGATAAATCTTAGATTTTTTTCATTTAACGCGAATAATTTCGCGGCCAGCCATTACTTAATTTTAAAATATTTATTGTCAAGAACACAAAGTAACATTGAATCTGTTCGTTAAATAGCTTGCACTTTCACTGTATTGTAAACGTAACGTAACAATTTCACTGTCGTTTGCATTGACATTGTCCTTTTGCTGGCAAAAAACAAGACTTTTTATGTTTGTCAATGGAAAGTTGAATAAATCTTTTAACACTTTTTGTTATACAAAACATTTACTACTAGCATTTGCCCGCGAAGGATTAAAAAAATAAAAGTCTATGTGTTCTTCCAGACTATCTCTCAGACTCCACATGTCAAATCATCGAGATCCGCTCAGAAGTTTAGGCTACAAACATCCACCTATCTAAACATTCGCATATATAGTACTAGCTTTCGCAAGCGACTCAGTCCGCGTGGAATTAAAAAAAAAAACAAAACTGAGTAGCCTATGTGTTCTTCCAGACTATCCTCTACATCTATAGCAAATTTCATCAAAATCCGTTCATTAGTTTAGGCTACAAACTCTAACAAATATCCATCTAAACTTTCGCATTTATAATATTAGGAAGATTACTATGACAATCGATATAATGGCTCTGAAAACAAAGTGGAACAAATTAGACTGAATTCGCATAATGTGTATGTTAATTTTGCGACATTGGAATTTTATCAGTGCCGTTAGATCTGTAACCCGGTCAAGATTGTCGACTTGCTATCATACATAACCAAGCATTTTACTTTATTTATTTAAATTAAAACCTTAAGAGATTGTAAACCTTAAGCTATACATCTGACACATTGGTCAGGCTATTCATGAAATACAATGGGTTACCTTACATAGCATTCGCCCACTATTACTTGCGCGTGGAATAAAACAGAATTAAGTAGCCCACGTGCTCTTCCAGAGAGTATACTACATTGGGGAGGCTCAAAACCAGCGCGGCCTTCAGTGACAAGCTGCAGACCGCATCAGCTAAGCCTTCTTTTGGCCAAGAATTGTTTTTATTTCATTAATATGTTCTGTAAATTCTGTTTTTTTTTTTGTAATTTTTTGGTCAATAAATATTATAGTATTTTATTTTATTTATTTATTTACATCTATGCCAAATTGAATTGAGATCCGTTCAGCCGTTAGGGCGGTAAACTGTAACAGACATCCATCCATATTAACCTCCGCTTTTATACATTACTAGCTTTCGCCCGCGACTCCGTCCGCGTGGAATTAAAAAAAACAAAAGCAAGTAGCCTATGTGTTCTTCCAGACTATCCTCTACAACTATACCAAATTTCATCGAAATCCGTTCAGGCGTTTAGGCTACAAACTCTAACAAACATCCATCTATCCATCCATCCATCCATCCATCCATCCATCCATCTAAACTTTCGCATTTATAATATTAGTGAGATTGTTAAAGATAGACAAACCTACAGCTACATATGTAGTTAATCATACCTAAATATCACAAATAAAATTAGCTATTTCTTTAATTTTTCTAAATCTAGGTTATAAAGTATAAAATGCGATATCTTTAGTAATGGGTCTTGTAGCAAATAGTTATCGAGTCGGAGAGCTAGATGTCGTCAGTAACCCGAGCCCACCGGATGCGCAGCGTGATATGCCAATTTAGGGTTGCCAAGTCACTTTATAGTAACATTGATATTATATTTTGCTACTTAAAATGTTAATAATTAAGTAAGAGATAGAAATATTGATGCTGTAATTTATTAAAAAAAACTTTTTTCTGTTAAATTGTTATATGAACAAGTACAAGTTGTAGACCGCAAATGTAGGGTTTCGCACCGGATGACACCTCGATTGCGCCCACTAAGTACTCTGTATAAGAAACTGATTGATTTCTCTGTGTTTAAGGGAAATTAGACCTTAAAGTTGTTGGGGTTGATGTTACTTAGTCTTTGCCAAATTATATTTTTATACTCTATGCCCGAATGTCACCTTGGTTTTTGATTACGTATTAAGAACGGAAATCAACACGTATTAATAAATGGCGTTTTATTACAAGAATACATTATTGTCGAATAAAATGCGTAAATAATATTATGTATTTCATTAATTTCTTTACGTGTAACTCATCTATACTGCGCTGTAATAACAGTGTAAGCCCACTGTGTTACATCATCTTTGATGTGTAAGGAATGTCATTACGTCACTCGGATTTGATGATATGGCGACCTTAATTTGATACATGTTCGGTGAGACATTCACCTCCGGTCAACAGTTGACGGACCTGGATTTGCTAAATTAATTTGTTTTATATCTATCTATACTAATACAATAAAGCGTAAACACACACTTCTTTGTGGCGTAAGATGTCAGCAATCACAGCATATTTTTGAATAATTATTTTTTTAATAAAAAGCCGTACACTTCACGCTTTAGGCTATATATTTTCACGCCATTAAACTTAGGGGTAAATAAATTAGATAAAAACCCTAATGTGGGAAAGAGACCATTAGTTGCTGCCAAAAGGAAGCAAGATTGCCATAGTAAGGTAATTGATATTTTGACATTTGTAATTGAGAATTTGACAAATGTAAACAATAAAATAAAGTTTTTATAATTTTTTCGGATGAAGCCGCACGGGAACAGCTAGTTAAAATATAAACCTTTGGCCGCGACATCGTTCGCGAAGTATTAAAAAGTAAGTAACCTGTGTTCGGGACTATGTTCATTTGTGTCATAAGTCAAATCCCTTTAGAGTTTTTGGAGATAAAAACATCCATCTAAACTTTCGTATTAATAATATTGGTAAAAAGATTATGTTATTTGTTAAACTTGGAACACATAGACAATTTTTTATATTATAAATGTTTTTAGATCGATATAAAAGAAATACCATAGATAATCTAACATGATCAACTAATTTCTTGTGCTAAATTAACATAAAATATCGGGGTTATTACAATGTGTTCAAGATGTTCGCATGCTTACGCCATCTACCGGCTTCAAATGTCAGCAGCTTGTTTTGTTCCCTATCATTGTTAGCAAAGGGTATCTCCGTGCTTCGGTCCTAGTCACCTTGAACTTTGCCTAATTGGAACAATTACTACTACATGATGTTTCTAACATTATCCTTGATATTGTAAAAATAATGATTACCAAAAAAAGCATATCTTTTTTAGCTTAGAATTCGTATAGAAAAATATTGATTATTTTACCTCAGAATAATTAAAGATGCAAGCATCCTTCGAACTTCACACACATGTCTATTTTGAACACAACTCTATACTAATTTAATAAAAAACACACATTAATAAATATAGCAGACATATTAATGTTGTAATAAAACTACGCTTTACTGAGCATTTTTTAAAATACCTTACTTGTAACATTTTCGTGTCACAAGATTGCAACATTTAAAATAATTGTGATACATTTTACATATGTTTTGTAATTTAGGAGTTTCGTAAATGTTACGGTTTAGTTTATTTCATAACGGTTTATGTTATGCTACTGATTAACACGTTCCGGGAAAGTAATGCGGTATAATGGTAAACAAAAAGTTTTCATTCATCCCGTTCATTTTAAAGTTACAAATTCGTCAAAACTGGTACATTTCCGAACGCAGCGGTTGTCTTTTGTTTTCGCGCCATGTCTCAAATGTCACAGATGGCATAAATTTTTCGAATACGCGTTTAAATTTTTTATTAATAAAGACAAATATTTTCCGCTCTAAATTAAATTTTTACGTTACTACCAAATTATTAACATCGTTACATAAATAACGAAGATTTACTACCATTTTAAAATCCTCAATAAACATCACTCTTAGTGTAGCTTGTGGTTTATTATGACAAACGTAAAAGTAATGCATTTAATAATCTGTTTTTTTAGATTTTTTCAGTATTTCTTAGTATTAAGTAACCGTTAGTGACACTTAGTAGCAATTAACTTAGACTATAAAAGAATGTAAAAATTGTGTTTGAGTTTGAAGGTTATTTGACATTCAAAGTTTCTAGGTCATTAACCCGTTGGCAATGTTTATGCTCAGGTATTTGGCGAGTTGCCTACATTGCGTCTAAGGCCGAGGCACACATCAATCTCAGCTTACCCAATCGACTACATGCGAAAAATTTTAAACGAGTTATTTTGTAAAACACTATGAAATGCAATGAAAAAAAATAGTAGTTAAAACAAAAATTGCAAGTTGAAGATCTTTTTATTAATCTTTGACAAAATTAAAAACAAAAAGGTTTAATTTTTGACATTTAAATATGACTTTGACATTAGACGTTTCACATTTGACATTTATCGCCAGGAATTTAAAAAAAACATTAAAAAGATCTATAACACGGCCGTTAGCATAATGTTACTAGACATTTCTTCTTTTTTAGATACATAATTAGTAATAAGAGGTGAAAATGTATTTATAATTCCGGTCCACTTGAGAAGACCGTTAGCATATTTTAAATAATAAATTGCTGTTACATTAATGTAGGCGTTTTAAAAAAAAACATTTTACGGCAAAAACAAAAAAGTATTTAGATACCACTTGCCCAAGAAACTTTACATATATCTTTGCGCCTATAGCTGTTCCAGTCGTGCCAGTAATCCAGTGGAAATAAGTCACGAGACTCCATACAAAAGGCCAATTCTAGTGTAAATCACTTCGTATCTTTTTTATAACAGTAACTGGCCGTTTTTGTGATTTTTGCTCGACTTTTACGATGTTCCGAGTCATGACATAAAACTTCAAACAATTGGTTTTTGATTATTACGTACTAATATTATAGAATTACTGAGAAATCACGTCCGGGACAACTTTACAAGCATTATAAAATGCAACGGTTCCATTTTATTTTTACACATTTGTAAACGTAAGTCGTATGAGTCGTGTAATGTCAGAGGCCGGCTGGGTGAACTGGGGGCAGGCTTGGCTCGTTGAGGTTCGGAATATAAATTAACTTTTTATGCTAATAAAAGTTTTAAAAATTTAGAATAAAGTAAGCAAGAATGTTTTAATGGGTATAAAATCTTGGTATTTATTCAGTAAACATAAATAAAGTGATAACTTTGAACAATAAATTATTAAAAATCTGTTCGGGAGTTCAGGACCATTATGCAACGAAGGTCTCTAATAACAATATAACTTTAGTTTATTTTTGCTATTTATTAATATTTCTACTAATGTATTTATCTTCTATACTAATATTATAAAGAGGAAAGATTTGTATTTTTGTATGTATTGAAATAACTCGAAAACTACTGGGCCTATTTTATAAATTCTTTCACCGTTAAAAAGCTATGTTATCAGGGAGTAACATAGGCTTTTTTTTAATTTCACGCGGGCGAAGTTGCGAGCAACAGCTAGTATTAAATACTTAAAACATAGATACATCAAAAAAATAGAATTTTTGATCCATAACTTGTAACTTAAAATATAATCATGTACTGGATGGATGTTAGAGTTTGTAGCCTAAACTGCTGAACGGATCTCGATGAAGTTGCACAATAGAACAAAGTCTGGAAGAACACAAGGCTACTTTTGTTTTTTTTAATTTCCCAACGGAGTCGCAGGCGAAAGCTAGTATTGCACATACAGAGTTGAATATTTATTTCGTCTTAAATATAATTGACTGCCGCCTACAGTTGTAATGCGCGTGAATCGCCACGCATGATGTAGTACCGCCTCGAGTCATGTTTAACTTTCTTATGTCACTTTCTTTCATTTTTTATCTGTGCATTTCATGTTACATGTAGTTATTAAATATGGTACCATAAATTCCTGGAAGATTTTTTTTACTTTAATACGATATCCAAACGATTGTCTACCTTACACTTAATACGATAGTGTCCAGTGTGACGAATAAATAATAAAGAAAATCTACTGAACTGGTTTAGAGAAAAATACGTGGGATTTTGATGATAGTATGGAGGGAACATGTAATACTTTTTTTTACAAAAAACTCCGTCGCTTTAAGTGTTAAAACTTTAGCTCGCAATTTGAAATAAACATGTGTAAAAACAGAATTTTAATAGGAAATTCTTTCCTTTACCCAGTCTAGGTTTTTTTTCTGGACGTCCTTTTTGCCGCCCTCGTCGTTCCCCTGACATACAGTAACTCAGGGACCTGGGGTGCGGGTGTAACCCAGTCTAGGTTTAGACGTATATAACTAACCACGAGATGCCGTAAAGTTTGAATTATGCCGAGAACTTTACCTGTATGCGTGCACGTGTACAGGGCAGCCTGTAATGGGGTTGTATAACAGCAGCACGCAGGCCACCACGTCTCCTTGGACCACCGCGCTCGTGATGCTGCCGTGCGGGATGAAGTGCTTGATCGTTTGTTGTTTGCCCTTTGCGCTCACATTCTGGATTATCTTCAGGCCTTTGTGTGATACCTGGATAGAAATTTCATGTCATTACTACAGATAAATTCAGGCATTAACTTTTTCTTTTGTTTCAAAATAATAGCCACGCAAGTACGGGAAGAAAACTCATAAGGTCCCTTAAGCATTTTTGTCTTCTAGACTCTTTCTAGAGAGATCTGCATCTAGATGCATCGAGTTCAAAATTGAAGGGTATCGCTTTGCTTTCTAATTAAAAAAAATATCTATACTAATATAATAAAGAGGAAAGATTTGTATTTTTGTATGTATTGAAATAACTCAAAAACTACTGGGCCGATTTTAAAAATTCTTTCACCTTAACAAAGGTAGTTTATCTGTGAGTAACATTGGCTATGATTTTTATTATTTTTTTTATTTCAAACTGATGAAGTGGCGAGCAACAGCTAGTGACTAATAAAGCATGAATGAATGAATGTGGATGGCTATAAAGGAAGTGAAAGACCGAAGAAAGTATGGATGGATTGTGTGAAAGAGGATATGCTTAAGAAGGGAGTGGATTCAGATATGATGGCTGATAGAAATGTATGGAAGAGTAGCACATACTGTGCCGACCCTCCGTAAGGGATAAGGGCAAGTTGATGATGATCCTACCTGTAGGGTGACTTTGAACGGTTCCAAATCCCTAGCTCTCTCCTCCAGCACTCGTATAGCTGGGAGCGCAAACTCCTCGCCCCGCAGTCCGCGTGACTCCTGAGCCCCCAGGAACCATACATAGTAGGAAGCCTTCTTTATGTCCTTTTTTAACCTTAGCGCCATCTTGTGAAGCTCTTATGTCATTGTTGAATATCTGGAACAAGAGAAATAAGCATTAGAGTTCCTGCAATGTTATTTAACAGTTCAGTCAACACGTTATTATGATTTCTATTACTGAAATACGAGATATAAATATAGCTGAATTAAAGAGACCATGAGACATGTACAGTCGTGGACATACGCGGTGTCCCACTTTCTTAAAGATTGCCCTGTTCCTTGAAACAAGCCTATTCTTAAAGATGACCAATGAGATATCAGTTAGTTGCGCAAACGTATTAAAGCAACTACCCGTGTACCACTAAACGACCTATTCTTCGTACAGAAACATTTATGTGCTGCTACTATATAGGTTATTTTTCCTCGTGGTCGTCTCAATGCGTACAAAACATTCAAATAACAGTAGCTTCAAAGGAACACCGCTCTATTCCCTGATTGTACACAAATATTTTTTTTAGTTTAAAATGTCTTCAAGTCATTTTTTACATGCATAAATTTTATATATACCTATAGAAATATGTAGAAAACGAGATGAAAATTGATCATTGAGGATTATATAAAAATTAGCTTTCGCTCGCGACTCCGTCGGCGTGGAATTAAAAAAAACAAAAGTGAGTAGTCTATGGGTTCTTCCAGACTATCCTTTACGTCTATAAAACATTTCGTCGAAATCCGTTCAGCTACAAACACTAACAAACATCCATCTTAACTTTCGCATTTATAATATTAGTATGAAGTAGGATTAGGCATAAATTAAACTTTTTGTTTAATCGTTTGTTGGCGTTTTATAAAGCACAGAGCATTGCAGTTGTGATTTGTCTACGATTTTTATCGCACGTGATTTTATTACGAATATGGACAGTGGTAACCAGATGTACAGATTGGTATAAGTGTGAGTATGAGACGATTTGTTAGTGTTTATGAATTCTCTCACGCGCGTTTTGCTTCAGACGTTCGCAAACCTTGACACCTTTTTTAATTTGCAAAATACAGCGTCATTTACTCACGAGTTTAGAACTTAAAAATATTGGATTATTTTACCGTTTACTTCCACTTTCGAACTTAAATATATTAACGTCTTTCTATAAAGTCACAGATCAATTTTAAATCTATACTTCTACACTAATACAATAAAGCGTAAACACACACTTCTTTGTTGCCTAAGATGTCAGCAATTACAGCATGTTTTTGAATAATTCTTTTTTTAATAAAAAGCCCTACACTTACGTCACGCTTTAGACTATATATTTTCACGCTATTAAACTTAGGGGTTTAATAAATTGGATAAAAATCCTAATGTGGGAGACCATAAGTTGCTGCCAACATCAAGGAAGTACGATTGTCAATGTTAAAGACCTTAGTTGTCATTTGTCCATTTAAATTTTGACATTTGACAAATATAAACTATAAAGTTTTTATAATTTCATGCGGATGAAGCCGCAACGGAACAGCTAGTTCATGATAAATTAAGAAACAAATACAAGATAAATATACTGAGTTTCATTAAAAATGTACAATTTTTAATTTAATTTTACCTCATTAGCTTTTTGCCAGAAGTTTTGCCATTGATCGTAACTGGAAGGTTATCAACAAAAACAAATATAAAAACACGCTAAGTAGCCAAACCGAACGCAAATCATTCTTAATGATAAGTACCAAGTACGTGATTCTATTATACAATCATTTCACTGTATTGCATTTTTATTCTTATCACTATAATATAATACGGTCTATTTTCGAGTATTACTAACACATTTTATATCAGCATTTTCTTATTTCTTGCGATGACTTCAAATGTAATTTGTTCAAATTGCATTTGTAAGTGTTACTATAAAAAAAACGAAAAAAATTTCAACAGCGATTATAGTCACAGCTTTAATAATATTATTCTTAAATATTTAATGATATATATTTTTGTCCAGAAGTGTACAAATTGTTGAAAAGTGTCATAAATTAATACCTTGCTACATCAACAGCCGTATGTACTAATTTTTTGGCCACCAGTGTACTTAACCATAATGTTTTTTTTATTCAATAAGGTGACAAATGAGCAAGCGGCCACCTAAATCCGCCGAAATGGCGAAGCGACCGCTGCCAATAGACATCCGCAATTGCAGATGCGTTGCCTACCCTAAATCGACGAAGAAGACGCTCATAAAGAGGATATTTCCCCTTCCTATGCGTCTCATCCACCGTCAAATACACTTTCCCATCCAATCCTTTCCTTATAAGAAAAGGGAAGAACGAGAAAGGGACTAAAACTGGGCCTCGGGCACCACACTCATCAGACGAAACGCGGAATTGTTCTCACTTCACGCCTGTCTTCTGTGTGGTCGTGGTATTGCACCGGGCCAGCCGACCCATTCGTGCTGAGTTAAAGCGGGCTCTACCACTAAGATGAACCGTTACAACACTTGATAAATATTTATGTTTTTGTGTCAGACAATTGGTCAAGTGTACTACTAACATGTTAGCTGTTGCTGACGACTTCGACTGCGTGGAATAAAAAAAATAAAAAACATATTACGTTACTCAGTGATAACCTAGCTTTGTGGTGCAAGAATTTGAAATCGGCCCAGTAGTTTTTGAGTTATTTATACATACAAAAATACACATCCTTTCTCTTTATAATATTAACTAGTATCTATACATATATTAAAATTGGAGTGTCTGTTTGTAATATCAAAAGAAAAATTTCAGATTTCGGAAAGATAATGTATTTGCTTTGCTGATAACGAAAATCGCATTTAAAATTTTTTTGTCTGTCTGTCCGCAAGCCGCGTTTGTTCCGGGTAATCTCGAAAACTGCTGGGCCGATTTCGACTGGACTTTCACTGAAGGGTAACTGACATGGATAGGCATTATAGGCTATTTTAATTCCACCCTGTCAAAATAGCGTAACGGGTAGTCCAAATTTGTGCGTAGATAATATAAACTGAATTTAAACGAAGACGCACTGCAGTATTCAGATACTAAATGGTCACCCCTAGTGTGACGTCTACATGAGTTTATACATTTAAAAATCATTAACATAATGATTAACGTTATCTTACTTATGTTGGTTTTTAATTAATTAACAATACATCATTGTATATTTTCTTATGTCAATTGTCAAAGTCTACAGTTTAAAAACAATAGGTAAGCGTTTTTTGTCAACGCTGTCAACAGATTGTTATAAAAGATTTGCACGTTTGTTTATTTCACACGGTGCATTCTTTAATTGATGTACAATCACGGAGTTCCGCGGTGTTTCACATACAACATAGCTTCGGTCCTTGCGAGTAAACTCCGCCTCTTATTATAAAATAGCTTTCGACCGCGACTTCGCCCGCGTGAATTTAGAAAATACAGCCTATTAGCTATTAGCTACTCCCTGAAAACGTGTTTTTTAATGGTAAAAGATTTTTTTAAGTCGGTCCAGTAGTTTTTGATTTATTTCAATACATACAAAATACAAATCTTTCCTCTTTATAATATTAGTATAGAGTATAGATAACAAGGTAGTTGGGCAAACAACGGGATAATAATAGAAATAAATTAGCTGTGTACTATTGCTAGACATTTTCCGTACAGACACGAATAAAATAAGATTTTTTGATTGATGATTATTGGTTATTATTCCGCGACGTCTCGATCCGTACAAAACGTTTAAGCGACTGAGGCTTTCAACACTGCCAGTTTCCCCGACTGTACTTATAGCGAAGTATTGGAACTTTACACGAGAACTTTAATTTATTTTTTAAAGCTATTTAAGAGCATCTACAATTCTTCAACTTTTTCAGAAGCTCTATTTCAGCGTACTTGGATTTAAAGCTTTCGGTTTAAACTGGCCATTTTTAAGACTCAGATAAAAAAGTAAACATGATTTTGCATTTTATCAATCAAGCAAAGGTTTTTTTCTAAAATTCATTTTTGACAATAGAATTAGAAATTGGCCTACAAATTATTTTTTCTCAAACGTAAACAAAGAATAGAAAATCGCATGGGCTACATAATAAATATATATAGCGACCATTGTATGAAGTTTCCGTTGAATAATGGAATAATTAACAATTATGTTAACGATAACTTAGAACTCTCGGCTTAACAATGCAACTTGGATAGAGAAATAAAACGATTCTCGGCTAATTTAGGTTACACGGTTAAAATATTCTCATATACTTAGCTGTTTATATTTTTTACACTTATGATGAACATATTTAAATACGTTCTGAATTCCAGCTATTGTTTTTTTAAATTAATTGATTCGAAATCTTACTATTTTTTATAAATAATGTAAAATATATTAAAAGACTATACGAATATAAAGATTTATGGATTTAAATGCGCCTAAACTGATGTACGGATCTCGTTGAAATTTGGCACATTTAGTCTGGAAAAACACATAGGCTACTTTTTTTTAATTCCACGCGGACCGAGTCACAGGCGAAAGCTAGTAACTCTTTCGTTATTACTAAGGAGGTCTTTTAAAAAACTGGAACCTCATTTTGTCAATCCTTACATCGTTGACTTCGGAGTCTATCTTGCACGATCAAGGTCAGTCAGGTGAAGTTGGCAAAAAATGCATCAACAACGGTAAATTCAGTCAATTGTTTTAAAATTCGCTCCTACCGCAAGCCTGGGGTCATTGACCGGTATTACGACAGAAGCCACTTTTGCCAGTTCACATTGCCAAGAAATGTTCAAAAACATGGTTTAGGAGTTTTAATATATTATTTGAAATTATTAACTATTTGAAATTCAAAACATTTATGTATGTCAGAGTTGTAACCTTTTCTAAATTAACCGAATGACATTTGATGTTAAATGACATGGTTCAGAGAACAAAGGCATCTATGCGCAGACCTAATATCCTAGATACGTACAAGAATTATTAAATTACTAGCTGTTTCCGTGCGACTTCATGCGCGTGAAATTATAAAATCTTTATTTCATTGTTTACCTACATTTGTCGAATTATCAATTGCAAATATCAAAATGACATGACATGATGACAAACCATGGCAATCTTGCTTCCTTGATGTTGGCAGCAACTATGGTCTCTTTCCCCACATTAGGGTTTTTATCCAAAATATTTACTCCCTAAGTTTAATGGCGTGAAAATATATAGCCTAAAGCGTGACGTAAGTGTAGGGCTTTTTATTAAAAAAAGAATTATTCAAAAATATGCTGTGATTGCTGACATATTAGGCAACAAAGAAGTGTGTGTTTACGCTTTATTATATTAAGTATAGAAGTATAGATATTCGAAATTCAATTCGATATCACTTAATAAAAAACAACTTTAAGATCTGTTTTAAAATATGATTAACTACGTTGTTTATGGATATAGGACATTGACCTACTCTGTATTCACGCTAAAGGTATTGTGTTTGTATTGTTCCGATCAAATAAGTTATTGTAAAAAAACAATAAAGTTAAGTATATGATATATGAACGCCAAATACATTCTCTATTGAATCTGCCAAATATAACAAGAGCGTCGGTGGCTCAGGGGTTTAGGCATTGACTTATAATCTACAGGTTTTGGGTTCGAATCCACATGTATCAATGTAATTTTTGAATTGCATATGTATATAATTTACCCGATGTTCTTACGGTGCAGAAAAATCGTGATGACTGGACATATCTGCGAAGAAATTCAAAGATAAGTTTGAAGTCTATGGCCTAGTCACCCCTTATTTAGAATAGGCTCCGAGCCCCTTAATGAAGACGTATAGTGAGCTGGTGATGATAAAATATGGTAGTCGATATTTAAAATACATTTTCATATAAAGACATTTGTTGCCTTACACTTGTTAATTCAGTTTTTTTTTAATAAATAAAATAAAATAAAACACTATTTATTGCCCAAAAAAATCACAAAAAAGACAAAATTTACAAAATATATTAATGAAGTAAAAATAAAAATTCTTGGCCAAAAGGAGAAGGCTCAGCTGATGCGGTCTCCAGCTTGTCAGTGAAGGCCGCGCTGGTTTTCACGGTACTAGTACACGGTTCAGTTTATGATTCAGGGGCAGTTGAATACATATAAGCCAACATATATATAATATTTTATCCTCTATAAAATTATGATGATTCTTCGTTCCTTCCTCTCAGTGTACACTATTTAAAACTCCGTAAACACTTTACGTCTATTTTAGTTATCTTGTGTGTAACATGTGCAAAAACACAACCAATGTTTTAGCCGGTGCTTAGATATAGAGGTCATATACAAGATTGAAGCGCAGTAAACACTAATATACGTAAAATTGCCGGAGTATACGCAGGTCGTGTACCGTTACCAGACAGACCGTTAACATAGTTAACTGTTATATAATGATACTAAAACTCGTATTAGTAATGTTCTAGCCTTTACAATAATCTGTTAGCTTATGTCTTAAGCGCGCACACCTTTGACTAAACTATCGCATAACTGTTTAGTCGCGCTTTGCTGAGCTTATATGGAGATGCGCACACTACTCGATTTTGAGTTGTGAAAACTTCACACATCATCATCATTATCATCAACTTACCCTTATCCTTTATAGGGTCGGCACAGTATGTGCTGCTCTTCCATACATTTCTATCAGCCGTCATATCTGAATCCACTCCCTTCTTAAGTATATCCTCTTTCACACAATCCATACTTTCTTCGGTCTCTTTCCTCTGTAGCCATCCACATTCATTAACACTTTCTGGTTTATGTCCCCATCGTCTCGTCTCATAACATGTTACCACGCTAACCTTTTGATTCTCAATTTCTCCACCACTGCCGCTACTTTCAAACTTCCTCTAATATGCACAAAACTTCACACATCATTAACATTAAAGAATGAACACATTACACTTTTAATTTGCTTATTAATGATTCAAATGTACTAATGACTTAAGTCACGGTAAGACAATAACGCTAAACGTTAATAAGTAGTTAGCTACAGCCGAGTGCGTTGATGTTTTTTGTACGTACGAAACGAAAGCCGGAAACTTAAGGAAAAGTGTAATTAATTAGCTAATTTTTACATCAAGCATCAATGTACTTAATTATTTTGAATAGTAATAATTTGGACTTAATTTTTCCCTAATAAGTTTCACTGTCCACATAACTAACTTTTAATTCTCATCATTTAATTATGAGTCATTGTTAATTTTTAAATACCATCTTTACATCACTATACGTCCCCATTAAGGGGTTCACAGACTACCCTAAGTTAGAGGTGACTTGGCGATAGTCAACTACGCAGGCAAACTGCAGGTTGATTGACTTCACACGTATCATTGAATTTCTTTGGCAATTGCAGGTTGCACGATGTTTTCCTTTCCCGTGAAAACTTCGGGTAAAAGTACAAATGAAATTTAAAATTGATCAACACATATTTAATAACTAGCTGTTCCGGTGCGGCTTCATCCGCGTGAAAATATAAAAAACTTTTTTAATGTTTACTTATTTCAAATTATCAATTGCAAATGTCAAAATGGCATCATGACATGATGACAAACCATGGCAATCTTGCTTCCTTGATGTTGGAAGCAACTTATGGTCTCTTTCCCACATTAGGGTTTTTATCCAAAATATTTACCCCCTCAGTTTAATAGAGTGAAAATATATAGCCTAAAGCGTGACGTAAGTGTAGGGCTTTTTATTAATAAAATAATTATTCAAAAATATGCTGTGATTGCTGACATCTTATGCCACAAAGTAGTGTTTGTTTACGCTTTATTATATTAGTATAGACTACAGGCATATAGTATGTTTTACAGATACAAAAACTAAAGACGTAAAAAACAAGGAAAAAATCTAGTAATTTATATACAAATAAAGCTTACAAGGTAAACATAGTAATTATTTGAGTTACATTTATTTTAATGATCTTACGTCAATTTTACATATGCTAACATTTTACTGTATTTGTGTCAAGTTTGCGAAAGTCGATACCTGCCATTAAAGGGTCACTGCCACAAAAGGTTCGTACCCGTTAGGTATGACATCGAAGGTGAACGCCTGCTTATAGAGGCATAGACTCAGGAAAAAGTAACTAAGAACAAATGAACGTCTATATAGATTACATGTAGCTTATAAAACTAGCTGTTGCTCGCGGCTTCGTCCACGTGAATTTATAGTGGGCTGTATTTACCTGCCTTTTTTTTAGAGCGGGCGCACATCTTACTAATCTTACTAATATTATAAATGCGAAAGTTTAGATGGATGGATGTTTGTTAGAGTTTGTAGCCTAAACGGCTGAACGGATCTCGATGAAATTTGGCATGAATGCAGAGGATAGTCTGGAAGCATACATAGGCTACTTACTTTTGTTTTTTTAATTCCGCGCGGACGGAGTTGTGCGAAAGCTAGTCTTTGAATAAACTATCGCACAACTGTTGTGCGATTGTCGATTGTTTCGCAGCCCATTCAACTGTTTAGTTGCACAACTAAAAATCGAGTAGTGTGTCTCATCAAGCTCATAGGAATCAAAGCTAGACTAAACAGTTCTGCTATAATTTAATTAAAGGTGTGCGCGCGCTCCTAATTGGAAAAATCTATACTTATATTATAAAGAGGAAAAATTTGTATTTTTGTATGTATTCGATTCACGGAAAAACTACTGGGCCGATTTTAAAAATTCTTTTACCATTGAAAAGTTACGTTATCAGTGAGTAGCATAGACGATATTTTTTTATTATTTTCTAATTTCACGCGGACGAAGTCGCGAGCAACAACTAGTTGTGTTATAAAGTTAAGAAAAGATGTACCTTCGTTTCGTATATTAAATTCAATAATTCTTGTAAGACCGATATAAAATGTGATGAGGTAATCGGAAGTGCGTGACGTCACTCTGTAGGTTCACTTTCGTCTCGCAGCTTGCATACGTTAATATTGATTTAGAAGCGAAAGCTCAGCCAATAATACTACGTTTATGTAAGTTTATAGTATGATTTATTTAATGTAAGTAAAAACTCGTATTAGATTTCATATTATGACAGTTATCTTACTAATATTATAAATGTGAAAGTTTAGATGGATGTTTGTTAGTTTGTAGCCTAAATGGCTGAACGGATCTCGATGAAATTTGGTATAGATGTAGGGGATAGTCTGGAAGAACACATAGGCTATAACATTTCAATTCCACGCGGACGGAGTCGCGGGCGAAAGCTAGTTTGAATATATTAAAAAAGTGTTAATGTGGTTCTTTATTTTCTCCATAGCCAGTAATAATATCAAAATATTAATTTTAACAATCCTTGTTTCCAAAGATTAAAAAAAAAAGAATTTTGATCACAGATGCAATCACAGCATATTCTTGACTAATTATTTCTTTAATAATACGTCCTACACTTACGACACGCTTTAGGCTATACATTTTCACGCTTTTCAACTTAGAGGCTAAATAAATTGGGAAAAAAACTTCATGTGGGAAAGGGACCATAAACTACAAGCTGACATTTGCAATTGAGAATTTACAAATGTAAATAATAAAATAAAGTTTTCATAATTACATGCGGATGAAGCCGCACGGCAACAGCTAGTATCATTTATAAAATTCATTCTTCTATTCTGACAAAAGTAAGGTACAATTTTATTTAACTTTAATACCTGGTTGCTGGTCGTTTTACCTGTATTTAGCATACAGTAAAACTTTCAGCTTTTACAACAGATTTCTGGCAGACGCTGGCTCTTGGACTATAAAGATAAAGTTTAAACACGATGTAAGTAAACAAACATATTATCATGAAATTAATGTCCCTGTTTTATATAACTCACAACAAATTACACTGTACACGAGAGAAAAGTCCTGGCGTACTATAATCATACACGATGTTATCGCTGGGTTCGTTGACCGATAAGCCCACATTTACTCATTTAATATGCTAATATAAGGTTGGAAAGAAACAGGTATATCTAGAAGTTTAAAGAAATCGTTTGATAATTCGTTAAATTACTCGCTACCTCGATGTTTTATAACCTCATTTCTATTTAAATATAGCCTCTAGATTTACACTTAGAAGCGAATTAAAGTGCAAACTTTCCAAACGTTAGGTTACGAGCTTCGTTCGCGCAGAACATTCCAGTGTGTATCTACCTTTTAACAGCTACCTTCCAGTCAAAGTCCCGTCCAAATCGGTTCACCCGTTCCAGAGATAGCGGTCCGGTCGCCATTTTGACAGCGCGGAATTAAAAAAATATGCCCGTTCATGTCAGCTACCCTTTAGTGAAAGTCCGGTCGAAATCGGCCTAGCCATTTCGAAGTTTACCCGGAACAAACGCGGCTTGCAGACACACAGACAGACAGACAAAATCGTTATCAGCAACGCAAATACATCATCTTCCCAAAATCTGGAATTTTTCTTTTGATATTACAAACAGACACTCCAATTTTATTATATGTATAGAAGATATATAGATAGATTAAAATACTTCGAATGCGTCGGTGAATTAACAAACATATTATAATGCTCGTAGGATTTCATTTGGAGTTTATTTTTAATTTTGCAAGAGCACAATTCACATGCTTTAGATGTATAACAAGATAAGAATTATTCCAAGGTTCAGTCAGTACTGTGTGATATAAACTGCTAATATGAATGCTGAAGTAACAATCAAAGCGTGCGCACACACGAAATTAACTATCGCACAACTGTTTAGTCTCTGATTCCTATGTTATATGGAGGTGCGTACACTACTCTATTTTTAGTTGTGCAAAAACAGTTGAATGGGCTGCAAACAATCGACAATCGTACAACAGTGCGATAGTTTAGTCAAAGGTGTGCGCCCGCTCTTACTGTTATTATAATACAATGTTCTTTAACAGAGTTAGGCAATTGCCAGTTAAAGCAAAATTAACTTCAATTACTACTTATAATCAAGCTTTAAATTTATTAAAGATATAAATAACACACAATTTTACCTCTTACAAAGTTACAGGTATATTGTTGACAATATATTTTCCAACCAGCTCACTATACGTCCCCAATGGCTCGGAGCCTACCCTAAGTTAGGTGGCTAGACCTTAGTCAACCACGCTGCACTGCGGGTTGACTTCACACATATCTTTGCATTCCAGATATGTACGACATCGCGATGTTTTCACCGTAACAACGCCGAGCAAATGCAAGTATTCAATTCAAAATAGTTGAAAAAAATTTTTTTCGTTATAAATACAGATTTTCATAGTGGGGTTTTTAAAATACTTGTCCATTATCGTAAAAAGTTTCACTTAGTTACTGTTGAGTGCAAAATACAACCTCTGTGGCTGACAAGCAGTACGAATACAGCCAAAGAGGTTGCATACTGGCCACCAAGAGGTTTTCACTAGTTGTTAGAAGAACGAGAAGAAAAAGTGACGGGAAAGCATGTAGTCGCGATACAGTTTAGGTGATTTGTAAATATTTATTTAAATAAGTTGAATAAAGTTTATTGTAAATAGAAGAGTTATTTGTTTTGTATTTTTGGCTGCCGCGCTGTCGGTGACAAGTTAAACAGTTACTGTAAAAAATAACACTAAATATACGAGTATAATCATTTCAACCAAGTTAACTAAAAATAAAGATTCGAATTGCTACCGTCACCCGCTGAGCAAAAACCTGTTGAAAACAAACAACAAAAAAGTAAAATTTCCTAGTGAAAGTTGTCGATTGTGTCGAGATATTTTGACAGATAAAAAATTCTTTGTGACATAAATGTGTTCATCAACTTATTTTCCCTTGAACAATGACGATATTCGGAATAAAACTCGTTAGACTCACAAATAATGTGCCAAAAAAACATAAGATCTTGGCATCTCTGTTTTTTAAACGAGAATGAAAGAGACGTAAACATGATGATGTACAATTGTTTGGTCAGTGGAAACCCACATCATACACTCGATAACTGATGTATTAATTTCGTGTGATGGGCAGGGAAAGTTTTCAATGCCTTCTTAGCTTCATCAATTTTTTTAAGTAATGACGTGGTCATATGTAAAGGTACAGCTTGAATAAATTTTATAAGAATTTTGTACTGAACAAGAGCGAGGCTGAGTTTAATCAAATGTCTAACATATTTATACGCCTTTAAGACTTATTTTCCTATGATTTGGATGTTAGTCTATATCTATACTAATATAAAGATTTGTATTTTTTATGTATTGAAATAACTCAAACACTACTGGACCGATTTCAAAAATTCTTTCACCATTAGAAAGCTACGTTATCGCGGTATAACACAGTATTTTTTTAAATTTCACATGGACGAAGTCGCGAGCAACAGCTTGTTTAATATAATTTTATAAACATATTTAACAATTTAGTTTAGTATATTTTGCGCAGTAAGTTGTAGGGGCTTCTTTTTATTTCAATCAAGTAAATTTAAACAGTAAAAAAACGATACATTGATAAAACCCTACTTTTCTAAAGCGTGTTTCATTAATCATATTAAAATATGAATAGACGTTCTTAATATTTGGTAAAAGGGAAAGTTCTTATGCAAGGTCTGTTAACATCGAAGTGATGGGAAGATAACGTTTGTACTTTGTTTTTGGCTGGCAAATGAACGTACATTGCGTATGTAGTTTGTTCGAATTGCGTATTTTTGTATGGATTAGTCCAGCCTTCATATTTATAATATTTTACATATTTTCTTAAAGATAATGTGAGTCTACTCTTAAGAAAGTTAGACATAAAAAAACCACTTTTATAATATTAACAATCACGCTATGTAGTGGCGCTGCTAAAAACAAAAATAACACGGATGGATGTTTTCTATAATATTACTAATATTATAAATGCGAAAGTTTAGATGGATGTTTGTTAGTTTGTAGCCTAAACTGCTGAACGAATCTCGATGAAATTTGACATAATTGTAGAGGATAGTCTGGAAGAACACATAGGCTACTTGGTTTGGTTTTTTTAATTGCACGCGGATGAAGTCGCGGGTGAAACCTAGTTATTTATAAATAAATAAACTAATTCCATTTGAATTCAACAATATAACTCGTAAAATCTTGAAAAACAGTTGCGGCTGAACAATAATTGCAATTAAACGCTTAATAATACTTGCGAGTTTACTATTACTTGCATTATAAGGTAATTGAAAACAATTTGCGAAGTGAATTCAACGTCGATTACAGCGTTAAATGCTTCAACAACTATATCATTGTGATTCAAGGTCTGAGGTTTTCCTGCGAGCGTATCTAGCTCTCGTTCAAGTCTAGACCGGTCTAGGGCCTAGGTAACGGGACGACTGCTATATGGTGTTCGAGAGAATCCTGCTTCACTTCCGGCTAAGCGAAGTTTTTTTAAGAATTTGTATGACGACGAAGATTTGTATGGGGAAAAATCTATATTAGATAGGTTCATGCCTTCACATTTAAAACCGATTACATCAACTAGGTGAATAATTGTTGACATATTTTCATAGTGTTTTAAATCGAATGAGATAAGTTTTTGTACAAATTATCAAAGCTTAGACAATAGACGTAATTTTAAATTATATTGTAATTGGTTATTTCACACTAATTTAAAGAATGCTTCAAAAAGCGTAAGAAAACCATCACCAGCCCTCTATACGTCCCCACCGAGGGGCTCGGAGCCTACCCTAAAGTTAGGGTGTCTAGGCCATAGTCAACCACGCTGGCCAAGTGCGGGTTGGTTGACTTCACACATATCTTAGAATTTCTTCGCCGATATGTGCAGGTTGCATCACGATGTTTTCCTTCACCGTAAGAACGTCGGGTAAATTATGTACATATGAAAATTCGAAAAATTGAAAAATCACATTGGTACATGCCGGGATTCGAACCCAAGACCTGTAGATTACAAGTCAAGTGCTTAAACCACTGAGCCACCGACGCTCGTAAGAAAACACTGGAATGAAATTATCATCATTAAAACAAAAGATACCGCATTTAGTTCCTAGTTAAAGTTCACCTTCGTATATCCGTTCACTTCTTCGTTTAAGGTAATAATAATATAAATAATTCATTAAAATGCATACCAATGTTATATTAAAAAAAATAATTGCATAAATCTTAATAAAAAAAGTATTTAATTACTGTCGAGTAATAAACAACATTGCTACGATAAAAATAAGAAGCAAAAAGACTTAGTACACTCTAGAATGTTTTAAAGCGTCTGTCATCTTTATAGCATACTAGCTGTTGCTCGCGACTTCGCCCGCGTGAAATAAAAAAAATATAGCCTATGTTACTCACGGATAATATACCTTTCTAACGGTGAAAGAATTTTTAAAATCGGCCCAGTAGTTTTTGAGTTATTTCAATACATACAAAAATACAAAAATACAAATCTTTCCTCTTTATAATATTTATAGCATTATAGCATTATAGCATATAACAAAGTAGCTTCTTAATGTCTGTCTGTCTGTACCTATGCTTAGATCTTTAAAACTACGCAACTGATTTTAATGCAGTTTTTAATAGTAATTCAAGAGGAACACTGATAATTTTAGTAATTTCTAAAATGATGTAAACATTTTCTTATTACTTGTGCGAAACCGGGGCAAGTCGCTAGTTTTAATAACGCGAGTATGCAAAACTACGCTTCTCTCTTAGCAAGGTCAATGGGTTAGCTAACCGGTTAGTCATCAAAAATTTACGCCCACTTTATTCATTACTAAAAGATTTCTGATTTTCCAATTTATTGTACATAATTTTGTTGATAAAATCACACGCCCATTTGAATGTTAATAGAGTGCCTCCTTTAATTAATAATCTACACACCTTCATAGTTTCTGGCATCTTTTTCGGGTTTGAATCAAGAATTCGGGCTAAGAATTCTTAACGTAGGTGTGGCGAGATAACATCAATTTTACCGTATCAAGTCAAGTGGAGACGAGATGAAAATATTGATAAAGTATTGCGAAATATTGATGATTCGTAAACAAGACGTTATTTTTTAATATCATAAAAATTAAATTAAATCTGCGATCTTCATCTTCTGTACATATCAGACGTCATAAATTTACTCCCTTACGTATATCTTTAACACAATCCATAGTTACGTCGATTTTCCTCCTTATCCTACTCCCGTAGGGCGCAACAGGTTTTTGTCGTCCACATAACTCTATTATACTTCACCTCAGTCATCACTTCTTGATCATGTCACCTTTCACGCAATCCATCCAAATCTTTCTGGGTCTACCTCTACCGGTGTACCACACTCATAACTAACGTTCTCCTTTTTACATGCGATTCATCCCTTTTTTTTTCTCGCTGGGAAAATGCCTTTACGCATCCCCCCCCCCCCGGATTACCAGGGGGGGGGTATGTGGGACTCGCCGGCCAACAGATGGTAAAATGGCCGGAATACCCACTAAAAACCCAGCGGTGTTCCTTCTGTGCGCCTACGGCTGGGTGACGGGAACGCTTTCGCATACTTCCGCGACCCAGCCGGCATGCGATTCATCCCTCCTCATAACATGCTTATACCATGCTAACCTTTTACTCCTTACCTTCTCTACCACTGGGGCTACTCTCAAACTTCCTCTAATATACTCATTTCGGATCTTATCCATTCGTGTTACCTTCCTTAAACTGTCATTAACTAATATAGCAAATTCAATACACATTCACATTATCTATACTTCAAATGAAGAAGAAACTTACTTCTTGATATCCATACGATTGTATTTTTTGTACCAAAAGCAACGTACCTGCGAACAAATGAAATAAAACTATAGCGTTTGTTAAAGAAATTCCGAAGTTATTATGCGATTGTTTTGTTGTAGAAAGAATTTAAAGTCAGCGGTTTTTGTATTAACGTGAATTAAAAATTTCCAACATACGTGTACAAAAATATCATACTTATATCAGACTAGCTGTTCGCGTGCGGCTTCATCCGCGTGGAATTATAAAAACTTTATTTTATTGTTTAAATTTGTCAAATTATCAATAGCAAATGTCAAAATGACATGACATGATGACAAACCATGGCAATCTTGCTTCCTTGATGTTGGCAGCAACTTATCTCTTTCCCATATTAGGGTTTTTATCCAAAATATTTACCCCCTAAGTTTAATGGCGTGAAAATATATAAAGTGTGACGTAAGTGTAGGGCTTTTTATTAAAAAAAATAACTATTCAAAAATATGTTGTAATTGCTGACATCTTAGGTAACAAAGAAGTGTGTGTTTACGCTTTATTTTATTAAGTACAGATTTTGCAATAAAATGAGTCTCTGAGATGCTTTTAGGCAGTAAATCCAAGGTAAAGATATATTGTTAACAAAAAAAATCCATTGTCAACTTATTTGTTATTTGTACTTATGAATATCGGTCATTGTATATATTTAGAAATGACGGAAACGATAAGCCAATGAATCCCAGATGAAATGGTTTACTTTTCGAGATAATAAATTGTAAACAAGCTAGTCTCTGAAGCAACTCTCTTATCAACTGGGGGAGACTGTTATCGTCTTATCTGATAAGCAAGAACATACACAATGCTTTGAGTTAAAACAAGGATTTTCATTGTAAAAAAAACTAAGACATATGGCATTTTATATTCATATTTTTTATTTGAATTCAATACAATCAATAAAATTGGTCTATCTTTTTTTTATACTATAAGGTGGCAAACGAGCAAGCGGTCACCTAAATCCGCCGAAATGGCGAAGCGACCGCTGCCCATAAACATCCGCAATTGAAGATGCGTTGCCTACCCTAAATCGACGGAGGTGGAGACGTACATAAAGAGGATATTTCCACTTCCTATGCGTCTCCACCACCGTAAAATCCACTTTCCTATCCAATCCTTTCCTTATAAGAAAAGGGTGGGAAGGAAAAGGGACTTAAGTTGGGCCTACGGCACCACACTCATCAGAATGTACGCGGGATTGCTCCCACTTCACGCCTGTCTTCTGTGTGATCGTGGTATTACACCGGGCGAGCCGACCCATTCGTGCTAAGATATTAAAGCGGGCTCTACCACAACTGTCTGTTTGTCCATAAATCCGCGTTTGTTTTAATATCCGAAACAGGTCAACTTTAACGGAGATTCTACACGAAGGTGATGTGTTACTTAGGGTAATTTTTATGCTGAAATTATTATGCTATGTTTGTCATACTAATATTATAAATGAAAGTTTAGATGGATGGATGGATATTTCTTAGAAGATCTCTATAACACATCAACGGATCTCGATTAATTTTGTCACAGATGTAGAATATAGGCTGTTCTACACGATGTTATTTTTAAATTTAAAATTAAAAAAAAAAACACTATTGCTCTTTGACAAAGACAAGTTATTACGTTCCTTAAGTAAGGTCAAAGCAGTGATTCTCTTTACGATGTCACCGAGTCTCTAATCGGTCCCGTTAATGTAACAAACTGTAACAGTTAACGGTTGTCGCAGATAATCTTAATTTAAATTCAACTTAACTGAACATTGAATTTATCTACTTGAACATTTAAACAGTACAATTTATCTTGTTCCTGTGTTTATTAGTAACTAGCTGTTGCTCGCGACTTCACCCGCGTGTAATTAAAAAATATAGCCTATGTTACTCACAGATAAATTACCTTTCTAAAGTTTAAAGAATTTTTTAAATCGGCCCAGTGTTTTTGAGTTATATCAATAGATACAAAAATATAAAAAATACAAAAATACAAATCTTTCCTCTTTATAATATTAGTATAAAGTATAATTAAAACTATTTTTTTTAATTTGCGTTACGTAATAATATGTTTTGTGTCTTACAAAGGCCAAATCTAGTCAAGTTTAAACTTCACTATATTTTGCCTGCGACACCGTCCGCGGGGAATTAAAACATCAAGTTGTTACTGGGTGTTATTCTGTTCATTAATATCCTTGTCGTTTATAGATACGTAGTAACATCCATCCAAATGTATGCATTTATAATATTAATTATAAGTATGAGTAAGTCGAGATGAATACATATTAAAAATACCATGTTAACTATAATAATAATATCTAAACAAAAACATAAAATATTAATCTACAAAATAAAAAAAAAACATTCCCGACCCTTTATGTAACATCAACAATAAAAGTTTAAAATTAAGGAACTGTCCCACCACTGGCTGATAGAGGCTCAGATAGCTTAAAATGACGTCACTGTCAGATAAGGTAACAAAATCCGATATTTCCATCACATATTTTACACGTTATATTGTTATCAGACAATTTAAAATTTGGTGGGACAGGCCCTAAATCTCATATTCACTGTTCGCGATTGTATGTACAGTGTATATCTGTACAAACAAAGATTTTGTCCTTGCGACACGAATACCTAACCCAGTCGGTCATACAATTTGCATTCGCTTGCCTCACTCTTGTGCTGACCTCAAAGTGTTGGAACGCGAGAGAAAATCTCGTTTTAGTGCTATCTTTTATCTATAAGTTATGATTAGCATAACTAGATGGCTTATGGTTCAGTATCAAGGTCAACGGACTTACAAATTGTTAACAATACCATTGTAAAGGGTCCAAACATTAATCTAGTAATTAAAGAATAGTACAACAGTGTAGTAGTTCAACAGTGGTAGAGCCCGCTTTAACATCTTAGCACGAATGGGTCGGCTCGCCCGGTGCAATACCACGACCACACAGAAGACAGGCGTGAAGTGGAAGCAATTCCGCGTTTCGTCTGATGAGTGTGGTGCCGGTGGCCCAACTTTAGTCCCTTTCCCGTTCCGCCCTTTTCTTATAAGGAAATGTTTGGATGGAAAAGTGGATTTGACAGTGGAGGAGACGCATAGGAAGGCGAAATATCCTCTTTATGTGCGTCTCCTCCTTCGTCGATTTAGGGTATGCAACGTATCTGCAATTGCGGATGTCTATGGGCAGCGGTCGCTTCGCCATTTCGGCGGATTTAGGTTGCCGCTTGCTCGTTTGCCACCTTATCGTATATAAAAAAAACAATCAGTACGAGTTTTCCCCTTCTAGCTCTTTAAACGAGATTTATATCGCGCCAGGGTTTTGTGAGATTGTGTAATTCATAGACCAGTGGTGACCCTTTCTGTCTAGCGCCATAGGCGGTAGTCCAACTACGTCCAACTCTAATACCAGTTAAGGGATAAATTACATTGAACGCTAACCTGTCTTCTTTTCGTTTGTACTATCTATATATCTAAAACGTCTCTAATACTTTTTTTACAGTTCCAGTTAGAATTAGTACATTTATAAACTCTCACATTCTAACAGGATAAGTTGTTATTGTGCCGTACTAACTGTACTGTTAAGTCAATATTTGTACATCACTCGTGTACACTGGGATGCTTGCCTGCCACACGAGTATGTAAGTGGCTTCTTGACGGACTTCCTCGCCTGTCCCTTTGTGAATGTCTTAGTAAATAGTGATTTGTAGATATAAGGGACATTTACATAGGTCAAGTATGGACAAACGTATTTGTATACCGATTTGAACACAAGCTCAGAGTTGAAATTTCGTAATAATCAGCAGTTCAATCAACAGCGGAACACACAAAAAAGGAAATTTGCCTTACCTATGCGTCAAATCTATTGAAGTTAGTTTATGTCTGTACAATTATGACTATCTGATTAGTAGATTTGATTCATCATCATCATCAACTTGCCCTTATCCCTTACGGAGGGTCGGCACAGTATGTGCTACTCTTCCATACATTTCTATCAGCCGTCTATCTGGATCCACTCCCTTCTTAAGCATATCCTCTTTCACACAATCCATACTTTCTTCGGTCTTCCTCTTCCTTTGTAGCCATCCACATTCATTCTTAACACTTTCTGGTTTATGTCCCCATCGTCTCGTCGCATAACATGTTACCACGCTAACCTTTTGCTTCTCATGTCCACCACTGGCGCTACTTTCAAACTTCCTCTAATATACACATTCTTAGAATAATATAATAGATTTGATTAGGTACAGTAAATTAATTGATTGTTTTTGTTACATTTTCTTTAGCGAATACGACCCTGGCTATAAAAGACTTGATGTAACAACGCAGTAACATTGACATGTGAATTGTTTTTGCTTAGCTGTACCATGCTAAAATATGTATGCGCTTTTTGTACCTATTTGGACTACTAAACATACAAGCCGATTTAAACTTTATTTCCAGTGCTTTAAGTATGGAAATGTAATGTGAGAGATAACACTATATTCTTTTAAATTGTACAAGATGTTATAAAGAGGATGCATTTGTATTTTTGTTTTGTAAACTGAAAAACTACTTTGGCATTATTCCAAAATTGTTTTGCCTTAGGTTACATTTTTACTAAAAAAAAAAAATAGAGATTCTTAGAAATATTTACTAAACAACCCAAGGTGAACAAAATTAGTCTCTTTAAGTTTTAAGTTAATCTATACTAATATTATAAAGAGGAAAGATTTGTATTTTTGTATTTTTGTATGTATTGAAATAACTTAAAAACTACTAGGCCGATTTTAAAAATTCTTTCACCGTTAGAAAGGTAATTTATCTGTGAGTAACATAGGTTATAATTTTTAATTTCACGCTGGCGAAGTCGCGAGCAACAGCTAGTTATTTAATAAACTCGAACGGATGATTTTGCGGGCAACAGCTAGTATTAACTAAACATTAATTACGCACACGGAAGTATAAATTAGACCTTGTACATATTTAAGATATTCCTATTCGTGATTGCAAAAAGTTCACATGTCAATTCTAGTTTTTGTTCCCTTTACTATATGCATTAGAATGTCTAACTTTTGGTTCACAGCCTGTTTATGGTAAGTTTCCATTGCCTTATACACGAACACGTTTTCTCAACTAAACTTTATTTTAGTAATACATATGAAATTATTTAATTTTTAAACAACAAATATACGTGTCATGGAACCATAACTTAACCGAGCACTGGCCACAAACCGCAGTTTTCCTAACTCTACGTTATAACAGACTTGACGGTAGTTGCAAAACATTTCTTCATAAGGCAGTTCTAATAAGCTTGCTATGTTATACACATTACTTTGTAAGTTGTTTTAATAATACAAATCATGAGTGTGGTGCCGGAGGCCCAATTTTAGTCCCTTTCCCACTCCACCCTTTTCTTATAAGGAAATGATTGGATGGGAAAGTGGATCTGACGGTAGAGGAGTCGCATAGGATGTCGAAATATCCTATTTATGTGCGTCTCCTCCTCTAGTGTAGGCAACGCATCTGCAATTGCAGATGTCTATGGGCAGCGGTCGCTTCGCCATTTCGGCGGATTTAGGTGGCCGCTTGCTCGTTTGCCACCTTATTGTATAAAAAAAATCTTTATTTATCTTGGTTCAGATCTAAATGTACACACGAATTGGTAAATTAAAGTGATATTTCCATGACATTTGTCGCTACACCTTAACCTCAGTTGAGTCACCAGATCTTCATGTTGACATTTAATCTGTTAATTCGCATATTAAATGAAAATAGTCGATGACTTAAGCGGAATGCAACCGGTCAGTCAACCAACTCACCTTGAGTGGAGGGCGAACTAACAATGGCGCGTTCCTAGCTCGCACTTTCCAACGTGTAGGTCAAATGGACCAAAGAAATTCAATTAAGAATGTAATAAAACATAAATATGCCATTGTAAAAATGATAAAGGTCATTACGAGTGTGTTTTTAATATCTAGAAAAACCTCGTGAAGATTCAGAAATGGCATTTAAACAAAATATAGCTAATATAAAGCGAAATAAATGATGTCGATTACAAACGCATTTTTAACTCAAATAGAAAAGATTTTACAAATGGGTAAGTAACAAAACTAGATTACATGTGTAAAAAATATGTTAAGGTTGTACCAAATCGCATTACAAAAACTACCTAACCTATTAAGTATGTCGGAGTGACGAGCGGTTTGTAGAATTCAATTCCGAAGGTAGATCTACACGGTAACGATCTTCCATTGTAGGCGTGCGTATATCGGAGATAATGAAAGCACAATCGCGTAACATTACAAACACTATCCTTAGTTGACCATCTTAATTGATAACTTCACAACACACTAATCCAATTGCAAACATTTACAGAGATTAACCAATTAATTTTATAATAACAAAACGCATCATTCCACCATTCAATGACAACTGTCATCTGTCATTCGCCGCTTGACATCATGCACGATGCACATTCAGCCAGTACTCCAAAATTATTAGTTGCCAGTTACTTTAATCGTTCAAAAATTAAAAATAATTTCGCCCCGTTTAGTAAAACTTTTATTACATCTTGGTAACGGTTCATTTTCATCGGAATTCAGATTGACCTTATAATATGTCTATTCGGCATCAAAATGCCATTAGAACGAACACAACTTGGCCATAATTTATTAAAATAAAAAACAGTAAATTACAAAATTGAGTTTATTTTGTGGGTTAAATATATTCATATTCTCGTGTGATATTGTTAAGCCGTACATATAAATTGTGCCGTGATTTACATGATATAGCCAAATGTCCGCATACCAAACGAAGGTCAACTAAGTCGTGATATATTTATGTAAATATCACACATCTCACGTTCCATTTACTTGGAATAGTCAATTCTTATTAGTGGCTCAAGATTTCCAATAATAGCTGAGCGGTATGATCTTATTCCGACGAACGCCTAGTTCTCTTCATCCTGTTTATCCCATTGTTCCCTCCAGTCAGTGGCGAAATGGACCATCAAGATTATTAAGATGGGGTCCTTAATAGCTAAACGATCCCGGGAAGACGGCAACAAGGCGTGGTCCTGACTTGCTGCAGTTTCCGAGGGCATGAGGGAAATTCTATCTCTCTTGTTCCTTTTTGAGACCCAAAGTATCTCCAGTGGCACTCAAGTATGACCAAGAAGGGTTTTAGTGAATAAGCTCACATAACCCTCTTTCTCCTAGAAGGCAGGGTATCTATTAAAGATTCCCCTTCCAACATAACAAAAAAGTTTTCTACTGAAGAAAACAAAGAAACTTTAACATAGAACAAATCATCAATTAATTTCTTATAATTATATAAAACTAGCTTTCACCCGCGACTCCGTCCGCGTGGAATTAAAAAAACAAAAGAGAGTGAACATTTGGCATAAATGAAGAGTCTGGAAGAACACATAGGCTACTTACTTTTTTTTACTTCCACGCGGACAGAATCGCGTGTACAAGTTAGTCTGTCATAAATATATTTACTTAAGTTATTCAAAAGTCATCAGTAAAAGAATGCAATACTATAAAGTGTGAAAGTGGTAGAACATTATGATATCAAGTGTTTGTGACCAGTTTTTCTTATCCCAATGAACTTTGATCTTTACAAAGATGTGAATTCTTCAACTCGGGTCAAATAATGGAAAGTTTTTTTGCCATTTCATTGGTTTTATTTCTCGAAGACTGTCATTTTTATTGATTGTTGTATTATTCTGTTAAAACAACATTTCTGTCCTGTTTATTAGCATATTTTTCGCGACTTCGTACGTATTTTGTCGACATTTTAAAATATTTATGTTTTTTTTGTAATCATTGACGTCTCAAATGTAATGTGTCAAATACATTCGGAATGTCATATGTTGTTTGATTTTTTGTATGAAATTAACTATGTTACTATACTAGCTTTCGCCCGCGAATCCGTCCGCGTGGAATAAAAAAAAATAAAAGTGAATTGCCTATGTGTTCTTCCAGACTATCCTCTACATCTATACCAAATTTCATCGAAATCGGATCAACCGTTTAGGCTACAATCTCTAACAAACATCTATCCATCTAAACTTTCGCATTTATAATATTAGTAAGATAGAATTTCAATTCCTTCATTATTTGTTAAATAAACAAGTTATTTGATTGATTGATTAGTAATACTTATATTGCAGCTATTAGTAAAATCAGCGGGTATTTTGCGGAAATTGTTCATGATTAATGGAAACGTTAAGGACTTAATTCCGGAATAATTAACGGTTTCACCTATTATTATTTAACACGTTAAACGCCATGGGGGTCACCGGTGACCTCAACATATAGTAATATTCAAACTTTTTTTCGCCGCCGGTCATACTGACTGTTACTTTATTCGTATTCCGTGACCGGCACGGCGCTGCGCAGTGGGACAAACATACCTTGTAAGGAATTGAATAAATTGAAAGATAGCGAAAAAAGTAACCAAAATAAATATTCAGGATATATAATTCAAATCAGTCTTTATTATTACATGTACAGAATTGAATAAAACCTATTTTCTATACATATCGTAACATAATAAATTACGACCTAAAGTATTTTTACGATTTTTAATTTTATCTATCGGCGTTTAACGTGTTAATTATATACAACGTAATTTAAAAACCTTGATTGTATATAGTACCTATTGTTTACAATGAATATTACATACACCTTTGACTAAACTGTCGCACAACTGTTTAGTCTCACTTTGATTCCTATAAGCTTATATTGAAGTGCGGACACTATTCGATTTTTTAGTTGTGCAACTAAACAGTTGAGGCTGCGAAACAATCGACAATCGCACAACTATTGTGCGATAATTTAGGTAATCAAAGGTTTGCTCTTAAATTATATGTTGCAATTACTGCTTACCAAATGTAAGGGATACCGAACATAACGTTCTTATGTGTGATTGCAGCACATTTAGGTCATCCAGTGGTACATGCTCTTAAAGTATTGTTCTTTCCGTCTGTTTCGGTTGAAACACCATTTTCAGTCGGACATTATTTTAGTATAAGCATTAATAAGCTAGCACATATCGGCGAAGAAATTCAGATATGTGTGAAGTCTACCCAGGCCCAGGCCAATGTAGTTGATGGCTTAATCACCTTAGGGTAGATTACGAGCCCCTGAATGGGGACGTATAGTGTTTTGGTATTTGCTATGCAAAACAGTATACACATGTTTTCAATATTGCGTATGAAACGCGGATAGAAAGCTGACATGTGTGTTCACTTCCCTGCATCGCTAATAGTAGGAAGCTACGAGGTTCATTATGCGAACGTTCGATGACAAATGAAATGACAACTTTTGTTAAAGGAAATGGAATTGATTTATGCAATAGATTTTTCTACTTACAGTATGAATAGGTTTAGTGACAAAATGAATTCAGCGAAAGGTTTTTAAACATAGATTAGGGTAAACTTCAGATCAATTACGAATCGTTGGTGAAATTAAATTTTACACTCAATTCTGTATAATTTGACTTCTCTTTAAGTATCCTTAAAGTATAGTTTAAGTAGAACATAAAAGTCTTAGCTTAGCGCTTCAATCGGCTTCTCTATTACATCACTTTCTACGAAAATAGTTCGAAATAATGCGAGTGTTAGGGTCCCACAACTGGCTGATAGAACCTCAAATAGCTTAAAAATGTCACTGTCAGATGAGGGAACAAAATCCGACATTCCCAACATGTTTTATCACGTTGGATTGTGATCAGACAATTTACAATTTGGTACAGGCCCTTAATGTTTATAGGTTATCAATCTATACTTCTATACTAATATAATAAAGCGTAAACACACACTTATTTGTTGCCTAAGATGTCAGCAATCACAGCATGTTTTTGAATAATTATTTTTTTTAATAAATAGCCCTACACTTACGTCACGCTTTAGGCTATATATTTTCACGCCTTTAAATTTAGGGGGTAAATATTTTGGATAAAAACCCTAATGTGGGAAAGAGACCATAGGTTGCTGCCAACATCAAGGAAGCAAAGTTGCCATCGTTGTCATTTATGCATTTGACATTTGCAATAGAGAATGTCACAAATGTAAATAATAAAATAAAGTTTTTATAATTTCACGCGGATGAAGCCGCACGGGAAAAGCAAGTACTATTATGAAGAGGAAAGATTTATATTTTTGTATGTATTTGATTCACACAAAAACTACTGGGCCGATTTTAAAATAATGAATAAAATAGTTTAATGGCCGCCGTCGTAGCGTTTGTTTACAAATTTTTCAATTTAGATTCGAATTGAATTATATAATGAAATAAAAAGCATGCAGACTTTTTATGCTAAAAATTATTGATAGTTCTTTGTTACAATTTACCGCAAGCTTGTACAGCAACGTTTCTTTCCACAACGGCATTGATGCATTCTTTGTAGCGGCAAAGGTCACCGATAGTAACGTCGTGTGAATCAAATGTTGGTAGACAGTATTGAAAACCTTGAACAAGGAACTTGTTTTATTGAACGTAACGGTTTCAGATTTATCTCGAGATTTGTACATATTTAACTTATCACATATAACTTATGTTAAGTTTATTGAAGTGATATACTTGACACTTCAAGTAAACAAACTGGTATGAAATTATCGTACCATCTTATCGTCTTACGAAGCAAATGTTAATCCTATTATTAAGAAAGAACACTTAACTAGCAATTAATTAACGATTAAAATGCTCTACCGAAAACCGTAATTTAGAACGTCATAATTGCCTTTACTATTAATGTCATACAAGCGTACAGTTTTTATAAAAAAAAAAAATTGTCGCCCTCATTTCCGGTATACTAAAATGCCAATGGATATGGTTGTTTTATTGACTTTATTGAAGTCCATGTTGATAGTAGTGACATTTTTTTTGACAAAAATAATGGCAACACCTCTCTAGCTGACGATTGTATTGCATATCATTATAATTAATGTCCAGACCAGTCCAGTGAGCACAGTACAGTTTTAAAGTCAAAGTATCTACCGTAGTACCAGCGGTAGAATACAGAAAACAATACGTGAAATGAATTCGCACATCGGTTATTTTTGCATTCATCAAATGTCACGGCTATACATGGAGGCTTGCGGAGGCTTTCACGCGAGAGGTGGAAGCGTAGGAGCTGGAGAGGTGGAAAGGTGTAGAGGTCGAGCCTTCACTAGACGCCTAGCCAAAGGCTTTTCACTATTGGCCCTTGTTGTGATTACATGTAATTGTTATATATGTGCTAGGTGATACTAGACCTGAATATGAGACCTAGATACATGACCTAGATAGACTATACATTGGGTACATTCACAAACAACTCTAAAATCAACGAATGTTCCTATCACTTATTGTGGATTTTTTAATAATTGCTTCATTATGTAATGTGTTATTTGAACGTGCGTACATTGCAAAACATAGCACAGATAAAAATTATTACAATAATAGACATTAAACTATCAACCGTATTCAATATGTTGGAACAATCGGCTCTAGTTGACTAAGTACCATTGGCGAGTTATAAAACATTTCACTTTACGTAACTAACATCGATTTACCGGAAGTATCGATTTATCTTAATCGATATCGATGTTCGAGCAACGCCACGCAAACCTCACGTAGAAGTTAATTCCTTATAGGCCAGCAACCACCATCTATACTAATATAATAAAGCGTGAACACACACTTCTTTGTTGCCTAAGATGTCAGCAATTACAGCATATTTTTGGATAATTCTTTTGTTAATAAAAAGCCCTACACTTAAGTCACGCTTTAGACTATTTATTTTCACGCTATTAAACTTAGGGGGTAAATAATTTGGATGAAAACCCTAATGTGAGAAAGAGACCATAAGTTGCTGCCAACATCAAGGAAGCAACATTGTCATGGTTTGTCATCATGTTATGTCATTTTGATATTTACACTTGATAATTTGGCAAATGTAAACAATGAAATAAAGTTTTTATAATTTCACGCGGATAAAGCCGCATGGGAACAGCTAGTCTAATATAAAACAAAGAATCTCCTTAGATCTTAAACACTACGCATTAATGTATACATTCCATCACCTTTCATCTTCATATTTCGATCTTTATAAAAAAAAACTAAATCGATAACATCGAAACACTATAAAAAAAAACGAAAACGGGCACGCGATTGGGATTTGAAGCTGCACTATTAACGTGCCACACACCTACTTGTAAAAAATGATCCTTTATACAATCAAAACAACAAGTGTTAGAAATAATAAAATAACGAATAAAATATTTATCCAAGCATTCCTTTGAACATATCACCGTCAGGTGTTCATAATGTCAGAAAAGATTATAATTAAAAAGAATCCGGATATCGGAAAATACTATAAGAAGTAAGGAATCATTCTTCAAGTATTCATAAGCTAGCCATCGCCCGCGAAGCCGGCCGCGCGAGAATAAAAAAAGTAGCCTATGTGTTCTTTAAGACTATGCTCTAGATCTATGCCAAATATCATCGATGTCCATTCAGCTATATAGGCATACCTTGACCCACACCTGTCACAAAAATAATTGTAACAAAACACTTTTGTTACCGACTGTACATGTTATGATCTCAACCAAACTCGTTTAAAAGGTTACATGCGATCGTGGAATGTTCAACGCGAGGTACAATTTGAAAAATAACAGAGTAACTTTCTACGTCACAAGCAGTGTTGCTTGTACACAATGGTCACACATTTTTAGAAATTCGAACATATAACCTTGCCATAAATACCCTAACCATATTGCGGAAAAATATGCAACTAATCCTTACACGCAATAGAAAATGATCTTATAAAGCCTCCAAGCCAAGATTATTTTTGGTTACAAATAATTCAATTTTGTTAGGGTTGTAGTAAAAGTCAAACCTATATAATGAAATGTACAAAAACTGCTGTATTTTTTTACGTTTTTATACGTTCAGGCTATATCCTTTAAAAAAGTTTACCATTCAATAGTAATGTTTTTCTTTATATATTTTTTTTTGTTTACGAAAATGTATTGCTTTTCACAAATGGGGAAAGGGGATTGGCTCCTGCTGCACAGGGGAACCTAGTGCAGGAGCCAAGGCTCTCATGAAATGTATATTTTCAAAGTGGAATAATAAAGCATTTATTTATTTATTTCACTCCATTAATTAACCCTTTGATTAATTACCTAATTTAATTAACACAGAAAGGTGTTTTAACTTAAGCGAGTATCAAACGCGCAACGCAGTAATTATCATGTTGTAAGGTTGATACATTGGTAGCAATTTTTATTTACAAAACTATATTACAACAGCTCGCAATGTTTCATATTAAAATAACGCAATCAAAACGTATGTAACTGTATTTGCCAGTACGATAGTATAAACAGAAAATTACTTCGTATTATTTGTTTTTACGCAGTTTTTTTTATATTGTACAATAAGCTGGCATCGAGCAAGCGACCTCCTAAGTCCGCCGAAAGGGCGAAGCGACCGCTGCCCATAGATTTCCGCAATCGCAGATGCGTTGCCTATCCTAAATCGACCGAGGAGACGCACATAAAGAGGATATTTCCCCTTCCTATGCGTCTCCTTCACCGTCAAATCCACTTTCCTATAATTTCCTTATAAGAAATTCCTTATAAAATCCTTTCCTTATAAGAAAAAGGTGGAACGGGAAAGGGACTAAAGTAACCAGATTTTGTTAGTGACTATCGATGACGGAACTCAGCGTCAGGTATAGTATAGATATTACAAAGACATTGCGAGTTATCGTCATAAACAATAAGGCGTCAATCTAAACACTAAAACAGGATCCAAGGTAAGGTCGAATATTAATATATTTTGAACGAAACCCGGTGAAAGTGCACATGTATATTCTACATATACGAACAGAATGACAGAGTGATTGTTTTCACCGCGTCGCGAGAATATTAATAGTAAAAGTGAAGTACGAACGAAGGCGGAGGAAACTGCATATGTTCTTGCCGAAGCGATTTACAATGTATTTTTTGAACATTACAAAACATTAAGAAGCGATGATATTTCAAGATCAAAAGATTGCGTATTTAGTATATTTCGAAGCTTCAAAAGAAATTGCATTATATAACCAGTTAATAACCTCATATATTACAAAACAAAACCACTACGTAAGCGGCAAGAATGTTAGCCGATATTAAATGATTTAGTGTTTCTGCGGAGCCCAGCAATTATGTGGATATTCAAGTCAGGTTGCATTGCATAACACTTTCATACAATAAGTAATATAAATCAATGTAAAATATTGTTAATGAAATATACGTCTAAGTAATAAATTTAATTAAAAATAATATCAATTTGTACTATATCTTATCTTAATCTATACTAATATAATAAAGCGTAAACACACACTTTGTTGCCTAAGATGTCAGCAATTACAGCATATTTTTGAACAATTATTTTTTTAATAAAAAGCCTTACACTTACGTCACGCTTTAGGGTATATATTTTCACGCCATTAAACTTAGGGGTAAATATTTTAGACAAAAATCTTAATGTAGGAAAGAGACCATAAGTTGCTGCCAACATCAAGGAAGCAAGATTGCCATAGTTTGTCATCATGTCATGTCATTTTGACATTTGCAATTGATAATTTGACAAATGTAAACAATGAAATAAAGTTTTCATAATTTCACGCGGATGAAGCCGCACAGGAACAGCTAGTAATATTATAAATGCTAAAGTTTAGATGGATGTTTGTTAGTGTTTGTAGCCTAAACGGCTGAACGGATTTCGATGAAATTTGGCATAGATGTAGAGGATAGTCTGAAAGAACACATAGGCTCCTTACTTTTTTAATTCCACGCGAAGTCGGGGGAGAATCCTAGTTTTCTAATTTATTAAGACGTTATTTTTATATTACTATTGCTCAATATTCAATACAGGCATTAACAAATGTGCCGCTAACACAACCGTGGGTTTTCATTCCTAAAACATCTAAAAAAATATGTCGATTTCAGTTTTTTCAGGCCAAATGAAAGAGACATATACATTATAGTTCAAATTGAGACAAAACATCTAACAAACTTCCTTCCTTCCGTAACCAAGTTATTAATACGGTTTATTGCTTCCTAACAATTGTCCCAGTTTCCCAGAACGCTAAGAAATGTGAAAAACGTATCAGCATTCAAAGCAATATACTTAGAAATTAAGTTGGCAGTGGAACACTGCGTGAGAGTTATCGATCGTATGTTGACTTTCTTGTATTAACATAATCGTATCAGTAATTTGAGCATTCTTACTATTGATATATACTTACTTAACTTTACTTAATCTCACTAAAATAAATGGGAAAGTTTAGGTGGATGTTTGTTAGAGTTTGTAGCCTAAACTGCTGGACGGATCCCGATGAATGGCACAGATGTAGCGGATAGTCTGGAAGAACACATAGGCTACTTACTTTATTTTAATTCCACGCGGGCGGAGTCGCGGGTGAAAACTAGTAATATAAAAAATCGTAAACAAACTTCATTGTAAGTTGGATGTCAGCAATCATAGAGTATTTTTTAATTATGACTCTGAAAGTTTTACGGACCGTAAACAATTTTACGTAAACATCTAGTATTTTAATAAGTAGTTAATAAAATTATTTTATAAATAAAAATAATAAAACAGCTTTATTTTATTTTACAACTTCCATGTCCTTTCTGTTTTAATTTAAGTTCTGTGTTCAAATCTTTAAATATTCTATGTGGATCTTTATATGGTAATAGTTGACAGGAATTCTCATTTCAAATGCAATGTTATTGGACATTGTCCATACGAAAGGTTACCTTTATTTTCTTTATTTTAAATAGCATTTAAATAAAATTTAAATCAGGTCTTTGCCTTATCTTTACTGGTATAAATTAAATCCGAGCAAAAATGTGGTTGTGACATTTTATTTTACTAATTATATATCACTTAATCTTTGGAAAGTACTTTCTTTTTTCGGCGCGAAATTTTTGAGGTTATCTAAAAGGGTTAAAATATAAAGACATACAAACTCTAAAAAAGCCGTTTAAGTACTTGGCTCAAAAATCTGCTAGTAATGGCCTAATTAGTTGTACGTAGTACCGCTTACAAACTGGCAGACGTCAAAAATTTTATTTTAAATATTTAAATGGCCTTTTCAAATCAGGCTGCACCTGGCCTATATTAGCATTACTACTATTTCTTAGGTTATTGCAATACTACCTTTCGCCCACGACTCCGTCCGCGTGGATTTAAAAAAAACAAAAGTGAGTAGCCTATGTGTTTTTCCATACTATATTCTACATCTATGCCAAATTTCATACAGATCCGTTCAGCCGTTTAGGCTACAAGCTCTAACAAACATCTATCCATCTAAACTTTCGCATTTATTAGTAAGAAGTAAGATAAGATCTTAGAAATTCGTAATATTTATAAAAGTACGTGAAGAAAGATATTTCGGAGTACACAAAAAAAGACAGTAAACACAATTAACACTTTTTGTTACTTTTTCTATTAGATAACGGTATTAGCACTAACGTGTCTACACTGTTTGGCATCACTAAAGTAAGGATTACTAAATGAATTTACAGCTAGGAATTACGTCTTGAGGATTTAATAAAGCCATAACCGCAACGCTGTACAAATTTTGTTATCAAACGTGTTAAAAGATACCGTTAAATTTTGCTATAACCACGTAAATAACCAAGTTAATAATCATTTAACGATGTCACTAAGTAAGGTATGTTTTGTCGGAGAGAATTGTTATTGTTACTCTATGCTATATTTATTTTTCTTTGTATTTTTTTTGTTTAGACGCTTAAAATGTATTGCTTTCCACAAATGGGGAAAGGGATTGGCTCCTGCTGCACAGGGGAACCTAGTGCAGGAGCCAAGGCTCTCATGAAATGTATATTTTCAAAAGTGGAATAATAAAACATTTATTTATTTATGCTGACGTCCGCTCCCGTCGGTGGCTCGGATATGACTGATTTGCTGGCATACCACCATGACAGTAGACGAGTGTTGCCGTACATCATCAAAGATACTTTTTGATGTAAGCTTAAGGGATAACAGTTAAAAGTTTAGCTTAATAGGAAGGATTGAAATGATGATATGCTTGTTCATGTATAATAACAGTGGAAACTCAGGACGTACATCGCGGAACTTCAAGCGTACGATCTTTGGTCCGCAGAAGTCGACTTTCTCTTGTGCATTCACACGTTTTCAAAGAAACTATTCACTACAGCGTTAAATTGTGACATAACATCAGTGATGCTGGTTGACATTTAGTTATTTGGCGATGTCTCGTTTGTTTTTTTTTTGTTTAACCTCTTTAGCTTTGGGGTTTGGCATTTGAAATCATACTGATATTATAAATGCTAAAGTTTAGATAGATGTTTGTTAGATTTCGATGAAATTTTGTATAGACGTAGAGGATAGTCTGGAAGAACAGATAGGCTACTCACTTTTGTTTTTTTTAATTCCACGCGGACGGAGTCGTGGGCGAAAGCTAGTACTTGTATAAAACATAACATAACATAACAGTAACGAAAGGCAAATTTTAGGGAGTAGTATTATACAACAATTTTAGTATTCTTCCCCTTTCATCCATTTCGTACAAGGGAATGACGGGAAGCTGTTGTAGATTTGGCGGGGGATGGAACGCATACGTAGGGGGAATATCCTCTATCTGTGGGACACCCTCCACCTTTGATTAAAGGCAGACAACGCTTCTCCAAATACGGATGTCTATGGGCTGCGACCTCTTCGCTGTTTTGGCGAATTTACGTGGCCAGTTGCTTGTATGTGACCTTATATTATAAAACATTGCAAATTAAACAAAATGTATAAAAATGTATAAAACCGTTTTATTTTATTTTATAGACTAATTTCAATACTGTAGAGTCGTTATTAGAAACTATTCTGACATTTAAATGCGTCATATAAATATAAATTAATTCACTATCGAGATTGAGGAATCGATTAAAATATTATCGAAATATCGGGCGAATCAACTTTATATCGACATTGAATCGATTTTCCATTAATTTATACTATCGTAACCTTTTGCTATTGCATATTAAAATCGAAAGTAGGTATCTAAACCATATATTTGCAATAATCTATACTTCTATACTAACATAATAAAGCGTAAACACACACTTCCTTGTTGCCTAAGATGTCAGCAATTACAGCATATTTTTGAATAATTCTTTTTTTAATAAAAAGTCCTACATTTACGTTACGCTTTAGGCTATATATTTTCACGCCATTAAACTTAGGGGGTAAATATTTTGGATAAAAACCCTAATGTGGGAAAGAGACCGTAAGTTGCTGCCAACATCAAGGAAGCAAGATTGCAATGCTTTGTCATCGTGTCATGTCATTTTGACATTAGCAATTGATAATTGACAAATGTAAACAATAAAATTAGATAGTTTCATGCGGATGAAGCCGCACAGGAACAGCTAGTATTATATACAAATATTCTTACCAAATTATATGTTGAATGGTGGATCAGGAAATCTGGAAAAATTAACACATTTGATTAGAATAAAATGTCGAAAAACTCCAAGGTTATTTGAAAGAATCGTTATAAGTCTGGTTATGTAATGTTGAGGAATTTTAATTAGGAATTTGACCTTTTGTCATCACGACACGCTTAAAAACTTCGACGTATTATAGAGTTAATAATAATCAACTATTATACGCAAATGCGAGATTTAAATATTAAAACGACGTCTCAAACATAATAAGATAGACAATTAAATTCTGCAGTTCTCTAATTTTACGTCTAAATTTATGAAAAAAGAGCATTTATAAAATTCAGTTAAAACACAAAACAAAGTGTAAATCACAAAATTGCCGCTTACCACAGTTTACGTAAGAGCCGTCGTTAAGTTTATTGATGATACAAATATGTCCGTTTATAATAAGTTTATGGACAGCCTTATAAAGGTTTAGATAGGTTTGTTGTAATTTCAATTGAATTTACTTTGGTACGGGAAAGACAGTTTTGATGTGCTTTTCAAATTACAAACTGATGATATCGGCTTCAATTTAGCTAAGTTTTTACTAAAAGATTTACTCTAATTTCAGATTTTATAATAATATAAACTCATCATCATCACCAGCTCACTATACGTCCCCACTGAGGGGCTCCAAGCCTACCCTAAGTTAGGGTGACTAGGCCTTAGTCAACCACGCTGGCCCACTGCAGGTTGGTTCACAAATATCTTTGAATTTCTTCTCCGATATGTGCAGGCATCACGTTTTCCTTCACCGTAAGAACGTCGAGTAAATTATGTACATATGAAAATCCTAAAAATCACATTGGCACATGGCGGGATTCAAACCCAAGACCTGTAGAATACAAGTCAAGTGCTTAAACCACTGAACCACCGACGTTCTAATATAAACTACAAGCACAATATTTTACACTGTCGCTCTATGTAACTGTACTAGGCATAAAAACTTCTTAACATTCACCTGTAGCATTAAAACATATTTGAATTGAAATGTCTACATAATTAACATCTATACAAAATTCGACATCAGAAAAATAATCATAAATTATCACTGGCAGCTAGTAAAAAAAATTTAGGGGCATAGCAATTGGGCTTTCGCCGTACAAAACGATATAAAACGATTACTTGTCAAAACCCATCTCGCAACAGGTGAAAGCAGAAGAACGCGTTATATGCACGGAATCACTCGCGACACGTTTTATGTCTCTTTCCACTGGTGTTCGTCCGATATGATTCGCAGTGGAAACAGCCTGCTCTGCACAAATGTCTCGACGTAAGATAGAAATTAAGGGAAATTTCTCCATACATAGCGGTCATTGAGACATTTTTATTTTGGAATATATAAAGATAAAGTGAATTGAAAAATAAAGATAGCTTTTTTTACATCACATTTACTATACTTACTAATAAATGCATTATTTAAATTAATGTTTGTTACCAAGTTATCATCAAAAAAAAATTACGGAACTCAATGGAATTTGTCACAGATGTAGAACATCTGGAAGTACAGGCTACATAATATATATTTTTTATAGTCTGGCAAAAGCCAGTACTTAATACAAATGATAAAAAATCCAGACATATAGTTTTAACGTTATTTAAAACTAGCTTTCGCCCGCGACTTCGTCCGCGTGGAATTAAAAAACACAAAAGTAGCCTATGTGTTCTTCCAGACTGTCCTCCACGTATATACAAAATTTCATCGAAATCCGTTTACCCGTTTAGGCTACAAACTCTAACAAACATCCATCCATCCATCGCTGTCGAACGGAATAAATAGTATCCTATGTCCGGTCTACTGGCTCTAAAATACCTTCTCACCAATTTTCAGCAATATCGGTAAAGCCGTTCTTGAGTTATAAATAGTGTAACTAACACGCCTTTTTTTATATATATAGATTTGTCTATGGTTTCAGATCTTCAAAAACTCGTTATCATCGAGATATAAAATTGAGTTGCTCTCCGTTGTAGTCCGTGCGTAATCACGCATCGTGGTACTCCTCCTTTAGCGATCAAAGCGATTGTATGCGATTGAAAGCGATTGCCGGCGATTCGTGTTCGCTCGCTGTCGCAATGTGTTAACATTCTTGCATATTTTAGTCTCCGGCTGTGAGAGTCCGGTGTCAGCTGTACCAAATAAATGTCATTTAACTTTCTTCCTTATGTTTCAACGTTAAAAAACACATTTGTAAAAGATATACTCACATATATTTTGTGTAAATAATGACTAGAAACGAAATCCAAAAGAACAAACAAGATCCGTGGAGCCGTTGCGTTGATCCCTTCTAACATCCATCCATCTAAACTTATGCATTTCTTTTATTACTAAAAATATATCACATATACCATTTTTAGTTTATCAATTAACTAGCTGTTAGTCGCGACTTCATCTGCACGAAATTAAAAAAAAAACCTATATTTCTGACTGATAACGTAGCTTTTTAATGGTGAAAGAATTGAAATCGGCCCAGTAGTTTTTGAGTTATTTGAATACATACAAAAATACAAATCTTTATAATATTAGTATAGATAAATCAATGTGATATACTTCGTCGCTACATCTAAGTAATCTAAGTAAATGATGCTTCGAAAGTTAGCTAACAGCTTTGTATATTTTATTGTTATTACAATTTCTAGTACTGCGGACTACTTACACAGCGATCGGAACATACCTACATCTAAACAGTCGACAATTTGCTCTTATTCTGTTATGTGGACCGAGACGACTGAGATCGGCCTAGCATTACACAAACTACAAAACAGGTAAGCTAACAAGCCTTCTTACCCTGGCAAATTAAAGAGGGGTTTTTCATATGTATTTGTATTGAATATAGCTGAAACAACGTAATTAAATTAGATATTCAGGCCATGCCTCCCGCCAGAATGACGCGCCAGTCCAATACGTTTGAATGACATTGACAGCTGTCAGATAGGGACGGGGCGTATATGCCAATAACACAACAATAGTGTTGCGCCAATCCTCTATCGCAGTACTGATTTTCTTCTTAACAGTATATGAGTGTGGGTTTGTATATGTGAAATACCTTTTTACCCGACTGCCAAATAGAGTAAGATTTTTCAAGCGTATGTAAGTTTGTATACATGAGTGTGGGTTTGTATGTAAATTCCATTATGAGCTTACAGCTATTGAATTCACACGAATAAGGTGTCATTCTAGTCTTCTTCCCCGGAGTATCATTGGGTATATTATCGGCACAAAACACCTACAGTTGACGTGAGTGAAATTCACGTTCCATTTAACAGTGGTAGAGCCCGTTTTGACATCTTAGCACGAATGGGTCGGCTCGCCCCCCGCAATACCACGACCACACAGAAGACAGACGGGAAGTGGGAGCAATTCCGCGTTTCGTCTGATGAGTGTGGTGCCGGAGGCCCAACTTTACTCCCTTTCCCGTTCTGCCCTTTACTTATAAGGAAAGGATTAGATGAGAAAGTGGATTTGACGGTGGAGGAGACGCATAGGAAGGGGAAATATCCTCTTTATGTGCGTCTCCGCCTCCGTCGATTTAGGGTAGGCAACGCAACTGCAATTGCGGATGTCTATGGGCAGCGGTCGCTTCGCCATTTCGGCGGATTTAGGTGGCCGCTTGCTCGCTTGCCACCTTTTCGTATAAAAAAAAAATCTAAAAATATATAACAAACACCGAGTTAAAATCTCCCTTGTTATTTTTTCCCAGATTTAGTCAGTCGGGTTTTTGTGTATTTTTTAAAAGTTAAGGTTTAAACAGTACTAAATAAACATTATACAACTTATTACGTGTTCTTTTAAATGGCAATGTCCGTGAATTTGTCCGATAAGCATCGACATCGACAGCGACAAATCATTAGTGTGCATTGTGTAACCTAAGAAACCATCGAACAGGTATTCTATGAGGGCTTTGAGTTATATAATCTTAGTAAACGAATTACATGTATTTAAAAACTTTGAAATTATTATGTACTAGCTGTTGCTCGCGACTTCGCCCGCGTCGAAAAAAAATATAGCCTATGTAACTCACGGATAAATTACCTTAATAACGGTGCAAGAATTTTTAAAATCGGCCCAGTAGTTTTTGAGTTATTACAATACATAGAAAAATACAAATCTTTCCTCTTTATAATATTAGTATAGATTTAACAATTGAGTGAACAAATTGAGATCTAGGTAATAACAGATAATTAAAAATCATTAATACTAAATATGACAATGCATAGATAGATAATTGTTACTATCTCTAAAACGGCTTAACGGATTTGGATAAAATTTGCCAGATGTAGAACTTAGTCTGGAAGAACACTTACTTCCTAAGTTACTTTTTCAAGTCACGGTTAACAGCTGTATTTCATCTATAAATGCAAGATAATGCTGTCTTTTTTACTGAATAACCGGCTATGTAATAGGCCATGTTGCAGTTTAAAAAACTACGCTTTTTAACGTAGAAATTGAGTGTTAGGGTACGTTAGACTGTGGTCAGCAAAAGTCGATGTTTCTATATTTAGCAAGGCGGAGCAATCACCTCTGCTACCGATGCTCGCTACTGTTTAAACCCCATTTGCACTAACCAATGCGTCTCTTAACATTTCATCAAGCTTACGTAATCCCTTCTATGATAAACAAACCATAAGTTCTGAAAATTCATACTTAATTACTCATTTAGCTGACACTAGCATGATCCGTGATGTCTTCTAATCCTCCACGATACGAAACCCTTAATATTATCTGCTAATGTTATTTAAAACATTCTTTAGTACATCTGATATCGTACATGTTCACATTTAATCTTAAAAATAAATTAAAATTTCATTTAATAAAAAACAATGAATCGTTTAAATTGCTTTTAAAATTACTTTCAGTGTTTGAAATCGAATAAACCAAATGTTGTAAGTTGCATTCATTAATATAACAGTTATCAAAGCTGTAAACTTTCGTAATCGTGTCATATGAATTTTAATCGTAGTTTATTGAATTTCATCGCATTCATTTTAAGTTGTGAAGAAATTACAAAGTTACACAAATCGTTTAAACAGAACGCTTTAATCGACTTTTAAAATTGATGTATTCTAACTGTGAAGTTTAGCTATTTAGTAGTCAGGCACAATCGGGAAACTGACGGTATACGATGATTCAAAAATGTGAATATTTACATCACATTTAAACTAAAATATAACTTTCGCTAGAGAATCCGTCCGAGTGGAGTTCAAAAAAACAAAAGTAAGTAGCCTATGTGTTCTTCCAGACTATCCTCTACATCTATACCAAATTTCATCGAAATCCGTTCAGCCGTTTAGGCTACAAACTCTAACAAACATCCATCCATCTAAACTTTCGCATTTATATTAGTAAGTTGTAGTGATAATGAAGTAGATAAAATTACGAATACACGTAAATCATTAATCTTATAATTTCATGGTCTTAATAAGTATAAAAAGTTATCAACCTTGAGAACAAATAAACCGATTTCCTTTAAAAAATGACCTTTCGAGAATTCATTCTTTCAAGCGTGCTTTGCAGTAAAGAGAATAATCGTAAGGCTTGGTCTAATCAGAGTTAACCACGTGACCAGTACGTTCAGTACCGGTTAGTGCAACAACCCCATACAATGCTCGGTTACGGCGCGATCTATGAGTACACGACAACAGGTAAAGTAAACCTTATCATACTAATATTATAAACTAGCTTTCGCACGCGACTCCGTCCGCGTGGGATAAAAAAAAACAAAAGTGAGTAGCCTATGTGTTCTCCCAGACTATCCTTTACATCTATACCAAATCTCATCGAAATCCGTTCAGACGTTTAGGCTACAAACTCTAACAAACATCCATGCATCTATCCATCCATCCAAACTTTCACATTTATAATATTATAAGTATAAGTATGATGTGAAAGTTTAGATGGATGGATGTTTGTTAGAGTTTGTAGCCTAAACGGGTGAACGGATTCCGATGAAATTTGGTAGATGTATAGGATAGTCTGGAAGAACACATAGGTTTTGATTTTTTTAATTCCACGCAGACGGAGTCGCGGGCGAAAGCTAGTATTAAAACCATTGGTAAAATTTTCTAGATACTTCACTAAGGTCTAGGGATGCTAGCGAAGATCGTGCTAAAAAAACTATTTTTTTTTTGCGTAAAAATCTTTATTTTTTAATCAATCCTTATATTAGTTTGAGCGTTTATTTACAATTAAATACGTGTATATTGAAATGTATTATATTTAAAAATTGTTTTAGACATGTACAAATATATCGTAACAGTCTAATACTAACCTTAACACATTAGGATAGAGTTTAAAATCGTTTGAATACGTTTTGATGCTAACTGCTTTATAATCACTACATTTATAATGCAATTATAATGAAATAAAAAACTATGACGATTGTATAGGCTATGGGTGATCGTATAAGATACAAAGCACTGGAAAATAGCTCTTATTGTATTACGATAAGGTTGATAATTAAGTAAGATCGTCAACTTCTACCGATGATCTCACACAATCTGTTTATTAGATTTTTCAGTTAATTTTTACCAAACTCGTTGATGTCTTTTGTATCAATCCGGTGAATTAGTTGACATAATCGAAAATTTAAGTAAATTTTTATTATCTACTGATATTATAAAATGAAAACTTTATTTGTTTGATTGTAATGAATAGGCTCAAAAACTACTGGACCGATTTTAGAAATTCTTTCACCGTTAGAAAGGTAGTTTATCTGCGACTAACATAGGGTATATTTCATTTCTTTATTATTATTTTAAGCTAGTTTATCTATACCAATTTGATAGTCCGTCCAGTTATCATACGGTGTTTGATTAAAAAATATCGTACGCAATCTGAAATATTATTGTTTATAACCGTCGCTGAATTAATAACAAACAAACAGTTAACAATCGATTGGCCAATGTTTGTTTAAACGCATTCATAATTGATTCAAGGAAAACAATGCCTAATAAAAACTTATATTCAATAGTACATTCCAATAACACGCCGTCATCTAATTCGATTTGGTTTATCTTTTTAAAATCAACACAGTATTTAAACATTTGATAAAAACATCGATTACACAAAAATGCTTCATCTAACTTAGTGCCAACTTAGCTAAATTTTACCAATTGACTTACGGACAAATATTTAAACGCCATTTAATCAGCATCTTAAATAAGGCTACACTTAAACATAACTAAGGACACTACTAATATAACAAAATGTTAGATTTGGATGCATGTTTGTTGTAATTCCCTAAAACTGCTAAACAGATCTACCTGTAATTTAGCATAGATGTATAACATAATCTGAAAGAATACGTATGGCATTTAATAACTTTTTAAATTCCGCGCGGAAAGTCGCGGGCGACAGCTAGTATAAAGCAACCGTCGATATACTTTTGTTTTCAAAACAGTTAATATGTGATAGGTGATGTAATCCTTAATGTCGCGTCAAAAATATATTATTTAATACGAGAGTTACTATTTAACTGTAGGATTAGAAATGTAATCAATATTACTAACATCAAAGTTTCATTAATAAAAAGATTTACAAAGGTCCACAATCTTCGTTTCGATGAAAAAAAACATAACTGTTGGTATACATACTAATATTATAAATGCGAAAGTTTAGATGGATGGATGTTAGCGTTTGTAGACTAAACGGCTGAACGGATTTTTTTGAAATTTTGTATAGATGTAGAGGATAATCTTGAAGAATACATAGGCTACTCACCTTTGTTTTTTTAATATAACGCGGACGGAGTCGCGGGCGTAAGCTAGTCCGTTAAACTTGCTTAGTAATGTAAACTTTAAAAGGGGGTACGCTGTCCTTGAGTAAATCAAGGACAGCGCATAAGTAAAGGGAAGCCAGTAATTTACAACGATAACGCGCAGTTTTTTTCTCACATTGGTAATATCAATTCTATGTAACCGAGGTTAAGCAATTTGAAGGTAGTATAAAAACAGATTATTTACCGAAGTTTTGGTAATGACGTAATAATATGAGTATTATTACATTTTGAATGTTTTTTTTATATTTGGAATGTAGTTTGACTTGAAAATTCTCTTTTACATTTTTTCCGAGTACAAACGTTACGTCTTTTCAATGTTGTCCCCATTTATCCCCTCCGATATCGAAAGTGCTAGAAAAATTAGATTTCCTGATAAAACGCAATTAGTTAAACTCCACTCACCAATAGATCCGTTAGCACGCGACACGGCAATCCCGTAACACACCAATTTATAAGGCACTTTAACTATCCTGCTAGCAAAACTTTCAAAACACTGTCCTTGCTAACAACAGCTAAAACAGCCGTGAAAGAGAAACTTTTTCTATATGCAATAAAATGAAGTTTTGTACGCGATCTCACAGCGTAGAATGTATCACCAATTAATAATTAGCATAAAGTTGATATACACACGTCCGTCTCGCGCCGTGGCTCGCGGCTTACTGAAGGAAGAGAAGTGAGAAGACACGTCACTGGCTGCGCCCGCGCCGTGCTCACCTTTGCTTAACTGTACGACGCTTGCAAAACTTGATGGTTTAAGAATGTGTTAAGAAATATGTTTTAGGTTAATATTTTTATCGTAATATATCAATGCGGTTTCACTAAGCTAATTTAATGTTATTTAATTCAAATTTTCTCTCCGTGATCACTAATATTTCTGTTAATATTATTTTATTTCTGAATTAATTAATTAAGTTATCTTAATTTCTTTTATACCTCGAGCAATCGATGATAATGCAATGGCATTTATAATGACTGAACTTTTTTTATAATCAATTGCGTTAGCAAGTGCATTAGGGCGACTTCAAGTATCTAAACTATTAAATCTGCGCGTAAAACTGACATCTCGCTTTACGGCCTCGATATTTAGCCGACGCACACACGCATACACCCAACAAACCTCTCTACGCTCCATCTAACGATTCCGTTCGAACCTAAACCTAACATTGTTTTTATAAAAACATGCAAAAATAACTCAAATTCGCCCGCGACTCCGTCCGCGTGGACATAAAATAAACATAAGTAGCCTGTGTTCTTTCAGACTGTCCTCTACATTTATGCCAAACTAGCTGTTGCCCGCGACTTCGTTTACGCAATATTAAGATAAAAAAAGCTTATAATATGCCCGTCTATGTCAGTTACCCTTCAGTGAAAGTCCGGTCGAAATTGGCCCAGCCGTTTCGGAGATTACCCGTAACAAACGCGGCATGCGGACAAACAGACAGACAAAAAAAAATTAAATGCGTTTTACGTTATCAGCAACGCAAATACATCATGGTACCGAAATCTGGAATTTTTCTTTTGATATTATTATATAATATCATGTCATTATAGATGTCATGTAGATCCGTTCAGTCGTTTCGGCGTCTCTAACATCCATCAAGCTAAACTGTCGCATCATCAACTTGCCCTTATCCTTTACGGAGGGTCGGCACAGTATGTGCTACTCTTCCATACAATTCTATCAGCCGTCATATTTGAATCCACTCCTTTCTTAAGCATATCCTCTTTCACACAATCCATACTTTCTTCGGTCTTCCTCTACCTTTGTAGCCATCCACATTCATTCTTAACATTTTCTGGTTTATGTCCCCATCGTCTCGTCGCAAGCTAAACATTCGCATTTATAATATTAGTAAAATGAAAAAGGTTAGCACACAAAGAAATGGATAGTGTTAACGCGAATTGCATCGCTTATGTTTTCTACATAATTTAAAAGGTATTAACTTTAACGAATAAAATAGTGATGTACTGCAACTTATTGGAGAGTTAATTGATTAAGTAATACATAAACGTTATTTGAATACATGAATTCACCTCTTTCCGTGGATCTCAATGTCTTGATACTTTCACTTGACTAACAACCTGCTGTGATTTGACGTCATGTTTTTAAAACACGCTATAAAAAGTAGAACGAGACATAAGAGTTACTACCATTAGCAATATAAATAATCGTCAATTTTTAATGATACTTAAATGTGAAATATTAAGTATAATGGCTGTTAAATACCTTTTCATAATAAATTTTATTGAATAATAAGCTGTTCCCATGCGGCTTCATCCGCGTGAAATTATAAAAACTTTATTTTATTGTTTACATTTGTGAATATCAATTGAAAATGTCAAAATGACATGATGACAAACCATGGCAACCTTGCTTCCTTGATGTTGGCAGCAACTTATGGTCTCTTTCCCACATTAGGGTTTTTATCCAAAATATTTACCCGCTAAGTTTAATGGCATGATAATGTATAGCCTAAAGCGTGACGTAATTGTAGGGCTTTTTATTAAAAAAAAAGAATTATTCAAAAATATGCTGTAATTGCTGACATCTTAGGCAACAAAGAAGTGTGTGTTTACGCTTTATTATATTAAGTATAGATGTCTTTGTTAGAATACAAATCGAATGACATTTAGAACTTCAAGTAACAATGGTAGAACCCACATTATCTTCGCATTGCTGTGCCGCGCCCCCGATGCAATACGACGACCACACAGAAGACAGGCGTCAAGTATGAGTCCTTGCTGAAGGCCTAATTTTAGTCGTTTTCCGCTCTTTTCATACAAGAAAAGGATAAGTAGATGGAGTGAAAAGGGCATAGGTTAAGAAAATGTCCTTTCTGTGCGTTCTTTTGATTGAAGGTTGGCAAAAATTATAAATATAAATTTGCTAATTTAGCGAACTTCGTTGACCCCTTGCTCGTTTGTCACCTTATAATATACTAGCTGTTGCTCGCGACTTCGCCCGCTTGGAATTAAAAAATATAGCCTATGTTACTCACGGATAAAGTACCTTTCTAACATCATCTCCTCCTCTTTATCCTACTTCCGTAGGGTCGGCGCACCGGGTTTTCGTCCTCCAAATAACTCTGTCATCCGTCATCTCAGCCATCACTCCCTTCTCGATCATGTCACCTTTCACGCAATCCATCCATCTCTTTCTAAGTCTACCTCTACCGATGTACCCCTCCACATCTATAACTAACGTCCTTCCTGTTACATGGGATACATAAAGTACCTTTCTAACGGTGAAAGAATTTTTAAAATCGGCCCAGTAGTTTTTGAGTTATTTCAATACATACAAAAATACAAATCTTTCCTCTTTATAATATTAGTATAGATAACCTCAATCATTCAAATCAATTCAGATTATTTACACTATACATATAAAACTGTTAGTAAGAAAAAATCCATTAATCCTGCTCACCTTACTGTACCATTTGAAGGAAAACCAACTTGATAATGTAATTTCTTGCGTTAATGGCAGCTTTATGAATACCTGCTTTAGTTTATTTATCAATGTCAATTATTGTAGTGTAGATGGACCTTTATAATCGTGAGGGTTTATAAGCCCGTTGCCCGCTCAGCTTTGACAGTTTTAACTGAAGAACGTGTAGCTTTAACTGAACAGTTCGTCTTCTAAGAACTGAGCGTCTGTAGCTGATTTATGCTGGGTTGCTGAAGTTTCTGTTTATCATATCCTTACCTAATTATTTATTAATGTTAGATTGAACTGAGTTTCAAAGTTAGGTAGTTCGGAAACACATTTCGTGAAGCTATGGTACCAAAAACACTAACGAATAGTTAAAAGCTGCGAAAACCGGGCTTAATGTTAAAAATTTGAGCGTTTAAATCGACAATCAGAATATATTTCTTACGTCTTTTAGGTTCCGTCCGTTAAAACTTGTAGCAATTAAGGTAAAGACCTTTTATGTCGACATATTAAAATATTCCCCAAAATAACTTATATAATTAAAAAATCATTATAAGTTACTAGCTGTTCTCGTGCGGCTTCATCCGCGTGAAATTATAAAAAAAATATTTCATTGTTTACATTTGTCATGTTATCAATTGCAAATGTCAAAATGACATGACATAATGACAAACTATGGCAATCTTGCTTCCTTGATGTTGGCAGCAACTTATGGTCTCTTTCCCACATTATGGTTTTTATCCAAAATATTTACCCCCTAAGTTTAATGGCGTCACAATATATAGCCTAAAGCGTGACGTAAGTGTAGGGATTTTTATTAAAAAAAGAATTATTCAAATATATGCTGTGATTGCTGACATCTTAGGCAACAAAGAAGTGTGTGTTTACGCTTTATTATATTAGTATAGAGTATAGATGAATGTTGTAATGTCTGAACATAAGCCTTAAAATTATGGTAACATTGATTTTCAATTACCTTGAAAATATTTTTACGAAACTCATGAATATTATAACTGAATTGTGAACTGTATCAAGGTTTTAATAATCTGTAAGCCACAGTTCAATTCTGGATTTCGCCATTTTTATATTTGACAATTCAAATTATAACCTCGAAATTAATTAAAAAAAGCAATAGTTATAAGTCAAAATAATATCTTCAAACACGTTATATTTAGTTCACAATCTTGATGTTAACTTATTCCTAGTAAGTTTATAAATAGACAAAGTTCAGAATTGATCGATGGCACATCACGAAACGGTTTTCATTCTTCAAAAATAAATTATACTGCAATCATGAAGAAAGTTAAAATTAGTTGATGAATTACAACCGAAAACAAGTTACGATTTTATTTATCGCCGACAACTGATGCTTGAGGGCTTTTACTACTTAAGTAATTGCTAACTTACGCTGAGTAGAATTTAGTTATTAATTATAGCTTATTATACTAGCTAATTAGAATCCAGACAGAAGTCTAACGACCGCTCTCAAATTCGTTAGGTATTATTAGTTCCTTAGTGTACATTTGGAGCACGCACACACCTTTGACTAAACTATCGCACAACTGTTTAGTCTCGCTTTGATTCCTATGAGCTTATGGTGCACACACTACTACGTAGTTGTGCAACTAAACTGTTAAATGGGCTGCGAAACAATCGACAATCGCACAACAGTTGTGCAATTGATTAGTCAAAGGTGTGCGCCCGCTCTTAGTACGGTTTACCGCAGAATTCCTGGACGTAACACATAATATTAATACACTAGCTGTCGCTCGCGACTCCACGTTTAAAAAAAAGTAAGTAGCCTATGTGTTTTTCCAGACTATCCTCTACATCTATACCAAATTTCATCAAGATCCGTCCAGCAGTTTAGGCTACAAACTTCTAACATCCATCTAAACTTTCGCATTTGTAATATTAGCAAGATATTGTGGGTGGCAACATGTTCTTAAACAAGCGTTCTTAAATCTAAACATAGTAGAGCAAATAAGGAAAACTTTCAGTGTTGCCATATGACATATGTAACATACATATGCCTACCATCGAATGTGCATTCTTGACAAATATCCAACTTCAAAATCGCCAGAGAAAGTGAACTCACAGAATTAACTTAACAATATAATTATTAAAGGAGTAAATAATTAAAACAAAAAATAACTTCTCACGCTTTATAACCCAATATGGATGTAAAATAAAATTGCCTTTATTTGAATGTACGGTTGCATAATTATTATACAATACTAGCTTTCGCCCGCGACTCCGTCCGCGTGGAATTAAAAGAAATGAGTTATACGTTCTTACAGACAGTCCTTTACGTCTATGCAAAATTTCATCATGATCCGTTCAGCAGTTTAGACTACAAACTCTAACAAACATCCATCCATCTAAACTTTCACATTTATAATATTAGTAAGATTAAGGGCTTTACATATCACTAAGTAGGTTTTATATAGTAAATTGTATGGATCACCATAGTCTTCCTTTAAAGTATTACTTGTACAGTCTTTGTGGGCCAACACACCAGATTTCGTGCTCCATATTGATCCAGATTAAATACATATAGGTAATATTTGGTCTGTAGTACATTAAGGCAGTGATCCTCAACCACTGTGCCGCCAAATTTTGCACATTTTTGTCATAAACTATTTACGCAGTGTGTTGTAGTAAGTAAATTATTTTTTATCTTTTTCTTTGTGTGCCGACAAATTTTGAAATCGTTAAATATGTGCAACAAAAAAAAGGTTGAGAATCACTGCATTAAGGTATAAACAATTTGAATTTATTACATCAAATACTTTAATTTCTGCATATCTTACTTCTTACTAATATTACAAATGCGAAAGTTTAGATGGATGGATGGATGGATAGATGGATGTTTGTTAGAGTTTGTAGCCTAAACGGCTGATCCGATTTCGATTAAATTTGGTATAGATGTAGAGAATAGTCTGGAAGAACACATAGGCAACTCACTTTCGTTTTTTTTAATTCCACGCGGGCGGAGTCGCGGGCGAAAGCTAGTAGTTAATATTTTAACTTTAGTTATAGAGAATAAGGAAAATATGTACCAAAAATGAACTGATTTCGATAGATGTTTTCATGAATATTTAATTGACAAAATGTACAAACCATTTTGCATTATGTAAAACTGCAGAATTATGTCTTAATATATCAATAACTTATATAAGCTTTTCTTAATTCCATTAAATATATTGGGACTTACTTCAACAGATTATAAATTATACTTATGTGAACTGATGTAACGTATTCGTATACGAATTTCAACAAATCATACTAATATTATAAATGCGAAAGTTTAGATGGATGTTTGTTAGAGTTTGTAGCCTAAACTGCTGAACGGATATCGATGAAATTTGGTATAGATGTAGAGGATAGTCTGGAAGAACACATAGGCTACTTACTTTTTTTTTAATTCCACGCGGACGGAGTCGCGGGCGAAATCTGGTATAATTATGAATTTATCACATAAAGATTAAGATGTACGAACATTTACGCCCGTGACCTTGAATGGTAGACAGTGATTATGACAGTTAATCTTACTAATCCTACTAACATTATAAATGCGAAAGTTTCGATAGATGGATGGATGTTTGTTATAGTTTGTAGCCTAAACGGCTGAACGGATCTCGATAAAATTTGGCATAGGTGTAGAGGATTGTCTAAAAGAACACATAGGCTACTTACTTTTTTTTAATTCCACGCGGACGGAGTCGCGGGCGAAATGTAGTGTAATAATTGAGACCATATCGATATTGTAATTTCTTAATTAGATTCAGAGAAAGACAGTGGAGTGGTCTCTTATTACAAGATGACCAGTTTTATTCGTATGTACTCGTAAAGGTTTGTCTTGACAAGACTTGATGTACACTTCACCTACATTCCCTAACACCATCATCAGAACATTTATCAGTCATCAAATCGACAAGCGTAAGTTTGTCTTATACCAAACTAGCTGTTCGCGTGCGGCTTCATCCGCGTGAAATTATAAAAACTTTTTTTTTGTTGTTTACATTTGTCAAATTATCAATTGCAAATGTCAAAATGAAATGACGTGATGACAAACCATGGCAATCTTGCTTCCTTGATGTTGGCAGCAACTTATTGTCTCTTTCCCACATTAGGGTTTTTATCCAAAATATTTGCCTTCTAAGTTTAATGGCGTGAAAATATATAGCCTAAAGCGTGACGTAAGTGTAGGGCTTTTTATTAATAAAAGTATTATTCAAAAATATGCTGTAATTGCTGACATCTTAGGCAACAAAGAAGTGTGTGTTTACGCTTCATTATATTAGTATAGAGTACAGATGCCAATAGTTCGGTCGCCTAACGGAGTATTAGTGGCCGCGGGGCAAATTAAGATAATTTTTACAAGTCCATCGTCAACCGGTATCAGTTTTAACCAAAGAAAGCTCTTGTATGTAGGTCACAACCTGCCGTACAGAAACCAGTTCTCGACGTTGATAAGTGTTAATACAAAGAGATAAACATGCGATATTATCATGAAAGTGGCTGATACATAATTCCGTCTATATGTACAGTCGGGGAAGTTGTCGGTGATGTTAGAAGCAAGCAGTCCTTTGAATATTTTCTACGCATTGAAACGCGGAGCAATAACCAAGGCAATAGGACGCAGTTTTAAAATGTGTGAGGAAAATGGCCTGACAGCTAATCAGATGTACCCACTGTCCGATTGAGGTTGCTACTGTGTCAACTCTGCTTTTTTCTTATCTCGCAGTTTTCCCAACTCACTGCTACCTTATTAGTTATTAGAAGGGGTCAAGTGTACATGTAGCAAGGCACAAGTTATTTTTCCTGCAAGTGGAATTACGCAGATTTCCGCAACTATACAGTAGGATTCGTTTACGGAATTCGACTTGCAATGATAATCGTTTAAACGTCAGAATCATCTTGAAATCATAAACGTTTATTCTTAACTAATAATCGCCCGCGACCGTCCGCGTGGAATTTAAAAAAAAGTGAGTTGTGTAGCCTATGTGTTCTTCCAGACTATTCTCTACATACATATATACCAAATATCATCGAAATACGTTCAGCCGTTTAGGCTACAAACTCTAACAAATATCCATCCATCTAAACTTTCGCATTTATGATATTAGTAAGACGGTGTATTAAAGTTGCAGAGTAAGGACCTGTCCCACGATTCTTGTAAATTGTAAGATAACAATCCAGCGTATAAAATATGTGATGGAAATATCGGATTTTAGTACTCTGACATTGACGTCACATTTATGCTATCTGAGCCTCTATCAGCCAGTGGTGGTACAGGCCCTTAATCTCGTTGGCAGGAACTTTTGCATAACTAGTATACTGCTAGCGGCGGTGACTGTACATACACGTTACATGTGGCAGTACTCGTATCTGATGCATATTTTTTTTGACAGAGCCATTTATTTCGCACTTGGAAGCTAATTAACATTTTTTACTTACCCAAAAAATGCTGCGGAGTTGAGGCTGAGACATAAAATTCTCTACCAGAAAATCTTTATGTTTATCGTCTATATTTTCTATTTAGGATATTTTAGTACACAGACATATAAAATATTAAAATCTATTAGTGACTAGCTGTTGCTCGCGACTTCGCCCGCGACAAATAATAAAATATATAGCCTATGTTACAGATAAATTACCTTTCTAATGGTGATCTTTTGAAATTGGCTTAGTAGTTTTTGTGAATCGAATACATACAAAAATACAAAACATTCCTCTTCATATTAGTATAGATCTACGCCATGGGCGTTTCCTGGTGGGGAAGGTTACTCCCCCCTCGATCTACGCTCAATTTATCCCTCAAACCTTTTTGAATTCTTTACTTTTTTCTTTTTCCATATCTAATCCTACATCTGTCAGATTTTAAACTACTGTTTAAAATCGAAATATACTAAAGGATATAAATAAAACAACAAATATAAACATAGCTATAATTATTTGACACGGTCAACTTACAAATTTTCTTGTTAGATACCAATTTTTGTCGCTTACATTTTAATTGTTATATGTGATAACATAAAAAACTATCGCTAATAAAATAATGCTAGTATGTGATGATAGTGTCCCTTAGCCCAAACAATTGTACAAAGCTGGTCCTTTTAAAACACGAATTTATGAAAAAAGGGACATTTTTTAAGTGTTGCCAGCTTTCAGATTATACCTAGTACCCAGCAGAACTGTGACTAGATTTAACGAATACAAGATAAATATATGAACCATAAATAAATTACAATTAAGGAATGACATTAATCTTAAATATTACTAGTAAAAACAAGATTCAAATTATATAAAAAAAAACTTGGAAATATATGACGACCAAGCGTCAGAGGCACGTGTAACATATTTCACACGAGGACCACAGAGCAATATATTGCAGTAGCACACTTCAAACTGCGTGTTAATCAGAATTTACTATCGACTGCCCTGTCTGTTATGTCCTCGTGTGACATACCAGTGACAACACTTCAGTTTACAACATTTCTATCAGGTAGGATCTAGGAACTATTACTTCAAAACTATCTGACTTGTTGCCAATTGACGGAGTAACAGAGATACGAGACTCAAACTGCATCACTCAGTACTGTCAGGGAATATGGTTGGTCCACTTTTAGATACCCTTAACGCACGCAACCAAACTCTGCCTGTTCCGATAACAGACAGTAGACATTTAAAACCTGCATCTTCGAAGTTATTACCGCTAGATTCCCCGATTGTAACGCATACGTCACATATAATGATGTTTTATGTACGTCGATCAGTGTTAAATCTCATATCGTTTAATGTCTTTTAATTATAAACTAGTCTTCCATATTGATATAATTCCTAAATCTACATCTGGATTGCTTATTTTATTAAGACAAACGTAAGTAAAAATAAAAAAATCTACAAAAATTGTTAACGCAATCCACTATTACAAAGATTTTTGTGACTTCTACTGAAATAATGAAAATTAAAAAAAAATAATATAATTATTTGATAAATTAAATACTTTATTCTTTATTTAGAATTTATGACATCTATTAGGCCATTATTATAGACGAATGGTTTATAGAATAAAATTTGCAGAATTTAAGTTTGTGAAAAAAAAAAAACTTTAGCGTGCGTATATCCTTTAAATGGCACATATAGCGAAATATAATTTTAACAGATAGTACCAAATTATTTTTTTCCTTTACCATTCAAGTTTTAAAATCAAATAACTTAATTTAATAAACTGTAACACTTAAAATTAGTTTCACACAGCCCTTACACTCGACTTATTTAACTTAGGGTCCGTAAAAACATAACGGCTATTGAATGAAAAATATCTACTTTAAATGTACTTGAATAATCTCACATTCAATGCAAAAGATCGACCATAATCAAACCCATCTCAATTTTTTTTACCAAAAGCCTGTATTATAATTGTATCGTGAATAAAAAAAATATTATAATTTGCGAATTAATTATAAATTAAATTGAAAACCGTACAATTATGTCATATATTATGAAAAACTGTTAAATTATCTCAACTAAAAATGTTAAAAACAATAATTTAGATGATGCTTTAGGAATTTTTAATACAAAATTCAGATTTTTTAATTTCACTTCAATATTCAAATTATTTTAATACTTGTATAATATATAAAATTATCAAGTTAATCTTGACAATGGGTCGATTTTTCTTTTTTCGTTTAAGTTTCTTTTTTTTTAATTCACTCACAATCGAATGTTTCAACGTCGTAATAATTTACGTAAGCTGAAAATTATGACAAAAACTCTATTATTAAAAAAAAAACTACAGTTCGATTACATCGATATTTAGAAAGAGACAAACGATAACTTTGTAGAGCGTTGTCTCTTTTACACATTGCGAGAACACTACAAGGCCGAAGTATCTATCTCTTTCTAACAATCGATGTGCAATATTACATATCACTGTTTACTAAGACAATCCCATTCAATAGATATGCTACAATACCAGAGACATTTAAATAATATATAGACGAGACATAGTGAACAAATTTTTTTACTGGTACCTTCTCTGAAAGGTAGTTGTCAAGTCATGTAATAAATATTTGACAAAATTATAAACTCCATATTTTGTTATATAATAAACTAAAGTGTTACAAAACATTTAAATATGATTTAATGACTATTGGCAATTAATTTTAATACATTTATATTGACATGTGATTTTCAGGATCTATTAATAAATAGAGTTAGTGAGATTACGTGAAAAATGAAGTGTCAACTATGCCTCTTCTATATTTTTGAATCTCTACACAATACCCATTTCATGTAGTTATTACCTGACCATTATGATCAAAATGCCTTAACCACAAACCGAACATCAATTTCAATACATGCATCATACAAGTATACATTTCGCCCTCGTTAATATTATTATCGCAAAAAGTCAATTTCCTACCAAATTCTATCAATGATACGATCTTAATAAACAGCTTACTCAGTTTCCTACTTAAAAATGATTTACCGTAGTCTTCATCGTCCTCTCTACAAATTCTACAATCACAAATACTGTCCTCTACATCAGAATTTATGTAAACTTCATTACCATGAGAATTTTCATTATCTATGTCTATCCTAACATTTATATTATCGTCTGTTACTAGCGAGTCTGTATCTATTACAACTATCGTTGGAATTGAAGAGTTAATTGAATTATTTCGATTAATGCCGGTTCTATCCATATCTTTATATCTATCTTTAAAACGTATAAAGGGTATAGGTTTTAAATTTGCTACATTTTCTACCGAACCAGAACGAATGTCAATATTTTTGTCTAGTTCCGAACTTTTGAATTGAATGTGAGATGTGCATCGCTTCATTAATACTCTCTTTCTTAAGGTTTTACTCTTTTGAGCCTCGTACCATACATTATGCACGGTGCCAATTCTTCTCTGGCGTGGATTAATCAATCCTTCGTTTCCAGACTTAGAGTTCCTCGACTCGTACGACACACTCCTAACTAACGATCCCCTCATTTCCAAAATATCCTCAACTTCCCCCTCTATAAAACTCTTCTCCGACTCCTTCACTTCGTCAAAAAAGCTTTTAAACGAAAAGGTCTTTTGCAATTTCTTCACTTGCGGAGATAGCCCACCCTTATCCATGTCCACACCCTTGTAACTCTTCAACACGTGTAAAGCTAAGTTCCTTCCTTCGTTCCCCATCGCCAAAGATGCTCGCCTGCTTATCATTTTATACTGAGAAGCTGGTACATCTTCGAAACTCCTGTACTGCTCGAGGATGCGGTCACTGTCGTTCGAATTCAACGACCAATTTGATTCACTCGACCAGTCCGAGCCTAGAGTATTCAAGTAGTTGAATATTTCTATTCCGCCATCCAACGAGATGGATCTCTGCAGTGGTATATCATGATTGAATCTGTAATCTAATTCCTCATCGTATTTCCCAAGCCAGTTGTCCAGTTCGGTGTTATTGAGGTTGAGGCTGAGTTCGAGGCGCAGATTGAGCTCGGGGCGGTGCAGTTCCGAGAGACGCCGGGGGCGGGGGCGGGGGCAGTGCGGGTGCGCGCGGGGGAGGGAGTGCCTACGCAGTGGCGGCGGGGGCGGGGGCGGAGCCGGCGCCGGGGGCCGGGGCCGCCTTGCCGCGCGCGGACAGCGGCCGGGGGAATGCGCCCACGGAGAGATCAGACTCAGCAAAGAGCTTGCGAAAACTGACGGAACGTATAGATATTAATTATCTAAGCATTGAAAAATTACATAATTGAATCCACCTACGAGCGTGATTGAAAATTAGAAATGTCAATTGATTATTTGTTTGTTTGTTACGCAAGATATATTCAGACACGCTCATTGGTGGAAACATATGTATGAGATTATTTTAATATAATAGTAAAAACAACGTTGAAGAAAATGAAGATAACAAAAGGTTAAGCAGAAAAAAAACTCGATAAATTAGAAAATGTTGCCAGTGTTCAAATGTATCTTTTGAAAAAGTGGATAAGATTAGCAATCTCTCGTGTTCGAGGTCTCGAACATTTACTGATTTTCACTTCATTTGAGACTGGCAACAAAAAAATTAAGCCCAATTCGCAAAAAAATCAACAAAATACCTTAAACTACGTCGCAATCAGTACCAAGGGCCGAAAGAGATCCGTGCCGGCGGCGAGCGACGGCCGGAGTCGCGTGACGTCATCGCCAACCAGAACCTGGCCGCACACACGCAACCACAACACTTGAGGGGAGGGTTCAACATAAAATGGCCACACGTGGACAAAATTATCAGGAGAAAAATAAAAATGTGCACTGGAGAATAACAAAAAGTGTAGACCGACCATTAAAGAATAGATAATAGAAAAAAGGGAAGACTTTTTTTAATTTTTTTAAGAAATAACGTAAAAAAATTGTGTAACGTATTTTTTGTGACAACTGTACATTGTGTCACAGAATTGTGCAAAAATATATAAAACAAACAACATTTAATATGTAAAAAGTAATGATTTATATGACAAAATTCGACAAAAAACAACAAAAAAGGACAAGGATTAGGGAAAAGTGAAGCGAGGTAAGCATTGGTCGCTAGTGTTTATCAAAAAATCATGCAAATCCGTGCTTCGTGTATATTACGATGATCTCTTTCGGCCCTGGTCGCATTTTTCGTTCTTTAACATTTAAAGCCACCTAGAAATATAGGTAAAAAAATTTTGAAAAGAAAAAACTAAAAATTTAAAAACCCAAACAAATGCTTCAATGTTCACAAAAACCTTAATTTTATTCATGCGAAACTATATCACCAGTACATAAATAAAATTTTGTAAAAAAATGTACCAGAACCAAACAAAAAGCGTGGGTGAATGTGAGAAGAAATTATATAGGAAAAATCGATCTCGAATTATTTAGTACATAATATAAATACAAATAAAATTACGTTATATCCAATATGATCCTAAATGTTAGTAGTTTTCAAAAAATTAAACAAGCATTATCATAAAAAAAATGTTCAGTTTGACATTACAAAAAAATCACCAAAATTTTTTATTCAACAAAAAAAAATTAAAAGAGCTATTTTATAAAAATCAATACGGAATAATGAGTGATGTAACCAAAACATTTTTTCATATATCCAGACATCCCAAAATCACTAGTAATAAAATGAAGGTAACCAAGCAAAAAGCAAACATGCTATAAACCCGACCAAGCTAACTTGATCTCCGACTTACAACTTCCTGATGCCACTGTTGCGTTTCCACGGCGCGTCGTCCGGCTCCGCGGGGAGGGGGCCTTGTACCGGGGCCTCCTCCTCCTCATTCACTGTCGTGCTCACTGACGATGATGTGTCCGAACTTGTACTGGAATAAAAATTTATATATATTACTAAACTTACTAATATTATAAATGCGAAAGTTTAGATGGATGCATGTTTGTTAGAGTTTGTAGCCTAAACGGGTAAACGGATCCCAATGAAATTTGGCATAGATGTAGAGCTTATTCTGGAAGAACACATAGGCTACTTCTTATCCCGGAAATAGTTACGGTACCATTAATTTTATTTATCATGTTTACTCGACAATTGTGCAACGTTTCAAAAAATGCATGCATAGTTTTTTGTTTTTGTATTTTTTTTAATACTACTCGGACAAAGTCCCGGCTAGCAGCTAGTACTAATATAATCAAGCGAAACCACACACGTATTTGTTATGAAGTCTGCAATCACAGTATATTTTAGAATATTTTTTTAATAAAAACTCCTACACTTACGACAGTCTATGTTTTATATTTTCACGCTATGGGGATGTTGGAAAAAATCGTCATACGGGAAAGGAACAAAAACTACAAACCAATAAAGCAAAGAAGCAAGATAGTTATGTTAACAGTAATTTTTAGTAAATGGCAAAAACATTCGTTGTCTGTTTGAATTTTAACAACTTTACAAATATTATACAAACAAGGATCTTTTTTTATAATATCCTGCGAATGAAGCCGCAGAAAAACAGCTAGTGTAAAACATAGGAGGACGTATTAAGGGAATTATTATTTCTATGCGTTACGACATACCTAACCTTTGTTAATAAGCAGGTAAGAGCTTGCTTCCACTTACCTATCCGGCTGGGGTTCAACCTGCAGCGCTTGCAGCTGCTCTTCGAGCCGATTCAGTTTGAGCTCGTTCCGTTCGTGGAGGATGGCGCGGAGTTCGCGGACGCTGAACGTCGGCCGCGAAGACTGGTCGCCATCCTCCCCACCCTCAGGGAAACCCGCGCCGCATGACGTGCACTTATGCTGCAAATACATTCTTCATCTAGTCAGCCGAAGAAGATTAATCTATAACTGTAATTTCTAAAGTAGTCCAAATAGACCCCCTGGAGTTCACGATATGTAAATTTTATCCAAGAAAATTTTATCTGGATTCGAAGTATAAAGTCTCGCCGTTATGTGTGCTCGTGTGTGAACCATACAGGTTAAAAAATCCTAACGTTTAGTGATGATTTCATTTGAATAATTTATGTCTCTTACCCTCCACACCGGCAGCAAAAAATGAGGGTCCACCGGAAACAGTAAGACTTTGCAAGGGGTCTACGAGGATCTAATTTTGCAGCAATGATTTTTATTCGTTCATGTCAGTCACCGTGTGCAAAGAAAACTACTGAGAACAAATGACCCCTTCACATAGTGCGTAAAACAAAATATCCGCTTTATTTGACAAATGAAATGTATAAAGCGTCAAGTGGAATAATAGAAAATCAATTAATTTTACCGTTTTCTGTGCATCAGATTGCTGCAGCACGGCGATATCCCTCTGCTGGGACTGAACAATGGCGGTCAGTTCGGTACGTTCCTCGCACACTAAGCGCATCTGAAAATAACCATCGATAATTACACCTCTAATAAACACTCATAAAACCATGATCTACGATAGTGCAGATCGTATAAGCGTTTTTTTTTTCTCCGAGTATTAGGTAATTTTTTCTCCTTACATTATTACTAAGAATGTTATTAAGTTTGAGTGTAGCCCTAATGGTACAAAAATTAAGGAGTAAAAGGTTAGCATGGTATGGGCATGTTATAAGGAGGGATGAATCGCATGTAACAAGGAGAACGTTAGTTATGAGTGCAGTACACCTGTAGAGGTAGACCTAGAAAGAGATGAATGGACTGTGTGAAAGATGACACAATCAAGAAGGGAGTGATGACTGAGATGACGGAAGATAGTTATTTGGAGGACGAAAACCCGGTACGCCAAACCTACGGGAGTAGGATACGGTAGGGGAGATGAGTATTCAAACCTTTAACGTGAAATGTACAAAAATAACATGGAAAGCGCGCATTCTATTATTGCGACATACAAACGCTTGCATTCACACTCAAGCACATACAATGCAGAAATGTCGAAGGCGTAAAAAAGGCGTGTTTTGTATTTCCGTTGAATTTACATTGCTATTCACGTAAGTATTTTAAAAACGTGCTTTCATTAATTTTCTATATAAAGGACTAGCTATTACTCGCTACTTCGTAAGCATGAAATTAAAAAGTATAGCCCATGTTATTCACAAATAAATAACCTTTCTAACGGTAACTTTTCTAAAAAAAAATTAAAATCGTCCCAGTAGTTTTTATTATTTCAATACTAAGAAAAATACAAATCTTTCCTCTTTATAATATTGGTATGTTAAATATTACGATACTGTTTTATTACGATAATAATTCTGGGAAATTATCTATTGGTATAAATTTGATATCAATTACCTAAGACAAATAAACCACAATTGGCTATAAACAAACAAATTGGAGAGCGAACATTTAGTAGTTAATCGAACAGCTAGTAAAATTTATTGGCCGATATTAAGTGGGGTTTGGTCGCAATCAACGTAATAGGATTTCGAGGTGTGTTTGAATGTGCTGTATGTTTCCTCTGCCAAAACACCTGTTTTAAATAATATGGCTGTTTCACCTTTTTCAAGGAAAATGTAGGGGATGAAAATATATTTTTATCATCTTAAAAACTATAACTACAAGAGACGCATTCAATCGTCAAAAAATATATTAAAACAATAAAATGTGTTATGTAAGACGTCAGTAATGACAGCATATTTATGAATATATTTTTGACTAGCTGTTGCCCGCGACTACGTCCACGCAATATTAAGATAAAAAATACTATGCCCGTCTATGTTAGCTACCCTTCAGTGAAAGTCCGGTCGAAATCGATCCAGCCGTTTCGGAAATTAACCGGAGCAAACGCAGTTTGCGGACAGACAGACAGACAAAAAAAAATGCGATGTTCGTTATCGGCAACGCAAATACACCATCTTCCCGAAATCTGGAATTTTTCTTTTGATATTACAAACAGACACTCTAATTAATTACATGTATAGATTTAATAAAAACCCCTACAAGTACACTAAGCTACACATTTAAGTTAGGAGTAAGTAAATAGGAAAAAAATTATCTGCAAGAAATTTAATAGCAGCAAAGGTTGCCACTGTAATTTAAATTGTCAGGCAGGGCCTTTCATGTCATATGAGCATTTGAATTTTGGCATTTGATATTGTGAGTTTTACGTAATAACGGGAACAGCTAGTCTGCAATAAAAACTAACTCAAAAGAGTAGAAACAATTTTGTACGTCAGTATAGCTGCTATTTCAATAACAAAATCCATTCCAAACAAGCGAAGAATTCGGGTGCAAGCTAAAACGTAGTTGTGATTCGTTCGTTCAAAATTGCTAAACTTTAGTACGCCTGAGAGCGTTCTAGCATTTCGTGCCAACTTTTAGTCTCGTATTTATACTGCCTTTTTAAAAATTCAATTATAAGACACATCGGTGTTAGTTGCCAAAAGAAAAAACGCCCAGTATCGACTACTAGCTGTTCCCTTGCGGCTTCATCCGCATGAAAATATAAACTCTTTACCAATTACCTTACTATGGCAATCTTGCTTCCTTGATGTTGGCAGCAACTTATGGTCTCTTTCCCACATTAGGGTTTTCATCCAAAATATTTACCCCCTAAGTCTAATTGCGTGAAAAAATATAGCCTAAAGCGTGACGTAAGTGTAGGACTTTTTATTAACAGAAGAATTATTCAAAAACATGCTGAACTTGCTGACATCTTAGGCAACAAAGAAGTGTGTGTTTACGATTTATTATATTAGTATAGATAGTACATTTTAATTTCCATACTAGTAATCCAGTATTAGATTTATCCTGAGAACCTAAAACATGTTTTTGGCTGTGATTATCTCGATGAATAAACTCTTGCAGCGTGATCGTATTTTTACCATAATTTGATAAAAAAAATATGAGAAAACTTCCCTTTGTTAAAGATGTTCTTCACTGATGAGAGCTCTTATTCCCTTGAAGTGATTGAGGGCTTATATTACTAGTAGTTTTAACGAGTAACGACATAGGGTGTTCTTGTATTATTTAGGTTAGAGATTCTCTTCTAATGAATGAATGTGGCCACAAAGGAAGAGGAAGACCGAAGAAAGTATGGATGGATTGTGTGAAAGAGGATATGCTTAAGAAGGGAGTGGATTCAGATATGACGGCTGATAGAAATGTATGGAAGAGCAGCACATACTGTGCCGACCCTCCGTAAGGGATAAGTTGATGATGAGAGATTCTCTTCTAAACTTTATGAATCTTACATTACACTGGAATTGCAACTGTTATAAGAAAAAGTTATAAGGTTTTACAAGTACTTAGGTTGTAATAGTCATCAGGTTCAAACATAATACAACTTAGGGGGTAAATAAATTGGCAAAAACCGTCATGGGGGAAAGGGACAAAAACTACCAGCCAATAGCATCAAAGAATAAAGATTGCTATGGTAACGGTGATTATCAGCCAATGGTAAAGGCATACGTTATCATTTGTGCAATTGAATTTTGATATTTGCACTTGAAAGTTTAAGAAATGTAAACAATAATATATTTTTGGATAATTTTATGCAGATGAAGCCGCACCGGATCAGCTTGTTATAAAATAAAATAGTACGGCGTAGTCCAGACACTGCTGCAGTCGCGGGGGAAACATTTTAAATTCATGAAAGTTGGACGGGCGCATTGCATTTACTTGATTTATTGCTAAAAAAAATCTTCTAAAGTTTTTTAATAAATGAATACAAATGATAGTGAAGGTGATTTTTAAATAACACGATCTTGATACTTATCAATGATAGCCGTATCAATTTCTACTACAAATAAGAAAATATCGTTATATCTGATTTTTCAAACGAAATAAGAAGAATGACAAAGTATTTTAGTATAAGTATTACTGCACTACTACTTCATTTAAGAGATCGATACTGGTAAGCCCGCTACACACGGTAAGTTTTATCTGTCAGATTTATCTGATCAGTCCGTACGTTCAGATTAAGCTAACACAGTTATGCCTACACTCGTTACATTTATCTGATCTAACTGTTCATATAAAACTAAGCGTGTATAGCAGGATTTATCCAAGCATAAATAGTGCATCTGTATTTTGTAATGAAAATGCTTGGAGTCGATTCAACGACTCCGAAATCTATACATATAATAAAATTGGAGTGTCTGTTTGTAATATCAAAAGAAAAATTCTAGATTTCGGGAACATGATGTATTTGCGTTTCTGATAACGAAAATCGCATTTAAAAAATGTGTCTGTTTGTCTACAAGCCGCGTTTTTCCGGTTAATCTCCGAAACGGCTGGGCTGATTTCGACCGGAATTTCACTGAAGGGTAGCTGACATAGACGGGCATATTATAGGCTACTTTTTTATCTTAATATTGCGTGGACGAAGTCGCGGGCAACAGCTAGTTTTAAATAAGATATATCTATGACTAGCGATCCACCTCAGCCTTTTGCCTTACACCTGGGTGGCTAAAAAAATAGAAATGAAAAAATATAGCCTATGTTACTCACAGATAAATTACCTTTCTAACGGTGAAAGATCTTTTAAAATCCAGCCAGTAGTTTTTAAGCCTATTCATTACAATCAAATAAAGTTTTCCTCTTTATAATATTACTAGCTGTTGCTCGCGACTTAGCCCGCGTAAAATTAAAAAATATAGCCTATGTTACTCACAGATAAATTACCTTTCTAACGGTGAAAGAATTTTTAAAATCGCCCCAGTAGTGTTTGAGTTATTTCAATACATACAAAAATACAAATCTTTCCTCTTTATAATATTAGTATAGATATTAAATATATTAATAGTGTTAAACTAACCTGGTTTTGTAGCTGCTTATGCTTCCTTCGTAGATCCCGACTGACTTGCGCTAACTTGTCCACTTGATTCGTCAACTGTAATTCATCCAAAATAGCCATGTCAACACGAACACCTTTACAAACACTATATAAATAAACAGTAAATCTTGATGGTTATTTAACGAGTTTTATACGAATATCAAATCATAACAAATATAATCTAATATATGTCCTTCAATAGCTATGATAATAATGTTAACAGATATTTTTATCCGACTTTTCGATAATAAGATTAGATAGCCTTATTTAAGGCAATTCTTTGCAGGGAGCCAAAAGGAGCCGACAAATTGTGAACGATTCTGAAATTGCTTGCGCAATAAAAGATTAAATGACGAGGACTATAGCCTATGTAATTTATAGACATGATAATAACACTAGCTTTCGCCCGCGACTACCTTCGCGTGGAATTAAAGAAAACAAAGGTAGCCTATGCGTTCTTCCAGACTATCCTCTATTCATCCAAATTTCATCAAGATCCGTTCATCAGTTAATGCTACAAACCACAAACATCCATCCATCTAAACTTTTGAATTTACAATTTTAGTAAGACTATCTCTGTTGTTTAAAAAATAACGAGCGAGATAGCAATAGTTTCTGGTTTCACGACAATGTAGGCAACGCGAAATTGAACTTCAAAACGTAGCGAGTTGATTTCAATATCTCATATACATTTCTCGCAATGCTACAAACATCACAAAACAGAATTATCAATAAAAGCATTGTATCACAAATTGAAACGATATCCAATTAGTTCGAGTACGATACTGTAATGAAAACCGTTGTACACAATACAATCAATGGTTATATCACTTCAATCAATGAGCAATCTTAAGCTTTGAGAGCTTTAATTAGAAGCATATACGGGACTTACACATCACAATATAAAACAAAGACGCTTCCCGCTGTCGGTCTGTATGATTAGATCTACGGAACAGACTAACAGTGGTAGAGCCTGCTTTAACATCTTCGCACGAATGGGTAGGCTCGCCCGGTGCAATACCACGATCACACAGAAGACAGGCGTGAAGTGGGAGCAATTCCGCGTTTCGTCTTATGAGTGTGGTGCCGGAAGCCTAATTTTAGTACCATTCTCTTTATTTAAAAGTGGATTTGACGGTGGAGGAGACGCATAGGAAGGGGAAATTTCCTATGTGCGTCCCCTCCTTCGTCGATTAAAGGTAGGCAATGCATCTGCAATTGCGGGTGTCTATGGGCAGTGGTCGCTTCGCCATTTCGGCGGTTTTAGGTGGCCGCTTGCTCGTTTGCCACCTTATAATATAAAAAATTGATGTTTTTAATAGACAGTGATTCCAGAGGTAGGTTTATATGTAACAGTAAGATATACTGATAAGCTTAGATGTTTCTACTATGATGTAATCACATTTAGGTAACAGAATTGTACCAGTGCAAAGCCGGGTCGCTAGTACTGTATATTCAATTTCAATTATAATGAAACACACGTTTCGCGTACTCAGAGTCTTTAATTGTTAACTAAATAAGTGAAACACGTTTTCACAATCATCGTAACATTACTGATTTAAACAAAACTCTTTAATAAATGTATGAAACTCCCCATTTTATTTAAATTCTTATCAAAGTTAAACGCTTATAAAAGCTTCTAAGAATACTGGATAAAGAAAATACAGACGAGGTCGTCCGCCCACGCTACATAAATGCCCTTAAGTCCGTCCATTAAGAAAAAAAATGTCACAAACACTTCTCTTTTAAGAGACAAATTTCAATTTTTTCATGACTATAAACTTGACATGTACACTCAGATGCATAAATATGATTACATTTAAAAAATACGAATGCAGGAAACCGTCTGTATGCTTTCGTATACGAATTCATGCTATTGACGATGTGCATGAATATTTTTGAAACCAAAGGCCTACACAAGTTTTACAAATGTCTACATATTTATGCAGCTGACTGTACACAAACGAAAACATATAAAGTTAGCCTTTTGTTCCTCGTATTGAATGCGTTCTGAATATTATTTTTTATATTAGTATAGATTTATCTATAAAAAGATGCAATATAACCAACACTCGATAGATATTAAAATGGAACCAGGCTACAAAGTTGGTGATATCTGAAAATAAATTCACAAAACGCCGTCTTTGGATTGAGTACAGCCTGAGATAAACTGAACACGTTATTTTTAATACTAATCAATACTGATATTGCTTACATCTGACCTAGATAACGGCTACCATATACGTTACAATATTTAGTGCTAACTTTGACCATCGTGATTGACTAAGACCTAGTTAATCCCACCTTAGGATTAGACCCTAATGTTTAATAGACACATTTTTAGCATTATCGGCCTGGGCGAGATTGTAGCCAACCCCAAACCCATACGAATAAAAGTGTCCTGGGCGATCGCCGATTTATAGAACGATTCATGATAGACTACAATTTCATTGGCATTTAGTTTGGTATCGAACAAGCGTACTCTTCTGTAGCATACGAAACAAGCGCATAGCGGTACACACGCAGTCTGTTAAGGTAAAACACACACTATACCTGCTTCATACATAGAATAAGGTTTGGAACACATTGAAGAGTGATATCGAACATGTACAGAACGTATTTCGTTAATCAAATATTAATTCTGTTTTTTTATGCTAATGTATACAATCATGACTGGTAGAATATCGCATATCGGCGTCATAACACCTAAGCAATTGAATAAACTGCGAGTGATTCACGATGATTCATAAACAGGTGACTTTTATGTGCATATGATAGGTGCAAATGTGCGTACCCACGTGACATTAAAATGTATAATAAATACATTGTTTACCAATATTGAACAGAAAGTGAAATTAGACAATTACTATGTGAATATTTCTTAAACTCGCTCTTAACAGTGACTGCGTCTGCGCGAAAAAAAATCATGTTTTCTTCCAGACTATGTTCTACATCTGTGTGAACATTCAGTGCCATTAAGAAGTTTTGGAGTTTCTTAGTAACACACATCTCATCTAAACTTTCGCATTTATAATATACTAGCTGTTACTCGCGACTTCGCCCGCGTGAAATTAAAAAATATAGCCTATGTTACTCACAGATAAATTACCTGTTTGACGGTGAAAGAATTTTTAAAATTGACCCAGTAGTTTTTGAGTTATTTCAATACATACAAAAATACAAAAATACAAATCTTTCCTCTTTATAATATTAGTATAGAATAGCTGTTGCTCGCGACTTTGCCTGCGTGAAATTAAAAAATATAGCCTATGTTACTCACAGATAAATTACCTTTCTAACGGTGATAGAATTTTTAAAATTGGCCCAGTTGTTTTTGAGTTGTTTCAATACATACAAAAATACAAATCTTTCCTCTTTATAATATTAGTATAGAAGAAGTCGGATGTCCTCTTCTGTCGTCTCCACCCCACCATCTATCCCTAATAGAAATAGGGAGAAGACTATTGATCTACGGTAAGCTGTATTCACGTGTTCCAAATAATTTTATTAGCATAGATTTACTACAAACATGGTCCATAAATAAACAGATATAGTGAGTGATATGACACAATACAGTTGGCTCGTTCACGCTATTACGAGAAGCCGAGTGATGCTTAACTTAATTAGGAGCCACACGAGCCGCTTTCGGATTTCTCATGCACATTAAATAGAATTTATTATCTTGGGTAAATGTTAAAGTATTAAAAAATATACGAAAAAAGGCGTTTCTTTTTACAATTCCATATAAGGGAGGGAATACACATGCCAATACACACTTACAATTTACAAGCATGTGTAAACGCTAACATGCAAGTAGCTAGCACGATATTTAATTTTATAATAGCTATGCGAATATAAGTACGAATCTCGACACGACTTGCCTTAACTGGAACGTACCAGTTACTGCCATAGCGAACTTCGAGGCCCGTGAAAACACAGACCTTCGTACTCACTATACACAAACTATGCACAAACCTAAGCTAACGCTGGGCTATCATACTAGTATTAAAAATGCGAAAGTTTAGATGGATGGATGTATGTTTGTTAGAGTTTGCAACCTAAACGGCTGAACGGATTTCGGTGTTATTTAGTATAGATGTAGAGGATAGTCTGGAAAAACATAGGCTACTTACTTATGTTTCTTTTTTTTTATTATTCCACGCAGACGCGGGCGAAAACTAGTAACCTCATAATTCGAATTAAATTTATTTTGCTCTTTAAAATTAGAAGAAAACTACTATGTTATGTACCTAATCAATAGTATCAAAGCATTATCTTAAAGAATAGATATAACTGTATAAGGATAAAGACAATCGTATTAGAAAATATTCATGATAACACACTAACCGTGTAATTTCACCCGAAACTTTGTATTTCAAAGAGAAGGAAAGGGATGACAATGTTCTAAGAATTCTAATTGTTATGTTAATAATCGGACGGTAATTACATATCGGAGATAATTGTTGTATTAACTCGGTTAGACGACGGCCATATTAGTAGTGACGGACGAGGATTGTTGATACATGTAGAAACGGTGTTATTGCTAAAATTATTCTGTACAAATTAGAAGAAAACATGGTAAAGAAACTATATTTTATTAAAGCATAATATGGCTGTGGCTCCTATACGTTCTCCCTCACAATGGATGGATTAAAAATTCCTTTCTATAAATTATTATAACTTAACAGTAATACTTTCACTAATGGTCGCGTACCGGTTTAGAAGTGGCTACATTTTTCTACACTCGATTTCGCATGAGATTACATAAAAGAATTTTGTTAAAAAGTATGAACTCATAAAAATTTACATTCAACCGTAGTTAAATTATCTAATCAGATAATTAAACTTAACCGTCGGATTCCACTGTTATAACAAAAACATAATTAATTCACCGTTTAACCCTTAAATGCATGGCTTCTTATTGCGCCCTGGAAAATATTTAGGTACACATAACATAACAAAATAATAAAAAAATTGGGTATAAAAAAATTTGTTATTTATTATGAAAAAATATGAAAAAAACACTCAATATATTAATTATCTATGGTCGTCAAAGTGCGTTCGGAAACCCATACCACACTTCAATAAAATAACGAAAAACGTGGTATGTAAACATTTGACAACAAGATGCATTTAAGGATTAAATTATAGATAACAATACATTTTTGTAGAGATTTTTAGGATAGAACCATAACAAACCTTATAATTCTGGATTCTATTTCTATTGAAATATAGATTTAAAATATGTTTACTGATAACATCTAATCATGTTATCATATTGCAATAGCTCGGTATCTACGACAGTCGCATATAAGAACGCGGACACACCTTTGGCTAATCGCACAACTACTTTTTTTTTTTTTAGCGTGGGGAAATGCCTTTTGCATACTCATCCTTATGGGGGTAAAGATGAGTAATGTTGGACTTGCACCAACTAAAACCCCACGGTGGTCTCCCACAGCGCTAACGAGGGGTCGCGGGATCTCCAATTGGAACGCAACCGTGACCCCCCAACGCTTGCTATGAATGTAGCTCGTCCTGGACATTTTACTCCCATCTCGAGTTTTGTATTGGTGCTTAGGCCCCTTAGATACTCTCCTAATTCGCACAACTACTTAGTCGCGCTTCGATCCTATGGGCTTATATGTAGGTGCGCACACTACTCTGTAGTTGTGCAACTAAACAGTTGAGGCTGCGAAACAATCGACAATCGATAGTTTAGTCAAAGGTGTGCGCCCGCTCTAAAGATATTATTTCTTAAAAAGAAAGGCAAATCTTAAAAACTATGTACGAGTACGTTCAGTTAAAAAAGTGCCTGTGTCGAAACTTTAACTGTACAGTTTACCTGACAGTTATTTTATCAATACACGCACAGAACGCCGGTTCCAGGCTTAAGCCTGCTACACACGTATAGACTGTATAGTCGGAGTGTTAAACTAAAGTTGTGTAGCTGACTCTATAATGCAAAAGAAATATTCCTTGATGAATCCTAAAAGGTAATTATGGGTGATTCTCAAATCAATAAACGAGGAAAACTTTAAAAATATCAAACAATTTTTTGTTGCAAGATGTTTAAGATTTTTTTTTATCGCATTATGATGAAATAACAAGTTATTCTACGAGTAGAATATAATTTATATCTATGCATCAAAAAGCAAGATTTTATTACATACGAAAATAAGTCTATTATATTCCTCATTTAACCTACGTTTTTGACAAAAAAGTCTACAAAATTAATTATCACTTGTTTGCACACCATACTTAGGTTATAAAAAACGAAACTCCGTGTTCATAAAATCCACCTAATCTCGCAGAACCTCCCCAAACGAACTAACAGGACGTAATGACTGTCATTAACTGGTCGTATGTTTATATAAGCTTTGTGTTAAAAAGAAATAACAATTTACTCCCCTACCTCCCTTCTTTGTAACTATTAGCTCACTAGCGACCAGCCCCAAACTCGCACGGGTCCAGTTGGTACGAAAATGTGTTTATTTACATTAAATTAGAAACTCTAAAATTATCAATATTTCTTCTATATTCAGACAGACAGCTGAAAGCGACTTTGTTTTATTATTTTTTTATAAGAGAACATAAAAGCGGCAGGAACACAGATTCCTAATCATACCATTATAATATTATAAATGCGAAAGTTTAGATGGATGTTTGTTAGAGTTTGTAGCCTAAACGACTGAAGCTTTCGATGAAATTTGGTATAAACGTAGAGGATGGTCTGGAAGAACAGGGACGGAGTCGCGGGCAGCTAATCTATACTAATATAATAAAGCGTAAACACACACTTCTTTGTTGCCTAAGATGTCAGCAATTACAGCATATTTTTGAATAATTCTTATTTTTATAAAAAGCCCTACACGTGTCACGCTTTGGACTATAAATTTTCACGCCATTATACTTAAGGGGTAAATATTTTGGATAAAAACTCTAATGTGGGAAAGAGACCATAAGTTGCTGCCAACATTGCCTTGGTTTGTCAACATGTCATGTCACTTTGACATTTGCAATTGATAATTTGACAAATGTCCGTAAACAATGAAATAAAGTTTTTATAATTTCACGCGGATGAATCCGCATGGGAACAGCTAGTGTGATATAAATAAACAGATTTTCGTATGCATTGGAATTTCGAAGCCGAGACGGGTTACTAATCTCTTACAAAAAGTCATAAATGGTCAATTATTCCGTATTCTTAGGTTCTTTTAAAACGTTCGTTTACACATGCGTGTTGTTTTCTTATAATAGATCCAAGGTAATGTCACGCATGGCTGCATAAAGGTATCTTGTCAGTTATCATTGCCATCATTATGTGTTAATACTAATCTATACTAGTATTATAAAGTGGAAAGATTTGTATTTTTGTATGTATTGAGGTAACTCAAAAACTACTGGGCCGATTTGAAAAAAATCTTTCACCATTAAAAAGCTACGTAATCGCTGAGTAACATCATACCAACATTATAAGTACGAAAGTTTAGATGGATGGATGTTTGTTAGTGTTTGTAGCCTGGCTGAAAGGATTTCGATGAAATTTTGTATAGATGTAGTGGTTAGTCTGGAAGAACACATAAGCTACTTATTTTTGTTTTTTTTTAATTCCACACGGACTGAGTCGCAGGTGAAAGTTAGTGGGCTATATTTTTAAGTTTAGAGCTACAGCTTGTTATGAATAAACAAGACAAAGACGGTATCAAAAGATTCAATTTAAAGTATCAAGATAAATTTTACGAGAAATTTAACTACAAATAAAATGTGTCCCAAGTCTCGCACATTATGTTAGCAGTTCGACGTCAATGCGCCAGGTAATTGTCTGACATCATCGCCATTCCGCGCGACTTTACGTCGCTATTTACGCCTTTGCAGGATTAAACATAAGGGGCCTAACTATAAAATATTTAAACAGTGTTTAAAATACGGTGGCTCAGGGGTTTAAGCACTTGACTTGTAATCTACAGGTCTTGAGTTCGAATCCCGCCATGTACCAA
>LD689116.1:388972-424206 GCA_003118335.3 Papilio memnon
AAAAAAAAAAAAAAAAAAAAAGGCTCCGAGCCCCTCAGTGGGGACGTATAGTGAGCTGGTGATGATGATGATGATGTTCTAGCACAGGTGTCAAATTTCATCGAGATCTGTTAAGCTCTGGAAATATCTAGTAAAATACATCCATCCAAACTTTCGCATTTATAATATTACAGTATCTATATTTATTAACATCTAAACACAACAAAGTTTACGAATTAAGCTGGTTTCCTGTTCAAATCGCGCTGACCTACTTTAAAAAATACACCTCCAAGAACTGAATGGTATTCATTTAGAAAATCACAGCTTCAGCTAAAGTAAAGGTCACCTTTATATGTAGAAACATTTACTATGAATGGAAAAAATTTGCACTTTGTAACATTTTTATTTAAAAAGCTTTATGAAAGACTAGCTTTCGCCCGCGACTGCGTGTGGAATTTAAAAAAAATACGTGTTCTTCCAGACTATCATAAATCTATGCCAAATTTCATCGAGATCCGTTCAGACATTTATAAACTCTAACATACACCCATCCATCCATCTTAACTTTTATTTCAACTTCATTTATAATGTTAGAATGATATGATTTCAAGATATATAAAAACGACTAAACAGTTTTATGCAATCAATTGACAGAAAGGTAATTAGTCAAATAAAGTATATTTGAATTTATTTCTTGCAGTAAAACAATCAATGATAACTAAATTCACAAAACATTAAAATAATTTAGAACTAAATTTTAACACGAGTTCTTGTTATAACCAAAAATTTAAAAATTATCATGCGCCTAAAATTAAAAACCTTAAAATGTTAGCTACCAAAACATTATAGTAGTAGACTATATTCCCAACGTGAAAAAAACCTACTCTAAAACTCTAGAGCCCTCGCATTATGAGATGTGTGTGCTTTTGCATAATTCACATTGGATGTTAAAATTTTCACGTAACGTGCAAAATTATGAGAGATACACCCAAGTATTTTTGTTAACGTTTTAAGTGGCAAAATATTTTTACCATATATCATCATCATCAGCGCAGCGGGTTTTCATCCTCCAAATAACTCTGTCATCCGTCATCTCAGTCATCAGTCCCTTTTTGATCATGTCACCTTTCACGCAATCCATCCATCTCTTTCTAGGTCTACCTCTACCGATGTACCCCTCCACATTCATAACTAACGTCCTTCTTGTTACATGCGATTCATCCCTTCTCATAACATGCCCATACCACGCTAACCTTTTACTCCTTATTTTCTCAACCACTGGTAGTATATTTTTAACATATATGAAATCAAATATAACGTATATAAGATACAATTTTTTAAAGTATATTTGTATAGTAAAATTGAATAAAGCTGGGTTGCTGAAGTTTCCATTTATTTTATCACTAGCTATTGCTTGTGACTTCGCCTGCATGAAATTAAAAAAATATTAAAGAAATTCTATGTTACAGATTTACCTTTCTAATGGCGAAAGAATTTTTAAAATCGGCCCAGTAGTTTTTGCATTATTTCAATACATACAAAAATAAGCATCTTTCCTCTTAATAATATATGTTTCAACGGAGTAAAACTCGAGTTAAGTAATTCGGAAACACATTTCAAGAAGTTATCGAACCAAAAACACTAACGATAGGTTAAAAGTAGCTAGGAAACCGGCCTTGGAATAAACATTTTTCCATCTGAGATTACAGAAGCAAAACTTTATTTACAGTTACTTTTCATAATGAATACGTAATAAATGTGACTAAAAAATTGGCATATTTCTGACTTAAAGCCAATAGGCACTTAAGTTAATTTATAGTTCGGGGAACTGGCTGTGTCACCGGAAACCTTATTTGGCAAAACTCCGAGTTAGTCACTAAAGTAAGCAGTATTAGTAAATTTAAAACAGCCATATTGTCTACAAAATATCGAAATACGTTCTTGTGACGTCATACAATCTCGATAATACTCGTATCATCTATCTATACTAATATAATAAAGCGTAAACACACACTTCTTTGTTGCCTAAGATGTCGGCAATTACAGCATATTTTTGAATAATTATTGTTTTAATAAAAAGCCCTACACTTACGTCACGCTTTAGGCTATATATTTTCACGCCATTAAACTTAGGGGGTAAATATTTTGGATAAATACCCTAATGTGGGAAAGAGATTATAAGTTGCTGCCAACATCAAGGAAGCAAGATTGCCATGGTTTGTCATCATGTCATGTCATTTTGACATTTGCAATTGATAATTTGACAAATGTAAACAATGAAATAAAGTTGTTATTATTTCACGCGGATGAAGCCGCAAGGGAACAGCTAGTATAAAATAAGCCTTATTCGTTAATGGAAAGTAGGGAAGCTTCCGAGCAAAACATAATTTTAGAAACCAAGTTGAGATATTTTATAGAAAAATGTTTACTACAAAATATCTCATCTTAAATGTATCAGAAATTTTACAATCATATAGTCTTGTCGTCCGTTACATAGGGCTGCCAATATTAAAAAATACGAGTACGAGTGACTTTATAATCCCTATTTGATTCCTTAGCGGATAACGAAAAAACATTAAATCTAGTAAAGAATTATGCACTTTACATATCCGAAAGTGCCAACCCTAGTTATAAATGAGTAACGTATAATGTGAGCTCACGTTCCAACACAAGAGCGTCGTTACCCGATCCCAATTCATCACAATCAATCAATACGGACGCCGCAATTTGATACGCGGCTCAAAATGTTTTCTGTTCGCCATTATACATGTTTCCATTGCCGAAACATTTATATAGCTTTCGCTCGCGACTCCGTCCGCGCGGAACAAAAAAAAACAAAAGCAAGTAGCCTATGTGTTCTTCCAGACTATCCTCTACATCTGTGCCCTCATCGAGATCCCTTCAGCCGTTTAGGCTATTAACTCTAACAAACATCCATCCACCCATCTAAACTTTCGCATTTATAATATTAGTAAGAAGTAAGATATCTCTTCTTTCAAAGATTGCCCACAGTACCACTTGATATAAATTACAGCGGTAGAGATAAATTGGTCCAACGCATAGGGTTGTCCAAAAATTGACTGCCACATTTATAAGGACCCCACATAAAATTGGTAGTAGTTCAGACCGAGCGTTAAGCAGAGCAGATATTTTTATCGCAAATGAAATTGAGCTCTAAACAATTGAAACAGGATTTAATTTTACTTAGCACGTCTTTTGTTATTAAGAACAAAGGTGTAAAACACGTAAAAAGTAAACCTTATTACAATCACGTAAAGCTTAATTTAATTTGCTATAAGTGCTGTGCTTCACTCCGGTCTGTCAGGACGGACCCTAAAGCCGGCATGTCCATCTTATTAAATACAAAAAAATTAGCTCGCGGCTTCGCGGAAATTTAAAATTTTACTCAGCAATAACATAGCTTTCTAATGGTGAAAGAATTTTTGAAATCGGCCCAATAGTTTTTTTTATTTCAATACATACAAAAATACAATTCAATACAATATAGATTTGTTGCTATGGCTATCATGCTATTCAAATCTTCAACCTTTGAACCGACAAAAACGTTTTCATCATTATTCACATTTACACCGATACGACTACATCAATAGAAAGCGTCGAAAAACTTTATAGACGGGATTTTTTCATTTTTTGTCCGACGTTAACTGAGATTTTATAATAATTTTTGCTCGTTATATAAGTGGTGCTTCAGATACGAAAAATAAACATTTTTCAACATTAATGAATGTTGCATTTGCTATGATAGAATATTCTCTCGTTATTTAAACAAGCTTTGGTTATTTCAAGCTATCTGCGTATTTTTAAAATTCAACAAGTCTGAATTTAAGGGATTCAGCCAAAAATCAACTTTTATATTATAAAAATCATAACGTACATCGTGTTTATAGTAGACTAGCTGTTGCTCGCGACTTCGCCCGCGTGAAATTAAAAAATATAGCCTATGTTACTCACAGATAAATTACCTTTCTAATGGTGAAAGAATTTTTGAAATCGGCCCAGTAGTTTTTGAGTTATTTCAATACATAAAAAAATACAAATCTTTCCTCTTTATATTATTAGTATAGATTATGAACATACGATATTTTTAGCGACATCTAACCTTCCTTATTCCTTCATAGATGAACCCTTGAGCTGTCAAACTAGCATTAAATAAAGTACCGTTTACCGTTAAACAAACAAAAATCAGCTCTTGTCTATGGCTGTTTAATTCAGAACAATACATTTGTAAGAGAAAAAGAAAATTTAATACAAGCGCGATACTGGGAATTTCAGGCGAGAACTTAACGCCCCGCTTGACCCGCTTTCCAACAAGGGCTGTACACATTATGAATTTGTTTTAATCCGAGCTACCCGCAATTAAATATGCCGTTAGTCAACAAAATCTGTATAAAAATGTAAACATAATTCCTAACAAAACTCACGCCTGTAATCTAGGGTATAAAATATATTCAAAACTGGACAAATTTTAATGAACCCTGGGGGTGTGGGGTGTTGAGGTTGTATAAGGATTCCTTGTAAAATTAGATTAATGATTCCCATTTGTAATTACAACCAATTCCAATATCTATACCTATACTAATATATAAAGCGTAAACACACACTTCTTCGTCAGCAATTACAGCATATTTTTGAATAATTATTTTTTAAATGAAAACCCCTACACTTACGTCACGCTTAAGGTTATATATTTTCACGCTATTAAACTTAGGTGATAAATAAATTGGATAAAAATCCTAACGTGGGAAAGAGACCATAAGTTGCTGCCAACATCAAGGAAGCAAGATTGCCATAGTAAGGTATTATAATTGGTATTTTGACATTTGCAATTGAGAATTTGACAAATGTAAACAATAAAATAAAGTTTTTATAATTTCACGCGGATGAAGCCGCACGGCAACAGCTAGTATGCAATAAAAAGGTAAAAATTCATGTAAAATATGGAACTATAACTTCATATCGTTCGAAGGCTTCCCTAGATAGTAATAATTTTCAATGCATGCCATAAATTGAAGTAGGGTATCAAATGCCACCTATTTACATTTTGGAAAATGTCGTAGATCTAATTTTATAGGTTACTAGCTGTTGCCCGCGACTTCGTCCGCGTAAAACTAAAAATATAGCCTATGTTACTCACAGATAAATTACCTTTCTAACGGTGTAAGAATTTTTGAAATCGTCCCAGTAGTTTTTGAGTTATTTCAATACATACAAAAATACAAATCTTTCCTCTTTATAATATTAGTGTAGACTAGCTGTTGCTCCCGACTTCGTCCGCGTAAAAATATAGCCTATGTTACTTATTGGTAACGTAGCTTTTTAATGGTGAAAGATTTTTTTTAATTAGCCCAGTAGTTTTTGAGTTACTTCAATACATACAAAAAACAAATCTTTCCTCTTTACAATATTAGTATAGATATATGAATTGTACACTAAAATATACAAATTTAAAGAATTATAAGCATATCACTAAGGATCCATCACAAACACTTAATATGCGGTGAGAAAATAAAAACGCGAGAATTTATAAATGATTACGGAATCACTTCGTAATACACTCCATTATAAATTCCTTCGTCTCGATGAGTGATGATTTGCAATTATTCGTTCCCGGCAGCCATTGGTCTTCATTCAGACGTTAACAATTTAATATACGAAAGCATTTGTTATGCTTCACTTGACAGGAAATTAATAATAGATTAAATAAACCCCCCGAAAACATAAAAAAAACATAAGAATGTAGTCTATGTGTGTTGCTCTACATCTATGGCTAATTTCATCGACATCCATCCAGCCGATTAAGCGGCCAACTCTAACAAACATCTAAACTTTCGCATTTATAATATTAGTAAGATATTTAAACATTTGTTTAAATATAGGAAGTGTTTATTAAAGGAAGTTTAAGAGTAGCCCCAATGGTAGAGAAGGTAAGGAGTAAAAGGTTAGCATGGTATGGGCATGTTATGACGGATGAATCGCATGTATCAAGGAGAACGTTAGTTATGAGTGCGGTACACCGGTAGAGGTAGACCTAGAAAGAGATGGATGGATTGTGTGAAAGGTGACATGATCAAGAAGAGCCGACCCTACGGGAGCAGGATAAGGAAGATGATGATTTAAACAAGTGTTTAATACTGGCAGCTGTCGATTAGCAGCTTGCAGAAGCCAAGAAAATTATTTACCAAGAATAATAACGAATGCAAAAGTATCGAAATAACAACGACACACTGAAATTAGTGATAAAATGTTATTTAAATTATTCTATTATACATTTAGTAAATTAAGATAAAAAAAACTATTAAATTAATTTATACCCATTACGAATAAGGATTATCTAAATATTATGTTTTATAAGCCATAAAGGAATATTTATTTCTATAATAACCTTAAGAAAACCTAAATAGACCAAGTAGTAAAATAACTCTTAAAGTGGATTTCACTTCAGTTCAGTTGATACAAAAATGTGATAAGGCAGTGTAAATCTACGTTAAAATTTCGCAAAATAGACGCCACATAGTTGACTGTTGGCATGATGGTCAAAGGTTACTAATATACAAAGTAAAACTACATTAAGAAAATAACAACCCAAAAGTAAATAAAAAAAAGAATACGTCCACAAAAAATGAAACCTAACAATAGGAACGGTTATTGGAATTTAAACCTTAGCACCGTAGATATAAAATTAATATTTCAAAGACATAATCAATAAATTGATTAACGGTTGGTGAATGTACAGCAAGACTTCCTAACTTCCTTTTACTGAACTTGGGGCACCATTTGAAATGTACAGTTGAACAGAGGGTCTATCACGAATAAAGCGGCATTTGCGAGAACGAATTCGTAACACCATCAACAATATTTGTTAGTACACTTTACATCCGGTAGGGGCGCTACTCAAATTTAATCACGATGACGTTACAAATTCTCACGGATCGTAATAAACCCTCAGCCGTGCATTATAATAGTCAAATCAATTATAAAGAAAGAGGAAAGGAAAGATATTATTTTCTGTGATTAGCGTATGCTTTTTTTTTTAATTCAATCTTTATAAAGTAAATAATGTTACTAAAATATGCTACAAAGTTTTAGTAAACCAAAATTTATATCCTCGGGGATAAAGAGTAAGAAGTTCAAACTCAGAAACAACCCTTTCCCAAACAAGAAAACAACTCACAGCTGGATTTAATTAGGCAGGCTAATTAGCAGGTAACCCAATGGTCGCGAAATGAACATTTCTTTCAACTTCATTAAAAACATTCTGACAATAACGAAAAATCTGATTTTTCAGGATCAAAGGAAAATTCAAACTGAATTATGCTTTATCAGATGGCGCAAAAGTCGTGGAATAATCTGGAAATTTCCAGACGAAATGATGACGTCACAAAACAGCGGAAAATGGTTATAAAGAAGTTAGGGTTAAGGGTATTGAGTAAGACTACAAGTTAATTGTTATGTTATGTAAAACAAAATAATACGCAACTAAATATGGCTGTCACATTAGAATTACTAGTAAAAATGTCTATTTAAGTGGTGTTAATGTAAGAGTTTAAAAAACGAATATATAATACTAAAACTTTAAGAATCAATATCTTACAAAGAAACCCTTGTTAAAGACCTGTTTCCATTGTGGGGCTTTTAATCGTGTCATCCGACAATTGAACCGGTCACGTGACGTACAAGGGGACATCGTCCGACATCACATCGCGTACATCGACTCATGAGCTCATGACTAGCCTGTAGTATTTCTTATCCCATTTGAGTTCGACAGTCGCCAGACACCGTTGGTAGAGTGCGCACGTTTATCGCGCATTTAAAACTTTCGACAAATATTCAACGCAAAATTGTGTTGCAATTGTTTAAATTACATAATACTACTTAAGAAATCAATTATATTTATTATAAATTACTAGCTTTCGCCCGCAACTCCGTCCGCGTGGAATTAAAAAAAAACAAAAGTGAGTAGCCTATGTGTTCTTCCAGACTATCCTCTACGCCTATGCCGAATTTCATTGAGAACCATTTAGTCGTTTAGGCTACAAACTCTAACAAACATCCATCCATCCATCCATCTATCTAAACTTTCGCATTTATATTATAAATAAATAAATTATAGTGATGAAACGTAAAAAGACGAGTAAGAATTCTCAACAAGGTTGAAAAGCTCAGAACAAGATGTCAGGGGCATCAGGAGAGTTTAACATCTTAACAATTTGTGTGCAAGAGTGAAGTATTCCTCAAGATTCTCAACTAAACAGCAAGATTTACCACAACCTCGAGACGAGATTCTCCACATTGCCTCGGAATTAATACTAATAAACTATGTCATATACATTCCCTTAGTGCTTGCTAAGGACGTAAATAGGTTAAATCTTACTTAATATTATAAATGCGAAAGTTTAGATGGAATGTCTGTCTAATCGGCTGAACGGATTTCGATGAAATTTTGCATAGATGTAGAGGAGAGTCTGGAAGAACACATAGTCTACTTTTGACCCCGTAAATAACTACGGTTCACGTGGGATGTTAATTTTATTATGTTCATATTTACTCGATAATTCAGCAACAGTTCAACATATATTGATATTTGGCATAGATATAAAACAAAGTCTGGAGTAGTAAATAAGATACGATTCATTCCCGAAAATTGTCAGGTTCCCGAGGGATTTTTTTTCATAATTCGTTTGTTTTTAATACTGCGCGGATATAGTCGCGGACAACAACTAGTGTTTAACACATTTTTGTAATATAATGTTCATAAACGGTAATTATGCACATAAAGACGTGACCATATTTACTAATTATTTATAGTGTTTACTCCAGCAACATCTATCATCATCTCCTCCTCCTTATCCTACTCCCGTAGGGTCGGCGCACCGGGTTTTCGTCCTCCAAATAACTCTGTCATCCGTCATCTCAGTCATCACTCCCTTCTTGATCATGTCACCTTTCACGCAATCCATCCATCTCTTTCTAGGTCTACCTCTACCGATGTACCCCTCCACATTCATAACTAATGTCCTTCTTGTTACATGCGATTCATCCCTTCTCATAACATGCCCATACCACGCTAACCTTTTACTCCTTATTTTATCTATGTTGCTGTTATTTATTTCTTATAATAAAACAAATTGTGAACAAAAACAGTATTGCGTTCAAGTTCATTTAGTACGAAGCGAACCAAACACCGCTGTTAAACGCACGCGAACAGTTATTTGCACGAACTCAGAATCGATTTATTCGAAGCGATACAACGAAAGTGAAATAAGAAAACATTATTATTCAATTTGAAACCTTATTACCGAGTAATACAAATCACTTTAGTACAATACGTTCATGATATAAAGAATTAGGATTGAATTGCGGTCCTAAAGTATAACAAACTAAGGCTTCAGAATTGAATACGTGTTCAATATACAGTACACAATATTCGAAACCATCAACCCATAAGTAGGCCCAATACTGGAATTACAGCTTATCACCAACTACAACCACCACCAGCGATTCTACGCGACAAACACAAGACCTAGTTCACCACGGAAGAATACCGCGATCTCCACGTAACCAAGGAAACGAAATACATTTTTAACGATGTTACAAAGAAACGAAGTGTCTTTGCGTAGCTAACACTGAATCACCTTATGGCCTGAAATATGCCAGTAGCTGGCACACTTGTATACCAGATACTGGTACGTGCCAGCTACCATGCGTGAACGGTAACTTACGTCACTACCAAGTAGCACGGTAATTGGTATAGTAACAGTTACCATGTAAGTTAAGGGAGGGGACGATGGGCACGAAGTTTAGACATTGCCACGTCTCGTCTCGTCGCTTGAGGCACTTCGAGGTTAATGACATCACCAGCTATACGTCCCCACTAAGGGGCTCGGACTAAGTAAGAAGTGACTAGACGTCAACCACGCTGCACTGCGGGTTGACTTCAAACATATCTCTGAATTTCTACGATATGTAAAGGCATCACGACTATTTCCTTCACCGTAAGAATGTTGGGTAAATTTTGTGCATATGAAATTCGAAAAATCGAAAATCACATTGGTATATGGCGAGGTTCGAACCCAGGAGCTTGTGGATTACAAGTCAAGTGCTTAAGTGTACAAGTACCCCCAAATGCAATAACTTAATAACATATATATACTCACACTCTCAATGAGCTGTTGCTTCTCCTGCAGCTGGACCTCCTGATGACGCAGCGTGGCGCGCTGCTTCTCTGCTGTGCTGCTCAGCCGAGACAGCACCTCCTGGTCGTGTTCTCGTGCCGGCGACGGAGGAGCACTCGTACCTATGAGAAGTTACACATATTATATCCCTGAAACTACCGATAGGATCAAAACTAGCTGTTACTCGCGACTTCGTCCACGTGGAAATAAAAAATAGTAATAAGTATAGCCTATATTACTCATTGATAACATAGCTATTTAATGGTTAAAGAAATTGACATTGGCCCAGTAGTTTTTGAGTTATTTCTCATACAAATCTTTTCTTTTCATTATATATCATAATTCGTAAAATAACTCTACATGAATACCGAATTAAATTAGGCTATTCTCTGGACACTGTACCAATTAGTTATGATAACAATCTAGACATTTGACACTTGAAGCGTGCCCGGTTACGTGACCTAACAAAAGCTAATTCAATTACTCAGTGGCCTGTATTTTACAAACATAGTGTCAATTACACACGTTTGTTAGTGATATTAAAGAGAATAAAATCCCTCAAGTTTATGCCAACTAGCTGACAAGCATATACATACGGTTCGTTTTCTCTGTTACTTATCTATACTAATATTATAAAGAGGAAAGATTTGTATGTATTGAAATAACTCAAAAACTACTAGGGCAATTTCAAAAATTCTTTCGCCATTAAATAGCTACGTTAGCAGTGAGTAAATTAGACTATATTTTTTAATATTTTGTAATTTCACGCGGACGAAGTCAGCGCAATATAGCAATTGAATTAGTGCACTTTTTAATACAGATATCACAAATAAACGAGGAAACAAGATTTAGATTTCTCATCACCGCCCACCATTTTTACATTTTAATGCACGTTTTGTCTACGATACCCTGATTGGAAATAATATATCAATTCCAAACGCATGAAATCTTATACGACTTTGACATATTTTCGCTCTAAAAAGATACATTTTATATTTCAGACAGCTAGATTGAATAAAAATTGTGCCGAATCAGTGAGAATGGTCCATTAGACTTTATCTAGAAAGGCGATTCTCCATTTTGCGCGCATTATCATCTCAAATAACGCTGATGAACGGTCCGTGAGTTACTTGACCTTTCTGAAACCGTCTCACATAGATACAAAAGAATTATTCTAGAAATATTCTAGTCATTGTAGTTGGAAATAATCAATTTTTTTATTTCTCTGATAAATAATAATCTGACAAGATTGATAAAACGTGAATTCCAAAATTGACATTACATTACATTTTTATCAAATCTAGAAGATGGAAGACATCTCGATCTTTACAAGGTAGAAAACAAAAACAAATTATTAAGTGAGAATTGCCATAAGCGCACATAATAGGCACTTACTAAGCTGGCCTGTACCATCTTTTAACCTTACATATTTAGACATTATTAAAAACGGATAAGTCGAAGTCCTTAGAAATCGATTAATGAAAACGAAACAATTTGTCATTATTTATAATCTGTATTCGATATCGATTGATCTATGATTATTGACGTTTTTATTGTCTGTGTCGACTTACTCTTTGATTCTCGCCATGAAGGTAATGTCACTATCGTTTATAAAATCTTCCTTAATAAATCAAACCAATCGTATAATTTGTTTATTTTAACCCAAAACCCAACATTGACGATAATATTAACACGTTCAATGTCGCAAACTGGAATATAAACGGTATTGATACTGCTAAGGTAACTTACCATCCGCAGGCGCGTTTATAGTCCGTCTCAGTCGTTTGTTCTCGTCCTGCAGGCGAGCCACGGCGGTCACGAGATCCGCAGACTCTGTCCGCCATTGCTCCTCGATAGCTTCTATTTCCTGGCACATAAAGTTTATTTTCAAATATCACAATAAATCAAATATGAAGTGAAAACAATATTTTCAACCCTTGCGACTCCGTCCGCGGGAAAATATAAAAAAACAAAAGTAGCCTTCCAGAATATGTTCTACATCAATACCAAATTACATCGAGACTCAGCAGTTTAGGCTACAAACTCTTAAACATCCATCCATCTATCTAGTCGCATTTATAATATTAGTAAGATAGATTCTGACAGAGACTAATTTTGTCAAATTAAATAATCTTAGCGTAATTTGAATTCTGTTATATGGATTCCAACAAGTTAAACATTCATGAGAAATTGAAGGTAACTTCATACAATTAAATTCTTTCTTAAAGAATCACACATACATCATCATCATCAACTTGCCCTTATCCCTTACGGAGGGTCGGCACAGTATGTGCTACTCTTCTATCGTCGTCTCTGCCGTCATATCAGAATCCACTCCCTTCTTAAGCATATCCTCTTTCACACAATCCATCCATACTTTCTTCGGTCTTCCTCTTTCTTTGTAGCCATCCACATTCATTCTTAACACTTTCTGGTTTATGTCCCCATCGTCTCGTCGCATAACATGTCCATACCACGCTAACCTTTTGTTTCTCAATTTCTCCACCACTGGCGTTACTTTCAAACTTCCTCTAATATACACATTCTTAACTTTGTCCTTTCTTGTCACATCACACACATACATAGAAGTAACATATAAGCTTAAGTCGGTACAAGACTACGGCCACTGACCTGTCGTTTTCTTTCATTAACATATGCAAATGTTTTACATAAGCCGAGAATGTATTGCAGGTATTCATTTCCTACATACATACATTTCTGAAATATTTTTAGTTAACAATTTTGATACACTAGTTATAAATGAATACTATGAACTGTATTAAAAAAACGGCCGATTACTGAAACGACAATTACAATATGTAAGTGTCAAATGAGGCCACATTTAATATCCAAATTCCACGATTTTTACGTCTGTCAGATTGTAAGCAGATCTTGTTTTAATTAAATCATACTAATATTATAAATGCGAAAGTTTAGATGGATGTATGTTTGTTAGAGTTTGTAGTCTAAACGGCTGAACGAATTTCGATAAAATTGTTTAAGATGTAGAGGATAGTCTGGAAGAACACATAGGCTTAGTCACTTTTGTTTTTTTTTTAATTACAAACGTAGGGGCACGCGGGCGTAAGCTACTACATAAACGTTGATCTATCTATACTAATATTATAAAGAGATTTGTATGCATGTATTGAAATAACTCAGAAACTAGGGGCTGATTTCAAAAATTCCTTCACCGTTAAAAAGCTACGCTTATTTATTATTTTTCAATTTCACGCGGACGTAGTCGCGAGCAACTGCTAGTTTGTGATAAATGTTACACAAAATGCAATTCAACGAAAAGGCATATGAAACCAGAATTATTTTTTGACAAGGAGACCTGAGCTTCAATATTGATTTCGAAAGCAATCTCGCTGTGGACGCAAACATGTGACTCCTGACAAACTAATGCATATGAAAATGTCAAAGGAACATATATTACAAACTTTTACCACTAAAAGGGTGAGTTCACGATAACTTTACGTTATTTTCATACTAATACTAGCGGCAGCGTGTAACTACGTCAGCGCGAAATTTACAAAAGTAGCCTTTTTTTCTTTTTTTATATACAATACGGTGAGAAACGAGCAAGCGGCCACCTAAATCCGCCGAAATGGAGAATCGACCTCTCCCCATAGACATCCGCAATTGCAGATGCATTGCCTACCCTAAATCGACGGAGGAGGAGATGCACATAAAGAGGATATTTCCCCTTCCTATGCGTCTCCACCGACAAATCCACTTTCCCATCCAATCCTTTCCTAATAAGAAAAGGGTAGAACGGGAAAGGGACTAAAATTGGGTCTCCGACACAACAATCATCAGACTGTACGCGGAATTGCTTCCACTTCACGCCTGTCTTCTGTGTGGTCGTGGTATTGCACCGGGCGAGCCGACCCATTCATGCTAAGATGTTAAAGCAGGCTCTACCACTGTTAAATATTCCTGAGTGCATCAACTTAAAGTCCCATCAAAATAGGTCCAATCTGTGTGTCTCTCTGTCATCTGTCATATTCATGTAAAAACCTTTTTTTATCTGTATTTCTGAACTGCCAAATGGACTGTCAAAGCAGCGGAGGCATTGTAATGAATCGTAAAATTAATAGTCAGTTAATAGCTCTTAATGTTGTTTTTCTTCTTTCAGGTGAATTGATATTACTTTTCTATATTACTGTATAAACAGGTTGATTGTTTGATTATAATAAATAAATTTATTTCTTCTTTCAGTGCAACAACGCAGTAGTTATTAATTCAACTAACCTCCATATTATATTCATATTCAAGTAGACATGTGTCTATGGAATTTCTCTAATAAATTTGATCTTTAACAGCACAACTTTCTATAGTTGCAAGTTGCAAGAAAGTATGATTTGCCAGAATAAATCAACATTTAACAATGTGAAATATAGGTACCAACTTGGAAAACATCCTGCATTCTCAACATTTAGATAAGTGGTTCTCTAACTATACAAATTTTATAGATTATGCATTTTATTCTAAATATTACAGCCCCCGCGGACATCAACTTTAGTTGGGTTCTTAATTAGTATGAACATGTATGGAAGTGCGGTCAATACACTAATTTTGGCTTCACCGACTCAAACTGTTGGAAGATAAAAAGTATTTAGTGTGTAGGGACTTTAAATAATAATAAATTTCTTTACATGAAAAACACTACAAATATTTGAAAAAACTGTTGGAGCACACTTTTGAGTATTAAATACCTGTGGCAGGATGCTCCAAACATGTTATTACAATATAATAACAAAAATGTATTAAAAATGTCTACTAAGAAGACAATACAAGGCCTTCCGCACCATGCTGTGAACTTTGTCCGCTAAGTAACAAGAAAAAAGTTGAATGACTGAATAAACAATTAACCAACAATTTGTTTTGCAAAAACTTTTTTTTTTAACATTTTTTGTAACTTTTCTTAGTCTAAGTAGGTAATAAACTTATAAAACAGCACACCAATTATATACTTGTATGTTTGTAGCACAATCTGAGTCATGTATGCAGGATAAATTCAATCCAATTATACTATTGAGTCTACCGAGCAGTGTTGTACTATATACTATATACCAGATTCTACTAAATTACAATCAGAAAGTCTGTAAACGACTGTGAAGTACAAAAAAGTAATGCTTCTAACATCTAACCGTTCCCTATATATAGATAAGTAAAAAAAACAAACACGTAGTAGTGCACAACACTAATAAACGAAATGCGATGTTATCAATGTCGTGCAATATTCAGTGGTCGATATAACGCTGTTGCAAGTATAGCCAATGAGTTCGCAAATGTCGAAACATAATTTCGTGCGTTTACAAGCCCAGTAACAATAATTCTATCAAGCAATGACCTCTCCAACTTACCTTCTCGAAGCGTTGTCTGTATTCAGCCTTTTCTATTTTATCATTCTCTAACTGTGAAATCTTAGCTGTAAGTTCGAGTAACGCCTGATTTTCCTTTTCGTTTCGCACCGCCAAATTTTCTAGCAGTTCAAGAGCATTAATAACTTTCGGCAAGAGCGCTGTTACAGCATCAGGGCCGTATTTCTCGATAATTATTTCACATTCCTTCCCGATATCAGATGCTAGATCGTAAACGTCGACGACAGTGATATCGTCGTCGTAATCCGTCATCTTGGTCGAAAAGCGCCTGCGGTACGGCATTAAAACAACTTTGTTATTCACTTCACCACAATATACAAACTTAACTTACAGAAATGTATGCACCTTTCGCAAGTGCGCCATTATTACTGAAAAGTGAACTGTCAAAATTGTGATTTTAGTGATGTATTGCGATAACATAAGCAGTGCTACCGGAGAAATAACTGCTATTGTGGGAATGGTTAGGTTAAGAAAAACTGAAACCGGTTTCAAGATTATAACATGACAATTATAGTTAATAAACTACATAGTTATTCGAAAAATCAAAAATTAATTAAAAATGACATCTAAATTCAAAATTTTTGTATGAAAAAAATTGATAGAACCCATGTGGAAATGTTATGTTGTGTGTAATGCACATAAAAGTGTTGTAAACTATAACAAGTGACAAGCTTGAAACGAATTAAGTGAATCATATGTGAATCTAAAAGTACTTAACCTCAAAAAAGGTATTTTGCTAAGTAGTTAAATGTACGTGATTTGTAACATTATGCGAATAAATGAACAACCCTAAACCACAAAATGTTACCTGTTACAATAAAGGATTGCGATTATAGAATATTATTAATTAAAATCAACCTTTTACTATTTGCAATTTAAATTATATTTAAAAGTTAGTTAATTAATTAATTTACATATTTTTCAAGATATATTTTGATATATTAATATAACTTGGTATGAATCAACGGTAACTTCGCAAAAAGGTATATGCTAATTCAATTTTGAGATTATTGACCCTTTATCTACAATGAAATGCACAAATAAACCATTTTAAAATCTTGATTACATCGATTTTGTTATGAAAAAAACTTAATGGAACTAAAGGGATTGTTACATCAGCTGTTTTGGAGTGCGTTGTTTTATATCGATCATTAGAAGTAGCCACGCTCGAAGCAACAGTTGGACGGAATCAACAGGCGGGAACGCGCGGTAATTTAATTCCTGTCCCGAATGAACTAAAAATAAATAAATTCAATGTGTGCAATGAACTATCAAAGTAAAGTCAATAAATATGTGTGCCCTAATGACAGACAGCTTTCCTTGCGAGCAAAGTAAGTATAAAAATGGTTTACAGAAAATAAAAGTTTTTCTTGTTTGTTATTGTTTTGATCTTTGAGTTATCAAGACATTGCAATGTTTTATATTCGCAGTTATTTTTACGTACAAAAATCGTAGATATTCATTGAATTTCAAGTTTTTATTTTACTAAATTGTTGTGGAAAACTTTGTCTAACTAAATGTTTTTTTTTTTAATACAAAGCGTTGTTATATGAATTTAGACAAAACTTACTCTGTTAATATATTGTTAGATGAATATTTATATTTTCGTAGAATTAACTTAAATAATTCCTATAGAATTTAAAATAATAGCTAGTTAGTCACTAAAATTAGAAATAAAGTTGTAAACAATTGGAAAGAGAAGTTAGAAAATTAAAAAAAGAATTTCAATATCCAAACATCTTGGTACAAATGAACAATAGAATTAATTTCCACTGCTTGAATTTGGTAATTTGAAATAACCGGCCCAAAAAACTAAATTACGCAATTTTTTTCAATAAAACATTACTAAACTATTGATTGAAAACATGTATTTCAGCGTAATTAGAACTTTTCACACATCATACATTTCTCCACCATCATATCTGAATTCTCTCTCCTACACAAGCTATACTTTCTTTAGACCGAAGATTTTGTAACCATCACTCATTCTCATGTCTTTCTTATCACGCCTCATATTACGTATCTTTCAGATTAAATTAAATCTTTGAAACCTTTACTGAAAAAGGTATATAAAGTCGTTCTTTCTATAAATAACTGGCAAGGTTGTATCGGTGATATTACACATGTCCTTGTTCGGTACTCCCTTATCTCATCGCGTACGTCCGCTTCCCGCTTCGCTACGTTTCTCATTAAAACTCCAACTCAATGCGATACCAATTTATACTAAAGAACAAATATTGCTTTTTTTTATACAATAAGGTCACAAACGAGCAAGCGGCCACCTAAATCCGCCGAAATGGCGAAGCGACCGCTGCCCATAAACATCCGCAATTGCAGATGAGTTGCCTACCCTAAATAGACGGAGGTACGCACATAAAGAGGATATTTCCCCTTCCTATGCGTCCCCTCCATCGTCAAATCAACTTTCCCATCCAATTCTTTCTTTATAAGAAAAGGGTGAAACGGGAAAGGGACTAAAATTGGGCCTACGGCACCACGCTCATTAGACGAAACGCGGAATTGAGTCCATTTCACGCCTGTTCTGTGTGGTCGTGGTATTGCACCGGGCGTGTCGACCCATTCGTGCTAAGATGTTAAAGCGGGCTCTACCATTGTTAAATGTATCTATCAGTCACTTTCTATCGCAGTCAATAGGCGGAAGCTACCTCCCACTTAACTGATACACGGTAACAACTGCGTAATCGATGACTAAACAGAATTCCTATAATATATATGACGTCATGTCTAACGTACCACTGCCGATGCCACTGTCGAAGCTATATATTGCCTCTTATATTCTTTTAAAAACATAAAGGCGGAAATACACCTGCCTGTCAATTTGGCTGCCTTTTGCACGAATGGGCCGGCTCGCCCGTGCATTACCTCGTAGTATTCCACACAGACAGGCGTTAAGTGGAAATAATTCCTCGTTGCGTCTGATAAGTGTGTGCTGGAGGCCTAACTTTAGTCCCTTTTCTTATAAGGAAAGGATGGCAAAGCAAAGTGTATTTTACGGTGGAGAAGACGCATAGGAAGGGTATATATTCCTCTATCAATTAAGGGTAGGCATCTGCAATTGCGGATGTCTATGGGCAGTGGTCGATTCTCCATTTTGGCGGATTTTGGCAGCATGCTGGAGCATAGGAAGAAAAAAATAGGATAGGACTCGAGCTAAGCGATGTCGTCTCGTTGACAGCAATCTTATATATCTAATAACCATAAAAAAGAAAATAAAAGTGTTTATATCTAAGAGAAATCGTTAAAAAGATCATTTATAACGTCAAGTGTCGAACATGAAGGTTTTATAAGCTTTATCACTTCAAATATTATGGCTGTTTTATAACTTTACATAACGACTCGCTGATCAAATCGAATTACTTTTATATGAGCTTAACGCAACGTGTATTTTCACTGATAAAACATGTACAAAAACGTTTCATCGTTCTTGTTGAAAAAAAAAAACGAAAGCAATTTTTATAAGAACTTTACGTTATTTTTATAAGATTTACGGCCGGTTTCATAGCTACGTTTATCCATGCAGTGTTTTTGGTTCGATAAATTAATGAAATGCGTCGAACTAAGTACCTTGAGTATGACTCCGGTGAAACATAGGTCGACCTAACACTAATGAATCGCTAGGTAATAACAAAATTAGTGGAAACTTCAGTAACCTAGCATTAAGCGTATGGAGTTGGTAATACCAGTAATAACAGGGTACTTCTAATATCCTCTAGATATTTTTAACTCTACATATAAAAGTAGGAGGTTCTCAATTCGTCTATATTTTTAATGTCTTTATTACTTTTCCATACATTGCAAGTATTATCGTCTACTAAATGTTTTCAAAATGTAATAATTTTCAAAGCATTAAACGGTAATATAAACTGTGGAGAAAGGTAACATTTATCTGTACTTGACAGCATCGAGTTCTACGTAATAAACGTCAATTAAATATTATTTTTTGAACATCCTGTGTTGACAATAAAGCATGTTTCAGTAAAATATTTTGTAGAGTTTTGTCGTGTACGTTTTCAACATGCTAGGTAATTAAAATTGCCTTCAATCCGTCGCATAAAGCTCTCGGGCATCTTTGTACAAAAGCTTTTCGCGATATTAATTTTACTGCTGTTACTTGCGTCTTTTTAATATACAGTTGGGGTATATTTTTGTACACTCAAGTAAGGTAAATGTACCAGTTATTGATAGTTTAGTGTCATTAAATCGCTATCGTCTTGTTCACTTTTCTTCCAATGCCAGAAACTTTTTTTACAAACTTTTTAAGGTCAGTAAATTAATCAGTCCTTAAGGCTTATCGTATACGTATTTTATTTAAAACTAGCTTTCGCCCCGACTCCGTCCGCATGAAGTTAAAAACAACAAAAGCGAGTAGTCTATGCGTTCTTCCAGACTATCCTCCACGTCTATACCAAATTTCATCGAAATCCGTTTACCCGTTTAGGCTAAAAACTCTAACAAACATCCATCCATCCATCGCTGTCGAACGGAATAAATAGTATCGTATGTCCGTCTCCTGGCTCTAAGCAGGTATCCTCACCAATTTTCAGCCATTTCGGTAAAGCCGTTCTAGAGTTATAAATAGTGTAACTAACACGACTTTCTTTTATATATATAGATGCAATACTACAATGTGCAGACACAGTGGTTGTGGTTTAATACCCTAAATCAATCACTTTAATGACAGAAGTTTATGCGTGGCCCTACCATTACGCTGTTACATATTTCGTTTCAGTATTCATTTGGTGACCTTGAGAATATTTTTCGTAAGTGATTTAGTTCCCATACGCGAGTATGAAGTTACATATAAAGTGAGCATTGTTCGTTATCCCGACAAATGAGGGTACAATGAAATTGATCACGAAAGATATGAAGCAATAAAGAATTGAAACATCAAATTTACTGACTTACTGTATTCAAACCTTTCTTCAATGCTGATTTTATTAAATTCTTTGCATACTTTTAATATGAGTGTCCGTAACAGTACAATTATGAAAACACTAGCTTTCGCCCGCGACTCCGTCCGCGTGGAATTTAAAAAAAAACAAAAGTAAGTAGCCTATGTGTTCTTCCAGAATATCCTCTACAACTATGCCAAATTTCATGGAAATATGTTCAGCCGTTTAGGCTACAAACACCAACAAACACCAACAAACATCCATCCATCCATCCATCCAAACTTTCGCATTTATAATATTAGTTAGAGTTAGATTAAATATATAGTTTATAAAATTTTAAAGAAACTTGTAGAAAAAATTGGCCTTAGAAGTATTTACAAACTAGCTGTTGCCCGCGACTTCGTCCACGCAATATTAAGATTAAAAAGTGGCCTATAATATGGCCATCTATATCAGCTACCCTTCAGTGAAAGTCCGGTCGAAATCGGCCCAGCCGTTTCGGAGACTATCCGGAACAAACGCGGCATGCGGACAGATAGACAATTTTTTTTAAATGCGATTTTCATTATCAGCTACGCAAATACATCATCTACCCGAAATCTGGATTTTTCCTTTTACAAACAAACACTTCAATTTTATTATATGTATAGATCAAGTTTCAAGATTCAAATTCCAAATTCCATTAAAGAAACCTGTTAGCTTGTAAATGGAGCTTCGGAAGCGAAAAATTAAAATTTTTCATCGTTTGGACGTTAGTGGAATTTGCTACATATTTACATGTGTCGCCAGCCGCCAATAACTTAGGCTACATCTAGGGTTGCAGCTACCATCAAAATCTTATTTTATTCATTGTAGTTTTCATATCAATTTTACATTTTTAGAGTCTCTAAAAGGCAGTTGCCCTTTGACATATGTATACACTTAGACCATATGTATACTTAAGCGACGGCCATGTACTTAGATCAAAGTATATATATCGAAGCAACATAAGGTTTCGTTTAAGCTTAACCGGTCGTAGTGTTTAATTAACAGGCTAGTCGCTTAATTGAAAGGGTAATGGAATCTAACGGAGTGTGAATGTGTACATAGGTGGGTACCTATAGTCGTAAGTATAGTTAGTTTTTTCTTTTAGCTAAACATGTACAGCTAATGTGTTTCGGTAATATTTGACCTTTCTACTAACTGTACGTATGTCTACTATCATACTAATATTATAAATGTGAAAGTTTAGATGGATGGATGTTTGTTAGAGTTTGTAGCCTAAACTGCTGAACGGATTTCGATAAAATTTGGTATACATGTAGAGGATAGTCTGGAATAACACATAGGCTACTCACTTTTGTTTTTTTGTTAATTTTACGCGGAGTCGCGAGCGAAAGCTAGTAATTAATAATCACTACATAGTAATACAAATACGCTTCTCTGTGAGTGAAGCGATATTTCTATTCTCTACATCCCCTCCACTTCCCAATTCCTTTTCCATTATTCTAAACTGCTGAACGGATCTCGATGAAATTTGGCACAGATGTAGATAATAGTGTGGAAGAACATATAGACTACCAGCTTCCGCTCGCGACTCCGTCCGCGTGAAATTAAAAAAAAAAAAACAAAAGTAAGTAGCCTATGTGTTCTTCCAGACTATCATCTACATCTATACCAAATTACATGGAAATCCGTTCAGCCGTTTAGGCCACAAACTCTAACAAACATCCATCCATCTAAACTTTCGCATTTATAATATTAGTATGAACTATGATTTACTTTTGCTTTTGGGCGAAAGCTAGACTTTTTAATAAATACGAAAGTTTAGATGTTTGTTATTGCGTATCTCCAAAACTTCTTTACGGATTTGGATAAAACTTGACACAGTTATAGAACATAGAACAACAGAGAGGATACAAGGTTTATCTCTAATTCTCTCAACTGTAACTTTTTCCTCGATAGGAACGTTTCCGGTGGTTGTGGTTGAGTTGCAGGTGAATGTAAGTGAAAGCAGTAAGATATAGGTGATTGCGGGGATGCTCGTTTAAGTTAGTTTTGGCTGATTTTCAGTTGAAGACTTTTGAAAACAGGTGCAGCAGGTGGTTACATGTTTCGTCAAATTTTGCTAATTTAATAATGTACTTTGAGTGTTTTGTATTTATATAATGCGCGGAAGAAGTCGCGGCCAACAGCTAGTCTCTTATAATTCTCTCAACTCTTCTTTTTCTCACATAGGTCAATAGACAAAACTCTTCTATCGATCACTACACGTGCTTACCGCAAGCTCTTGTAATACCTGTCATATAGGAACATGCGAGTAAGTAGCGTATTGATTCTATCATATCTCTAGATAAAGATAAAATGCAGCGCTAACAAAATATTAGTTATCGATGTAATCGTGTACAACGAAATTGCAAATCCTCGCATAAAACATGTTAGACTAGTGATCTCCCGCGACTTCGTCAGTGTGGTCGTGTCAGTCATCCAGCCGTATTGGAAATGACAAGCGTGGATTTTTAGATAGACAAGAAATCAAAAGTTGGTTTTTTGTTATCAGTAACGCAAACATACAGACATTCTAATTATTAGTAGTTATAGTTTGTTTTATTACAATACTAGCTGTTCCCATGCGGCTTCATCAGCATGATATTATATAAACTTTTTTTTATTGTTTACATTTGTCAAATGTTAAAATTCAAATGCACAAATGACAACTAAGGCCTTTGACATTGACAATCTTGCTTCCTTGATGTTGGCAGCAACTTATGGTCTCTTTCCCACATTAGGATTTTTATCCAATTTATTTATCCCTAAGTTTAATAGCGTGAAAATATATAGCCTAAAGCTTGACGTAAGTGTAGGGCTTTTTATTAAAAAAATAATTATTCAAAAATATGCTGTAATTGCTGACATCTTAGGCAATAAAGAAGTGTGTGTTTACGCTTTATTACATATTACTATAGATTTAAAAAAAAAATACAAAATCTTAAGATATTGTTGATTTCTTTATTACTTAATATGTAATTCGACAGTTTCATTAAAATTCAACAAGCGAGTTTCTTATCCTCTAAAGTAAGACAAATCCATGTTCTCACATGTAGAACACGTTTCACATCTCCTTCCATGATTTAAATAATTATTACTTAATTAACTTCAACTTTAATGCTCACTCGAAGCAATTACTTACAATTTTAATTATAGTGTCAAACTTGTTACTTTTAAAAACCTTTTTGAGTAAAAGAAAATAAAGCACATTTTATTTATTTATTGAGATAAACCAACGGCACAAAAATACATACACGTGTATGTAAAAATGTGTATTTTTACACAATACAATAAGTAACATGCAGATAATTTGTCCTAATTATAGGTTTACACGACATACATAGAAAAATAACAACAATAACAACAGTATAACAGTAGACAGATAAGTTTTTATTTTTTATTGAACACAGACCGTTAAATTTTAATTAATTTTAAGCTATAACCTCTCGTAGATATTTTTTAAATGTTGGCCATCTGTTGGAGAAAATGTCGATTATACATCCACTACCTCCTTCAATGAAAAGCTAGATATCACTTAGATAAAGAATTAGGTAATTTTTGCAGTTATTTAGTAAGTACATAAAGTAACTGTAAAGTTTGGAATGGTAATGACAATTATAACGCCTTGTGGCTGCGTCCCACCAATACTTGGATTTGTTTTCTGCATGAGACACGAAAAAAATTACCTGACACTGTATAGCCATGTATGGTTAGGTTGCGCACGGGATGGTGCACAACGCGAGGAGAGCCGTTGTCGGCGGCGGAGCGCGAGGCAGTCGCCGCTGTGGTCCGCCGGGCCGAGCAGCTGGACGAGCTAGAGGCACGTCGTGTCGGACGCCTGGTGGCCAGGCTTGAAGGTAAACAACCATAGGTGACTACAAAGAACTCCGGTCACTTATGCCATAGGGAGATCGGTACTAAAGCAACCTTGCAAGGATCAGTACATCTTGCTGCCTTGACTATTTCGAGCGAGCGACCGCTGTTAGAATATTTCCCAGCACATGAGTCTCTCAGATTTTTTGCCCTTTATACTGACCTTTGAATAACCTTGAACTAATGTTTGCAGTGAGGCTGTGACGTTTTTTTATGTTTTCTTATTAAAATTATTTTCTAACTATACAGGAATGCGTCGATCAGCTCAAGGACCCGCGCCCCGGGCGTGTCTCCTCTGCGGCGAGACGTCACGGCTGCTGGCACCGCTCAGGACCTGTTCCATCTGCCGTAACTCTGCCTGTCCCAAATGTGTGATAGACACGCCCCCACACAGGTGAACACAAAAACACTAAATCAACGTAACAAAATATCTGCAAACAGATAGCAATTGAATTCCATTAACAATACGTCGTGGGGTATGGGCGTTGACAGGGGGAGCAAAGGGGACAGCTGTCCATAGACCTAGCCTAGATCATCGGCTGACGATAATATCATAGGCCATCAAAGATGCTTAGAATTAATGCTTAAAATGGGTGAAATCATACTTGCAGTAGCAAAAACCCGCCACTGTCTATGCTAAAAACTCATAAGAATACTGAAGATTGTATATATCACTTATTATATTTAGTTCTAGTTAGTGTTATTCCAGTAACCCCAGAGCGAAAGTATCCCTTTATGAATAGATAGAATATTATTTTTGTAAAAAGCATTCATGAGTACAAAAGACTAGGCAGAGGTATAAAAATATTTTTGTCCTAACCCCGACTTTGAAATACCACGCACTAGCGCTAAACTTAGAGCGGCTACCTTTGACTAGACTACCGCACAACTATTGTGCGATAGTCGATTGTTTCGCCACAAATTAAACTGTTTAGTTGCACCATATATGCTCATAGGAATCAAACAGCGATTAAACAGTTATGCGATAGTTAAGTCGAAGGTGTGCGCGCGCTCTTAGTTTGAACTAATATTGCGTTATTATACAATTTGAAATATATTATACAATCAATTTAACTAATATTTGATATTGGAAATGCTTTACATGTCGGAATGTGTAATATTCAGGCAACATTCTAGGTCGTAATAATCACTGATCTCTATAAATGGACAGGCTATGAGACGTGATATTTTGTCATAATTTCATTTTCGGTATTTTATTGCTGACAGTTGCGCTTGGTGGAGGTGGCGAGGATTCGAAATAAAAATAGAAGTAGAATTAACTGCCAACAACATCAAAAGCCGCTAACCATTAACCTATCCATTTATCATGGTATTTCACTGTTTGTTCCGGAAAATTCGTGCAACAAATGTTGTCGCTGGATCTACCACTGCTAAAATGTTACTGAAGCCATCCCTTAGCACAGTTTGTCAAAGTAAATTAAGCTAAGGGACTCGGTAAAAATTGAACCCACGCTGTGGTACGGTCTATCGAACCAATACATGTTTCACTAGCTGTTACTCGCGACTTTTCCCCCCTGAAATTAAAAAAATATCAAAAACATGGCCTATGTTACTCAGAGATATCGTAGCTTTCTAATGTTGAATCGATTTTTGAAATAGGCCCATTTTCGAGTTATTTCAATACATAAAAAAATATAAATATTTTTTCTTTATAATATTAGTATAGATAAACATATGTTACTTACATATTTACTTTCTACACAGATCACCAATATACTCCCGGGAGCAGTACATGTGCAACTTATGCGCGGAGACCAGGGAAATGTGGAAGAAGTCCGGCGCCTGGTTCTACAAGGCCTTGCCCAAGTATATACTACCAGAACGAAAAGTCACCGGTCGGTACCACGACACCGAACTGGCGAGGTCATTGCAAGTTAGACAGGTATCATTTGATATCGCATTATATTCTCGTAGCTTATTATATAATAGACATAACAGTGGTAGAGCTCGCTTTAACATCTTTAGGGCTTGCCTCACGTAATACCATGACTACATAGACAGGCGTGAAGTGGAAGCAATTCCGCGTTTCGTCTGAATGTGTGTCGAAGGCCTAATTTTAGTCCTCTTTCCCTTTCCATCCTTTTCTTACAAGGAAGGGAAGGGTGTCTAACGCTTAGGCTACTTTAATCTTACTAATATTATAAATGCGAAAGTTTAGATGGATGGATGTTTGTTAGAGTTTCTAGCCTAAACAGTTAAAGGGATCTCGATGAAATTTGACATAGACGTAGAGGATAGTCTGAAATAACACATGAGCTAATCACTTTTGTTTTTTTACTTTCACCCAGACGGAGCCACGTCCGAAAGTTTGTCTTTTAAATATTTTCATTATATCGTTCAATACCGATGAGAAATATAAATTGATATAGAAACAAATAATTAACCATAGATATTAATTACTTAACTAGCTTTCGCCCGCATCTACACCCGCGCGGAATTAAAAAAGAAACAAAAGTGTGTAGCCTATATGTTCTTCCAGACTATCCTCTACATCTGTATCAAATTTCATCGACATCCGTTCAGCCGTTAAGGCTACGAACTCTAACAAACATCCATCCATCTAAACTTGCGCATTTATAATATTAGTATGATCAAAACTGGGGTCCTATTCCATAAATAAATTAGTATTCTTATCACAGGTTTTGTTTAAACAATACTTTAAAAAAACATCATCATGCGAGCAACAAAGAGGCATTCGCGACTCGATTTCCGCCCACAGCTTTCCTTCAGACCTTGCACATAATTTGTCATTAATTTCCTATAGTTGGATCGAAACAGTAGATTTCCACTGTCGATACAGTTAAACAAAACCCTACTGTTAACTGTTTTTCCTCATAATAACAGTAATATTAGTATGTTTATTTAACCAAACGCAACATTCTATGTAAACACAGCTTTGTAAGCATATATTCGTCCACTCTAAGTCTAGCTTATGACGTCATCAGTCAATTACATCTTGTATTGTCAATTGAAGCCAATTCACTTGTTAACGGACAGTCGAGACGTTATTTAATGCTGGGTTACGGAAGCTTCAAATTATTTAATTACTATCTAATGAAATAGTGTTAGATTGACTTAAGTTTCAACGGGATAAAACTCAAGTTACTTAGTTCGGTACATTTCCTGAAGTTATCGACCTAAAAACAGTAATCAATGGGAAACCGGTCATAAGAGATGTCTAACAACCATTCGAAACCTACAACAAAGAATTAATCCCACAATAAGTTGACCAACCAGTCGATTCCTTGTACAAACTCGACAAGTAAATGTATAAATCGGCCGATTTTTTTTTATACTATAAGGTGGCAAACGAGCAAGCGGCTACCTAAATCCGCCGAAATGGCGAAGCGACCGCTGCCCATAAACATCCACATTGCAGATGCGTTGCCTACCCTAAATCGACGGAGGAAGGGACGCACACAAAGAGGATATTTCCCTTTCCTATGCGTCTTCTCCACCGTCAAATCCACTTTCCCATCCACCCTTTCCTTTAAGGAAAGGATGGAAGGGACTAAAGTTGGGCCTCCGGCACCACACTCATCAGACTAAACGCGGAATTGCTTCCACTTCACGCCTGTCTTCTGTGTGGTCGTGGTATTGCACCGGGCGAGCCTACCCATTCGTGCTAAGATGTTAAAGTGGACTCTACCACTGTTATAATAAGTCGAGTATATTGTAGTAATAAGTAAATAATATTTGATACAGTTATCGAGAGCACAAAACTTATAATTTGGTTAAAAACTTCTAGTGGAGCGTAGAATAGTTTGCCCGTTCGATAACGTCATTATGAACCTTTGTGTTTACTTTCAATGTGTTAGGAACTTCCTAAATTAATGAGATTACTTCGTGAATCCTGGTAACTTTCAGATACATTCTGATACTTTTTACCAAAGACATTAAAAGAATAGACGAGGCATAGTGAACAATTTTTTTTTACCGGTACTTTCTTTGAAAGGTACTATATCAGTTGTCAAGTTTATTGCCACCTCGTGTCCTATTGACATGTATTAAACATCTATATATATAAAAGAAAGTCGTGTTACACTATTTATAACTCAAGAACGGCTTTACCGATATGGCTGAAAATTGGTGAGGAGGTAGCTTAGAGACAGGAGACGGACAAAGGATACTATTTATTCCGTTCGATAGCGGTGGATGGATGGAAGTTTCTTAGAGTTTTTAGCCTAAACGGGTAAACAGATTTCGATGAAATTTGGTATAGACGTGGAGGATAGTCTGGAAGAACACATAGGCTACTCACTTTTGTTTTGTTTTTTATTCCACGCGGACGGAGTCGTGGTCGAAAGCTAGTTTTACATAATTATAATAAGCTCCAACTATATTGACATATAGTTTTGAGGTCTAGACAAGAGATAGTGTTAGTGAGATTATATGAAAATACTGAAGTGAAGTGTCAACTATGCCTCCTCTATATATTTTTTTAATCTCTTTGCTATTAAACTACTTGATGTGTTTGATCGAGGAATTTCTACATCTATGGAGACATTTTTAAAAGTACTGTTATCTCATTTTAATCAGAGAACGGGAGAGAGATGTCAATATATTTTTAAGAAATCCAGTTCAAATGTTTTCGTAGGAGGCAGGTAACAGCAGTAATGAGTGCAAAACGGATTCAGAGCCGGGCTCGCCTCTTAGTATACACGCTCCATCATTTTCAAGACAGCCAAGTAACACAGATAGTCGAAAATCTATATCTTCCACTCAAGTAAGTTGAATAATAAGGTTGTGTGTATGAGGTCTTGCTTAAAACCCTTTGTATGAACCCTCACAAGATGAATGGCATATCATAACAAAAATATTAACGCGCAAAATGTATAAAGATGTAAATTTTTCGCCATAAAACGGGAGAATCTGTCTACGCTATCTGATTATTTGCTCTATTTCATTTGGTTGGGATGACGCACGCGTGACGTAGTGACGCGACAGGCATACATCAAATGCGTCACGTCTGGGTCAGCCCTTTTGTTAGGTTCTCATGTAATTCTGGCAGTTAATTTTATCTTATAACAATTAAAATTATTACAAACCAACTATTCCTGTGCGGCTTCATCCGCATTACATAAAAACTGTATTTTATTCTTTACGTTTCGTAAAACTTTCAAATGCAAATGTCAAAATTCATCAAATGTTCCAATGACAACGAAGGACATTGAAGTTGGCTGAGAGTTTATGAGTAACCATGGCAACCTTGCTTTTTTGCTGTTTTTGGCAGCCTTGTATTTTTTGTCCCTTTCCCGCATAAAGGTTTTTTCCAATTTATTTACCCCTAACTTAATAGTGAAAATATACACGCCTATAGCGTGTCGTAAGTGTAGTGCTTTTTATTGAAGTAAGAATTATTCAAAGATGTGCTGTGATTGTTGACATCCTACATAACTAAGTACTTAGTGTGTGTTTACGCTTTATTGCATGAAATAACGCTAGAGTAAGGCAAAAGTATCTTTAATTCTCATCGAACTCAAATTTCTATAAATATTCTGATAATTTAACTCCTACATGCAATTTCGTATATTTCGTTTTTTTCCTGTAACATTGAAAGGACGCGCACCACGAATGGAGTGAAACTGACATCCTAACTCATGGTATCAGTGGGCTCAGTCTACATAGAACTGAAAGCATAAGCCAACGGTCCATAGCCGGCCTCAAGCGCACCGGGAGTAAGGGAAGCGCTTACAGCCTTCGAAGTATAAGAAAAGAGGTCCCTAAACCAGCAGAGAAACCCACGATACCTGACTCTGGTTTCGGCACGTTGGAGATTAAACTAGCTTATGATAATGCTACGTCATCACTTGCTGTGACAGTCTTAAGAGCTAGAGGTCTGATCGGGATGGATATGACAGGATTATCAGACCCATTCTGTAGATTGGAAATTTTACCAAGAGGTATGAATTCCCTTTCAATATACGTTTTGTTTGCAAAGATTCTAGAAAGTTCATTTTAACGCATTTCCAGAAGGGACTTATTCGAACAGACTCCGAACAAAGACCGTACACAAGACGAAGAATCCTGAATTCAACGAAACAGTGCACTTTTTCGGTATCACTGAATCTGATCTGGCTGCGAAGTCACTGGAAATATTTATATTTGATGATGATAGGTAAGACAACATCTATATATATAAAATAATGTCGTGTTAGTTACACTATTTATAACTCAAGAACGGCTTTACCGATATGGCTGAAAATTGGTGAGGAGGTAGCTTAGAGCCAGGAGACTTACGTCGGATACTATTTATTCCTTTCGATAGCGATAGATCGATAGATGTTTGTTAGAGTTTGTAGCCTAAATGGGTAAACGGATTTCGATGAAATTTGGTATACCAAATATACGTCTATAGACGTGGAGGATAGTCTGGAAGAACAAAGGCTACTCACTTTTGTTTTTTTTTAATTCCACGCGGACGGAGTCGCGGGCGAAAGCTAGTAAATAATAGTTCGAATAATATCGGTCATGTAACTTTAGCAGAAATCATGTTTCTCTTGAATTACCTCATGCATACTGTCCATAATAATTTTCGACTACCGTTCATAATCTTACTAATATTATAAATAAGTTTAGGTGAATGTTTGTTAGCGGTTTTAGCCTAAACTGCTTTTCAGATCGCGATGAAATTTGGCATAGATGTAGAGGATAGTCTTGAAGACGACATAGACTACTTTTGTTTTTTTTTTAAAGCTAATTGTTATAAAAAATCAGTTGGTAGTACCAATGAAAATTAGCACCAAATGTTTTAGGTATGGTTGCGACGAAATGGGTTCCGCTACAGTTTCCTTGAGGGATTGTGTTAAAGCCCCCGTCCAGCTGCGGCTGGCTTTGTCCGGAGCCAGTGGCAGTGAGCCAGCTGGGCCCAGGGTGCTGTTAGCGCTTTGTTACAACACCAAGAAACGTGCCCTTGTCGTCACCATTTGTAGAGCTGCTGAACTGCCGCCTCAAGACAGCAATGGATACTCAGATCCTTTCGTCAAATTGTAAGTCCAATCACACCTACAATCATTGAATGGTCTTAGTGTAGAGTTGTGCTCAATCTACACTCAAAGTTCTTTGGTAACCAGTACAGGAATAGGCCAGTTTCGCAGTATTCCTTTAACTTTTAAAATTACTAATGCTATAATCTCCATTAGTGGTTTCTTCACTATTACTTCTTTAAAGCTATTTAATTGCTTCGACTAAATAACTTGCTATCTTCAACAGTAGGTATTTATTATTAACTAACAGCCGAATACTGAAACGACATTTAAATATGTAACAGCGTCTTTAATGATAAGGTACACTCTTGCTCTCTCTCTCTCTCTCTCTCTCTCTCCCTCCCTCACTCTCTTGAACTCCAAATTCCTTATAAATTTCGACGTCTATCAGATTGTAAGCGCGTACGAAGCGAAGTATTTAAATTCGTTTCAGTATTTGGCCGTTAATATTAGGATTAAGTTCTCCGTAGCCAACGTGTTACTCTTTCCAGACATCTGGATCCTGACCCGTACCACAAAAAACACAAGACATCAATCAAATGGCGTAATCTAAATCCCGTTTGGAACGAGGAGTTTCCATTCGAGACGCGTCCGACGGAATTATCGCGGCAAAATTTAACATTGACTTTTTGGGACAAAGATTATGGAAAACCGAATGACTTTTTAGGCAGTTTAGTGTTAGGCGCCAGTAGTAAAGGGCGAAGGTTGAAGCACTGGATGGACTGTATCAAGTTCCCAGACCATAGACACGAGCAGTGGCACGCTTTGACTGATACACACCATTTATAAATGAAACCAGAGACAATATGATGCACAGATATTTTAGTAATTATCGGATATTTTACAAAAATTTAAGAAAAATGATTGCTTAGGTTCATTCATTTGAATAGTTTTATCTACGTAGATGATGAAAATGGTCTTTAAATTTGAAATGTCTGTTACTTTACGTTACTTTTAATTTTTATTCTTACTATTTGACAATTATTTACTAAAAAAAACTAACCTTAAAAATGTAATAAGAAAACTTATGAAATAATAGATTACAAAAAGTTAGTTGCTGTTATTGTTATAAATTGTATTATATAATAACGAAATATTATATTTGAATTAAAACTAGTATTTTTCTATAATATATTGCCAAGTTAAGTGTGCCAAAATATTACGTAAAGTAGTAAATGCAGATTTACGGAAAAATTCCATATATAAAAATATTTACCTTGTTATCTATCCTACATTATTTATGGACATGTTATGCGACGAGACGACGGGGACATAAACCAGAAAGTGTTAAGAATGAATGTGGATGGCTACAAAGGTGGAGGAAGACCGAAGAAAGTATGGATGGATTGTGTGAAAGAGGATATGCTTAAGAAGGGAGTGGATTCAGATATGACGGCTGATAGAAATGTATGGAAGAGTAGCACATACTGTGCCGACCCTCCGTAAGGGATAAGGGCAAGTTGATGATGATCTATACTACATTGCGCGATTTACATAAGGCATTAGATATAAAAATATTTTTATTATATTTATGTGTTATCAATATGAATGTAAACGGAACTCTGTATCTAAATAGTAAAATATTTTGTCCATTTAAAAACGTTTTATTTGACGCTGTTTCATTTCCTACTAAATAACAACGGGGAGGGTATAGATATGACAGAAAAGAGATTCCTTGCCACAGAAGCTGGATCGCTAGTACAAAATATGATTACTCTCGCTCGCCTTCAACCCCTAGAGACTCCTGTCCTTACGAGAATTAATGTGATACTCGAGGTATTGCACAGTTTTCATTATTTTATGTCCTTGACATATAATTATGTTTGTTAATCTTGTTAGTTACAGTTAATATACTGAAACTATTATTTATTATATCATACTAGTCTTTCCCGTGCGACTTAATCCGCGTAAAATTATAAAAACTTTATTTCATTGTTTACATTTGTCAAATTCTCAATTGCAAATGTCAAAATACCAATTACCTTACTATGGCAATCTTGCTTCCTTCATGTTGGCAGCAACTTATGGTCTCTTTTCCACGTTAGGATTTTTATCCAATTTATTTATCACCTAAGTTTAATAGCGTGAAAATATATAGCCTAAAGCGTGACGTAAGTGTAGGGCTCTTTTATTAAAAAAAAAATATTCAAAAATATGCTGTGATTGCTGACATCTTAGGCAATAAAGAAGTGTGTGTTTACACTTTATTATATTAAGTATAGAGGTATAGATAGATAATTAATATTCAAAATATTTTTTTCTTATAACTAGTAATAAGTACTTATGTTAAAAAAACAAATATTTTGCAAATAGCACATAAAATATTCATGAATTAATCGCATTTTCTTTGTGAAAATGTTAAGGTTGATTTTCCACGAAAGGTTCGCTTTCGTTTTAAAAACAAAGGTCGATTTAAACCTTTCCCAGAAGGCAAATATAACCTTTAGAGCGCGCACACCTTTGCCTAAACTATCGCACAACTGTTGTGCGATTGTCGATTGTTTCGCAGCCCCAACTGTTTAGTTGCACAACTAAAAACCGAGAAGTGTGCGCACCTTATAATATAGAAATCAAAGTGAGACTAAATAGTTGTGCGATAGTTTAGTTCAAGATGTGCGCAAGCTCTTAACATAGAGACAAAGTACAATTATTACTTTTTGTATAACAAATATCTTATACAAAGAATTTATCGATAATAACTCCCATATTGAATATTACGAACAATAGAAAACTTTCCGCATCAAGACTTAATGAACTTTTATTATTTCCTAATAATTTCGAGGTTAATACGCAAGCGTGTCTTTATTTATTAATCTCGATATATTTTTATACCCAAAATATTGAACAAACCTACTTCTATACTTAATATAATAAAGCGTAAACATACACTTCTTTGTTACCCAAGATGTCAGCAATTACAACATATTTTTGAATTATTCTTTTTTTAATAAAAAGCTCTACACTTACGTTACGCTTTAGGCTATACATTTTCACGCCATTAAACTTAGGGGATAAATAATTTGCATAAAAACCCTAATGTGGAAAAGACACCATAAGTTGCTGCCAACATCAAGGAAGCAAGATTGCCATGGTTTGTCATCATGCCATGTCATTTTGACATTTGCAATTGAGAATTTGAGAAATGTAAACAATAAAATAAAGTTTTTATAATTCCACGCGGATGAAGCCGCACGAGAACAGCTAGTTATTTTAATAAACAAAAGGTATTGACAATTTCAGGTGTAACATCTTTATTTCATGAAAAAAATATTACTACGGTACTGAAAAAACAAGCATGATCCTAAGAATTCTATTTTTGCTCTCTGCTCTGCTCTATTTCTATTATTGCTTTTTCTAAACCAATTCAGCTAATTTCAGTAAGTTCTAGTCTACAAGTTATCTTAATCATACTTCATACTAATATTATAAATGCGAAAGTTTAGATGGATGGATGGATAGATGTTTGTTAGAGTTTGTAGCCTAAACGGCTGAACGGATCTCGATGAAATTTGGTATAGATGTAGAGGATAGTCTACTCATATGGGTTATAGGATAGGCTACTCACTTTTGTGTTTTTTTTTAATTCCACGCGGACGGAGTCGCAGGCGAAAGCTAGTAATATTATAAATGCGAAAGTCTATATGGACGGATATTTGTTAGAGTTTGTAGTCTAAACTGCTCAACGGATATCGATAAAATTTGGCATAGATATAGAGAATAATCTGGAAGAACACATAGGCTACTTACTTTTTTTTGACCGACTTCCCAAAAGAAGGAGGTACTCAAGTCGTCTGTATGTTTTTTTTTTTTATTTTTATTATTTTTTTTATGTGTGTTACGGAATTACTCCGC
>LD689125.1:0-13451 GCA_003118335.3 Papilio memnon
ATGTAAGTAATAGGTCAACAACACAAGAAACATCTAACATCACATTTTGAGTAATAGATATTATATTTTATCATAGGATAAGGAAAATGTCACAACAAATCATGAGCATAATAAGTAGGTAAGGTATTTTATCACAATTTAAAAACCAAATATTTATCATCACAATGTAAGTAATGGGTTAACAATACAAGGAACATCTAACATCACATTTTGAGTAATAGATATTATATTTTATCATAGGATAAGGAAAATGACACAACAAATCATGAGCATAATAAGTAGGTAAGGTATTTTATCACAATTTAAAAATCAAATATTTATCATCACAATGTAAGTAATAGGTCAACAACACAAGAAACATCTAATATCACATTGTAGTAATATATTATTACCATCACATGTGCTTATCATCACATCTTGGGTGATAAATCTACATCACACAAACATTTCATCGTCAGACAAATAAAGTTAGATAAATGTTAAGCATAACAAGTAATATAGGCATTTTATCACAATTTCGAAATCAAATAATTGTTATCAAAATGTAAGTAATAGGTCAACAAAACAAGAAACATCTATCATCACATTTTAGGTAATAAATCTATAACTCACAAATATTTTATCGTAAGAAAAGTAAAATTAGACAAGACTTAAGCTAAATAAGTAATATAGGCATTTTATCACAATTTTTAAATCAAATAATTATCTTATAGGTAAATAATATGTTACGAGCGTGGGGAATAGAGTTAAAACGCTTTTATAATTTCTTCTTAAATCTATTAACGACTCTCAGAGACAGCGAATCCCACACACACACAATTGTACGTTTACACTTCACTATACGCACAAACACAGATTCAGTAACACTGAGCACTTTAACTTCACGGTCACTTAATCTTCTTCGCAATTCACTGAGGACACCTACTTCACAGCTCACGTTCCACCGTAAGACTACCTCGAGTCACGCCCGACTCCCCTTATATACCCCGAATTTCGATCTTCTTTTCGTTATTCATTTGTCACTTTATACCAGAACTTTCTCGATAGTCCGAATTACATAAATTTAATAATGGAACATTCTCGATGCCGTTTCGAATATTCCAGACATCTTTTTGCGAACGTCATTTTCGCTACTCGCTGCGATCGAACATTCTGGAAACAGCTCGATTATTCGTCGGATATGAATTTCACTATTCATCAATAGATTACGTCGCGACAATTATAATTATTTTAATGTAGGTAATGGATAAATCATCACAAAATATATTGAAACCCATATATTTGGCAATTAATGGCAATAATTGGCATTTTAGGTAGTAAATCGACATTCACTTTCCACATATTCACAACGGGTTTAGGAAAATGACAGGATTGTTCAGTATTAAGCATTATTAGGAATATGGGTTTTCACCCAATTTATATAATTTGGATAATAATTATTACAAAGTATTATATTAATAGATTAAAACACAGACATTTAACATCCCAATTCATCACATCATCACAGCCATCACATAATGTCACCTCACACCGAATGCAATGCGTAAACATATTGATAGATCGACAGCCAAAAAAAATACTCATCGTCACATTTTGTTCAATAAATACCAACGTAAAGGTAATGGATTAAATATATCAACATTGGTATCATATTTTGTTAGAACAACAATAATGTAAAATTACATTATATGCAATAGATAAATAAAACAAGCATGTATCCTTAATTTAAGAAATACAAAAATGTCGACTGATAGAGTACTCTATTAGATGAAACAGCGCCATCTATCAGCTTAGTTATAAAACGAGCTTTTAGAGTTTTAAGGGACACTCGAAAAATACAGCAAAATATGTTACGACGAATGTGATTTTAAATCGTTTATTATTTACAATTTTTTTAGAAATCAGCTTTTCACGTCCACTGACTGCACTGTATATATTTTGTGACCCTATGACCTCTGGAGAAAAAAACTAATTTTGATGTCAGCTCAATCGTCAAAATTAGCCGGTTAGGCTCTAGGCCATCATTATAGAATTTAAAATATGTATAATACAATATCACATACATCAAAACTAAGATAAGCGAGAATACAGTATTTTCTTTGTCGGTCGGGTAAAAAAACTTTACACTCTTTTTCAGTTGGGTAAACATCTGCCTGTGATATCAACTTATAGCCAATAGATAATAATAACGAAACCTCCACTTACGAAATTTTAATGATTCATCTTGCTTGCACATGCCGTATTCCACTAGTTGTAATTATTTGATGCAATTTTATTTGGTAGTAGTTTTAAATGTACTGTAATACTACATAAATGTATAAGAAATAAAATGTATAATGAATAATGAGTTTTATTTTTACTACATCAAAATCACCGTACCCGCTTCACGTCGCGTTTTATTATTAAAATGCCTTGGCCATTTTCCGACGCTGAAGCAAGGCCGTTACATTTTACAAGAAGTATCCCTTTTTTAAATTAAGGAAAAAATACTTATAATATTTGCAGCAATCGAAGTCAACAACAACGAGTCAAGGTGGGACATATTGCTAAGTATCTTTGTTGTGAATCTCAAGGAAAATCTGAAGCGCCCATAATTTCATGGTCCGAATAAAAATGAACCGCCTACAAGATATAGTGTTACTCGTAAATGTAACTAATCAGCGCAACTTTCACATAACCTGTAATACATTTTTTTTATAATATTCACCCTAGCCAACTAAGCTAGGGTAAATAGTATACAAAAAATAACTATAACATTAGTATTTACCCTATTTAATTTATTTAGGGTAATTAAAAATTTTCACATTTTCAGTTTAATGTTTCATTGTGTTCTATGGGACTTATTTAAATTTAATATAGTCAGAAAAAATATTTGTTATTTTCTCACTACTCAGTCAACTGCCAGTCAAAAGTTTATAATTAGGGGAGATTATAATAAAGTGCATTGTAAATTGGAACATATTTCAGATTCTTCCAGAAAATAAAATAAACGCCTAATTGGATAATTATTTTCTTAAATAATAAGCTCGTACTATCTTGGTACGAGCTCTAGTTGTAAATGATAAGGAATAAATTATAAAATCAGTATTAATAAATCATTCTATTGAACAATTTGAATAATAATTTTCTTTTATTGAATTTGAAAAATTGAAAAAAAAATGTCAATTTTCTTATTAACTCATTTATAATTAAGACAGAAAAAAGTTTTTTGTACCTTAATTTTTATAATAAAAATTTCAGCAACAAAAAGGTATCGCCCGAACAGGGGGTTGAACCCTGGACCCTTGGATTAAAAGTCCAACGCTCTGCCACTGAGCTATTCGGGCTGTACTTTATATAGCGAATAAATCCTACATATCCGTCATTTTTCACTAAAAAATCGTAATAAGTATAGTGTTTTTGAATTTCAATGCCTTTATCTACATATTTCCCATATGTAAATCTTACTTTACATGAATTGAAAAAAAAAATCCCTCCGTCTAAAGTTAACCGCCTTAAATTTAAATACATTTCAACGCTTATTAAAGTTCCAAATATTATTTGATTGACATTCATAATACGGTTTAAATTAAGATCGTCAATTATTGAGTCACATTTGTTTGTTTTCGTTAAAGAGACGTAGTTCGTGCGTACGTCGATATAGCAGCACAAAATGGAAACCGAGTCATTCCTATTGATTGCCGACTGTTTTACCGACCCTTATTGATTTGACGCATCTCGGTACTTTACAGTACTCTAATGAGGTTATACCTCGTTAGTCGTCGTTAATGTATGCTATTAATCAATTTTGGATGATTATTAATGAATTTAAGTTATAGTGTAATGTTATTTAAAAACACGTAAGTGATTTGAGATAAGGAGATATATATTTTGCAATGAAAAATATATATTTTTTATCATATTCTACGTTTTGCAATCCTAAGGGAAAAGTCTGGCTTTATGAGGGTTTTTTAGCATTTATATACGAGTAATGTTGCAAAAATAATCGTCTGCATCACAAGTTTATCTTTGTGTAGGTAAGTAAGGTTATCAGCTGTGTCTCAAAGATTCCATAATGTGCACGACGAGGTCATTGCTGCTTTTTGTAGTTTTATATTAATAAATCATAATAAATCTATTTTCTATTCAATCTACTACTATTATTTTACTAGTATTGTTCACGTCATTTACTCAATAACAATATTTTTAGTGTTCGAAAGAAAATATTGCTTTTCAATTTTTTTTTCTTTAATTTATCGCCAAAATATTTAAAAGTCCAGTAAAATTTCGCCGTGTGGTTGTTTTTAGCTTATAAAACTCTTTGTTTAGATTTCATAAGGTTTTATCAATTTGTTATGCATAGTTAACTAAATGTGCTTCATATATACCTTGGACATGAATCTTACTAATATTATAAATGCGAAAGTTTAGATGGATGGATGCTTGTTACAGTTTGTAGCCTTATCTGCTGAACGGATCTCGATGAAATTTGTCATAGATGTAGAGGATAGTCTGAAAGGACACATAGGCTACTTACTTTTGTTTTTTTAATTCCACCCGGACGGAGTCGCGTGCGAAAGCTAGTTAATTACCCTTGCCATATTGCGTAAGCATTTGGAACTTATTTATTTACGCACATTAAAAAGTGATGTAATAAAAAAAAGTAATTAAAGTGCCTCCACCGGGCCAGGATTTTTATTTTCTTGCTTAGAAATTAAAGAATATTTATGTAATATAAACTTTTTTTATCAAAAATACATATTATAAAAAAAGACAAATAGAAAATAATAAAATTAGTTCAATTGTGTTCAATTGCCGCCATGTTTGACCCTCGCGCCACATTCGCATTTCCATCATGGTGGTTATCACCGATTGATGCAGCATCTGTGAAATTAATGTTAAATTGTAGTGTTTGTTTGGCTGGGCCGATTTCGACCGGATTTTCACTGAAGGGTAGCTGAAATTGATGGGTAGATTATAGGCTACTTTTTATCTTAATATTGCGTGGACGAAGTCGCGGGCAACAGCTAGTATGTAATATATGTAGATAAGTACTTACCAAGAGACGAATCAGTGTCCCATAACACAGTTTCGCAAACCGATTTGCTGTGATTTTGAGTCATAAATGGCTCAAGGCCCTCTACCTGGAAATAAACATTAATATTAATACGTGAAGCAAAAACTTTGTACACTTTTAAAGGTAATCGCGGTAAAGGATGATTGTGAAATTCAATAATGTAAATTTTAAAACAAGACTCATCACAGCGTAAATGTAATCGACCTATCGTAGCTGTACCTAGTGCTACGAAGGAGCTACAATGCTACGAGGTCCTTACAAAGAATTTCATAACGCATGTCATTAATTAGAATGACGTTATGTTTTGTAAAGTATTTCGCCGGTTAATATCAGTAGTATCAAAATCCTTTTAAACACAACTTCTGGAAATTACATAATTATGTAACAGCTTTCGCCAGCGACTGCATCCGCGAGGAATTAAAAAAAAACAAAAGTAAATAGCCTATGTGTTCTTCCAGATTATCCTCTACATCTATGTTAAATACATCGAGATCCGTTCAGCAGTTTATACAAACTCTAATATCCATCCATCCATAAACTTTCGCATTTATAATATTAGTAATAAGTAAGATGGTAGCACGAGAAAGGCGATTAAACTTATCGTAACGGAAAAGTATGTATCCATAGCTGTATGCTTGTAGAAGAAGCGAGAGATGTGTGCTAGAGTTAAATGAAAGTCCCTTATCTCTGGCTTCATCTGTTAACTGCAAACAAATGCATAGAAATTGATTACATTGTTGAAACTGTTACTTACATTCATCTTCATTATATTCATGTCAACAGCGAAACTCTTGACTAGGGACCCGAGAAGTTCTAACGTTTCGGCCAACTTATTAGAGGGACCGTTATGAGATTGTTCATGTATTGCTGCTTTCATGATTTTCTTTGCTAAGGACTTAGCTAATACCTTTGTGTTAAGGGTCGCATCGTACACAGTGCCAGGTGGCGCGCTGCAAAATTCATAAGTTTCAGTATTAAAAAGTGCCTTGTCATGTCTTGTCTAGGAGTGTCTAGGCCATTGACATACTACAATCCGAGTAGTTAGTAATAAAAAGAGCATTAGTTTAGATTTTTAATAATAAATCTATCAAATCACATAAAGACTCGTTGACTTACGCGGAAACTCTCAGTCCGAAGTTACGATCTTCAAATCCACGCAAATATAAGGCTAACGCACGCAGGTTCGTACGCATCTTTTTGTTCCCCTTCTTTATGACCACGTCGATATTCACTGTCGTAATGGACTGCTCCAACAAGGTCTTTTTAATCTTAATTAGAGATTAGGGAGATTAAGATGATATCAAGATAAGGGGCCTAGTATGAAAACTTGCGACAAAGTATTCGTAACGTCATCGACCAAATGTATATGACATTTGTGCCGCGCCCATATAAAGTACACGGACAAATCTCATACAAATGTCGATTATTTTACGAATAATCTGTCGAAAATTTTCGTGCTAATCCCTCTATACATAAATTTTAGATTAAAACTTGTAAAAGAGGCCAACAGTGCTCTAGATATTTATGTTCGAGCTTCATTTCCATATACAAAATGGTTAGAACAATATATTATGGATTGCCAATCTACGTGAAGAAAAACAATAAATAATTTCGGCCTATGCTTCTTCACGGATCGGTGTAAAACTACTGTATTTAAAGAGTTTCTTCTATATTGCGCAGCTGTTGCATATGGCTCTACCACTATAGGAATATTTTAAAAGCTTAATACCTTAATGTTCAAAGGTAAAATCATATGGTCGTGGGTTCGAATCCCACTATTCGACTATTGATGTGAATCATATCTTAAAAAATATTTAGAAGAAAAAGTCCAAAATTTATTTAGAAGAGTTACAAGATTTCTTGAAATTTACTTATGCATCAAGAGAATATGGGAAGGTTGAAATGTCTCTACTTAAACCCAGTCTTCTATGAGGAAGTAGAGCAGTGATTCCCAAAGTGGTCCAGATGGACCCTCGCGTGAACGACGGAAGGAAATAAACTTGGGGGTTCACATGTTGAAGAGTGACAGCAGTAAAATGATTGACGAGGAAAAATAGTTTGTGAATATCTAGGCTAAGTCCACAGTCAATGCTAAACAATGACTTCAATCAATGCAAAATGGTAAATTGCCTATAGCATTCGAAAATAATATTATTAAATTAGAGTAGTGCAGAATAGTGTAAACGCTAGAAAAATATTGATAATACATACCATATACTTGGCAACAAGCGACTCTCTAATCATTTTTACCCTTACTTCAACATTAATGCCACTCTTATTAAGAGTTTCATTGTATGTTGCTTCGTCTTTGCCCGTAATCTCGAGATCCAAATCCATTTTTTCCCTTAAAAAGAAAAAAAACGTTGATTTTTTTTATACAAATAGTCATTACATTTTGTACTTCACAGTTAACAAGTTAAATTAAAAGAAATCGGTTAATTCAGTAATTTACTTTTATGTTTTTCGCTAATGTTTCGTATTTAATTAGCACGTTGTAATATTACTCGAATCGCGCTAGACCAGTTGCACTTTAACCATCCGCACGCCAAGTTAAAGGAAAAATATAGCTCCATACTTTAGAATTTAGGAGATTGATTTAGTAAAATCCTTTTAAACCCACGTGGTAAAGGAAACCCCTAAGCATACCTCATTAGACTTTCACAGTATTAAAAAAAATACTTGGAACACCGTTCTATAAAGTACTAGCTTTCGCCGCGACTCCGTCCGCGTGGAATTAAAAAAACAAAGGTAAGTAACCTATGTGTTCTTACAGACTATCCTCCAAGTCTATAGCAAATTTCATCGAAATCCGTTTACCCGTTTAGGATACAAACTCTAAAAAACATCCATCCATCCATCCATCGCTGTCGAACGGAATAAATAGTATCCTATGTCCGTCTCCTGGCTCTAAGCTACCTCCTCACCAATTTTCAGCCATATCGGTAAAGCCGTTCTTGAGTTATAAATGGTGTAACTAACACGACTTTCCTTTATACTCGTAAATATTCATGTTTTTTTAAGTAACTTTACTGAAAGAATCACATCGCACCATAGAAGCTTTAAGGAATGAATTTCGTATAAATTTGTCCTTGTTCTCGACTACGCAGTAGCAGAAATTTATGTACATATGTGCAAAACAAGTCACTAGTCTCTAGACTAGTCGATCAACAAGTTTATCCTATTATTTTTATTTCTATACTACTTATTTGACTTAGTTATTTCAATTCGAATAAATTGAACCCTGCGCTTGATATACTACGCCCGCGCGAAATTAAACAAAAGCAAGTAGCCTATGTGTTCTTCCTGACTAAATTTCATCCAGATCCGTTCAAATAAACAAACTCTAACAAACATCGCTCCATCCATCAAAAGTTTCGCATTTATAATACGAGTATAATTACGTTTTATGATCAACTCTCGAATTAAAAACAATAATAATTTCCTGAAACCTAGGCTATTCACCAACTCTAATATGCTGTAAGTTTTTTGCCACGATTTATTTACAAAAATACGCCCATGACAGGAATAAAACTCGACACTTCGTTCGCCTTGTATTTGTTTTTCATAAAAACAATAAATAAAACGGCTGATGGCAAGAATCTCTTGATGTTCATACGATATAAACAAAAACAAAATAAAGAAAGCAATATTACGATCATTTTTAAGTAACTAAATTAACCTCACTTTCATAAAATATTTTAAACCTTACAGTAAAATCTATGCCAAAACTCCGTATACAAAATCCTAACCTAATTGTGTTGGATGGGATAATAACCATTTTCTGAATTAATTGAAAAGTAACAATTTCATTTAATCAAATATCTAAATTATAAACTTACGTTTTTATTATTCTTCAAAAATTTCACTTACAATTTCAGTTTTACAGGAGGTGACCGGTAGCGGTCTAATTTGCGAGAGATATGGAAACAAAGTGAGACAGTTGCCTTCGCACGTTACAAGATTAAGGAAAATATGTACCATAGGGTGAATATATTCGGCTTATAAAATTATGGGACTTAAAGCTTTCTAGAAAATTCCGCCGTGCTGTGACGTTTGTATTTAAACTTTGTTAATGTGATAATATTATTTGTAAAATATTAATACAAGTGTATTATTTCAGAATTACACTAATTAATACCATTCCTTACTGATTCTGTACTGAATTTTATCAGTTTTCTTCGGTAACTGATAAGCAACATAGCTATGACGTTAATCAAATTAATTAAAAAGCCCTACACTTACAACACCCGCTTACATATATTAACTCTATTAAACTTAGGGGGGTAAATAATTAAATAGTAGTTATTTGTGCATTTGAATTTTGACATTTGCAATTGAGAATTTGACATACATAAACAATAAAATAAAGTTTTTATAATTTCACGCGGACAAAGCCGCATGGGAACAGGTAGTTGTTACATAAACTGTCAGTCAGTATTTGGTGTGCGAAAATTTCTCTACCGACGCCTTAAGAACGATAAAAATAACTTTGAATCTGAATAAATATTCCCGTTCTAATATCATGGTGTCACGCCGGTACCTACTCGAAGTGTTGTTTGTTTCATGCGCTGCGTTTTCACCTTAAAATGATTGCACAACATTATAGTTGTACTGACTGTAGTTATCGGATAATGTCAATACAATATCTATATATCTATACTAGTCTATACTAATCTATACTTCTATACTAATATTATAAATAGGAAAACTTTGTATTTTTGTATGTATTTCATTCACGCAAAAACTACTGGGCCGATTTTAAAAAATCTTTCACCATTAGAAAGGTAATTAATCTGTGAGTAACATAGGCTATATTTTATTATTATTAATATTGAGGAACTATTAATAAGCAGCGTATTTCTGGACCGCGGCGTTAAAAATTCATTACGTTTTAACTTTTCTCGGCTTACGCTGCTTAAACCGTTAGAGGTATACCAAAATGATGTATGAAAGAATTGTAGATCTCAAAAAGTTCTACAGAAAAGTCCGCGATAGCATATATCTATCTTTAACGGTTTTTTTACACTAACCACTTTTTTGTTTACAAAATGAATTAAAATCGCCATGCTATTTGCGTCGTTGTTTTATTGGTTTCAATATCAATCCTTATCCATATAAATGCGTTTGTTGTCAGGAGAATTTAATGTAGAATGAATTTGTCTTCTACCGTATTTAAATTAGACCAATAGTTTAGAAGATATCGCGAACACAAACAATATGGGTAACCTAAATCAGTGCACAAACTACCGGGCTTAGAAATTTAGAATCTTGTATCAGTAGATTAATATTATTACGTAGATTACTACTAAGTTAATATTTTAGGTAATAGGTGGAAAAAAGGGGGCGCACGTATGTTTTGAAGTTTTGAACTCCACGCGGATGAAGTGGGGAAGTAAAAACATATGAAATTTCATAAAACATAGATTTTTTCAGGAAAACTGATGAGGGTAGGTTACTGTTTAGATCTCAGCCTACGACGGATGCACGCAATCGTGTAACCTCGATAGTAAGTTGTATTCAGCGTATGCAGTCAATACGAATTATTTTAAATTGATGAATATTTTACAGTAAACCGCGTCTTTAGCTGTTGCGTCACCAAAGTTCGAACAGCACTGGTCTTGTAACCTGAGTTCGATCCCTGGTTCCAGGGAAAAATGTGTTTACCGTATTTTTGACTATAAACTGTCGTGGTTTTTACAAATACAATGTTCGTAAGATACGGGTTTCTTACCATGGTTATAATCTTGGTGTCTGTATGAACGATTTGTCAACATATACGTGCTGACGACAATTTTTAAATAAAAAAAAGACATAAATGCTTAACTTTATAAGTCATTATCAATACTTACAAAATTTTAACTGTATTTGATTGAATGAATTCACCAAATAAACCTTCAAGTAAAATAAATATTAGGTAAGTATTTATTTTTCCATGCCATCTTTTGTACAGTGAATAAAACACTATTCGCGAAATGGATATGTAAATGGAGATGGTAAATTATGGAATACACAATGAAAACATTGCTTCTCAAGCTGGTAGTTTTTACCTCGTTACTTCTGACTTTTTTTTGTTACTTGCCTAGCACGCATCTAGGGATAAAGTTTAGTGAAAAGACAATAAACCAGACAGAGAAAATAATTGGAACATTGTTTCGACCTCCACGAAGTAGGGTCACCCCTTTTAAAATCATAATCGTGCCTAACCTAGACAGTACCCTAGGCTACTCTGCAATATTACATTATCAGTAATTAATTTCATGGTGACTTTGTGTAATATTTTCTTCTCTTAAGTACGCGATACTCAGAAAACTTTGAGAAGCCAGGTATTCTTACTGAATCACGCTATCAAAGGTTTTCGATTCGGAAGCATATATAGGAGCCGCGCTTCAATACTATTGGGGAGTCCGTTTCTACACAGGAAAACGGTGTCTGTGGAGTTATTTAATTACACACTCTTGTAATTCAGCTTGCAAGAGCACTGTTCACCCTAAGAAAACCCCCGCTGAACACAAAATGTGTGGGGTGATAACATGCGTAGAGGTATTCGGCCACCTCATCACCACTGCTGTAGAAGCTCTGACTCTCTTTTGGTTATTTTTTTTTAATGTAACATATTACGTAATTCATATTTGGATTTGGCTTTTGCGGCCATAACAGTTTTTAAAATGCAGGAAAGTTTTATCTTCACCCGAATGACGCAGTAGGATCGTTTTGCGCTTATGTAATACCTACCTGTGTAGACGTGAGGATTTGCACGTCTGTAAATTTTATTGGGACGATTTACAATTTAAATGACTGAACCGATCTTGAATGGTGGCGTGACATTCGATTCGTATGCCTCGACATCGGGGAACAGTTTTCGGGATATTTTTTTTTGCAATTACTGTAAAATGATTCAGTTTCAGTTTGATATTGAATAGAAAACATTTTAAGTGTAGATTAAAATATTATAATAAAATATATAGTCTGTCATGTCCACGCTCAAACTACACACACTTAAACAAATGTACATTATTAGTAATCGCTTGTTTTCAACGGAAGCACAAAGCTGATCTTGCGTTATATACGGTTGCTTTGTAACGTAGTGAAAATCAACACCTAGTGTATTGTGACCACACGATATATGTCATATTCATGGATAAATAAATTTATTACAATACTTTAGTACGGTCATATTTTTGTAATTTTATTAATTTAATTTGTTATAGTAATTTAATCATTACATTAATTAAAATACAACCTATGTAATCTGTATAATTATTTATTATGTTTTTTGTTAGAAAACCATTATAAGTCTTAAAATTTTAGTAATTACTTAATAAACATTTAAATCTAAATAAATGACTGATATATCAAATCAGAGCAAAAATTAATGGACATTAAAAATGAGCTGTTACGTATAAATATAAACAACGTGTCCTGATTTTAAGTATTCGTTGTTGTGTGCGAGATGGTTACCCTACTAAGGACGTGTATTTATGTTATCGTGTAAGACATTATTTCACACGATTCCCTTGGCGGTGCAGCTTACCTGTTGTGTTCTGGGCGAATTCGTGTCATTTAATAATTGCAATTACAGTTGGAGACTTTAGAAATTAGACGAGGTGTCCTTTCTGAATTATTGAAGTTTGAACTGTAAGTATTATTTAACAATTTTCGTATTAACTTATTAAAACTTTCGTGAGACATTATACTATATTCATTATAAATAAAAACACATTTTGTAAGATCGTTTTAAAAATATTTCTTTTCTTATTTAACAAATAATTTAAAGGAGGTTCGCGACTTTTTTCGAGCTTATTTTAGAGACGTGTTATAAGTTAAATATATAACATTTGTTACTTTTTCAGATTTACATTAAGCATGGATATAGAATCTGTGCTTTTGATGGACTCAGTGGGTGGGAAAACTGTGGAAATTCTCAAGGGACATGGATTCCATGTCACCGTAAGGAAGTCTTTGTCTAAGCAGAGTCTGATTGCTGAGATACCAGTAAGTGTTTTTACTTAATTTTTATTGAACTGTATGCATGTAGAACATCTAAAATTCAAAATTGAGGAAAATTAACTTTTTATGGTCCTTTATCGTTTAAAATCAAAGCGTGTAGCCAGTAGCGCTGTATTGTAGATTTCTCTTGTCAAATCTTACTATAGTTTGTCTATTAGTGGTACAAGCTTCTTTTGGCAGCCGGCAATGTTATGACATAAAAAATGATATTTAATGTCAGAGTAATAGTGACATAGCTTGTCAGTTCACTTCGCGTCTTTACGCATTTTGTGTGGTTACTTAATGTTATTCTATGAAAAAAGTGGTAAAAGTGTTTTAAAGTAGTGTTAAAGAGTTTTTTTTTAAAGTGGGGGATATTTTTATCGCGGAGAAGAAGTATGGGGTCCAG
>LD689125.1:22301-129376 GCA_003118335.3 Papilio memnon
TTAAGGTTTAAGTAATTTTAAGGAATTATTTCGTTACTTTTTAGTGTTTTTTTTCGAGAATGTTTTGTTTTTTTATAACTTCATGCTGTCAAATTTGCTCGCGACCTCTCTCTCCGGAATGGGTGGACCGATTTTGACGGTTTTTGACTGGAAGGTACGATGCACGCGAGAATGTTATGCCCTGTAATTGTTTTTAACTCCGCGCTAACGAAGTTTGCGGGCGACATCTCGTTGTAAATAAAAGAAGGCGTTTGTATTGACAGTCACAAATTTTTATTTGATATAATCATTCAACGAGTGATCGACATCGTTTTGTGCAGATACGACTGGTTTGAAACCTGTTTAAATTGCCGCCACAACCGCTGTATGAAAAACCTTTGCAAGTTCTCGTTGTCATATCGAAGTACCACCTGTACATAATAATATATCTTTTACAAATTAATAAAATTTGATAAGTATAATACATAAATGATATGAAATTGATATGCACATGATGTGACTTATATTGACTATCTGAGTACAATCTCTAATCTCTGAAATGGCTTCACCGATTTAATGGGACTTTTATGGAAGGCAGTTGAAATAGGTTTATTTTTTGATAGAAACATGGCGACGAAGTTGTTGACAACTTCGTCCCCATTCGTAAACGCTCCTAGATATGGCATGATGATGTTTAGTTAAATATCCTACGCAGATTTATTATCGCTTGGTTTTACAATTAAGCTCAGGTTTAATATTAACTTACATAGGATGATAACTGTTACATTTGCCAAAATCAGGTTGCAGTCTGCAAGATATCTCAAATGGAAGCCTGTAATCAATTGGGTCTATACCTGACACTGAAAATAATTACGTATATTGGAATAAAACATTTTACATGAAGTTGTTAGAACTTTTTACACTTACATTTTGTAACCGCAACAGAATACTCCAGAGCGCAATTGCTATATTTTATTTACAGGATTAAAACGCATGTCGCCCTTTCAAGAATAATTCAAGTTTCATATCATAATTATGTAGACCATTATTAATGATCGAGAGAGTCAATCTTCGCACGGCTAATATTAAAAGACAGTCCAACCATGTATCTATGAATGGGTGTTTGTTTACACATAGTAACGGAACGGAACGGCCCAATGGATCTCGCAGTTTGGCATAGATATAGAATATAGTCAATAAGGTCACATAGGCTACTAATTTTTTATTTCTCTGTACGGACGGAGTCGCGGGGGACATCTAGTAAAATACTTTTAAATTACGAAAAAGAGAAAAATAAAGCTGTGTACATACGTCGACAAGTGCTGTGACATGTTTTTATAGATTTAAATTGATTAAGATTGTATTCACAATTATTGCCGAAGGAACCCGCTTTGCAATCCTCTAATTTGACGTCAAAATAATACCTGGAAATTACATAATTTTTTATGAAGAAAATAATTATTACTGCAGTTTATAATAGTTAATCTGATGTTACTCACCGAGGTATGTTATAACCGCTTTTATTACAATCAAATGCAATGGGCTGCAATTTACATAGGACTTCGGGATTATAGAATATAAGATCTAAAAAATATAGGACAATGATATAAAGTGATAGTAGGTCAATAGCTTGTCTAAGCCTAACAATTAAACCTAATGCAAGGTGACTCTCAGTCCTTAAGAACTGAATTTCAGATGCGTTAAGTACATGAAACACGACAACGAAAATGTACACGGTAACAAGGTACATAGTTGCTGCGAAGTAATGACGAGAAAAGACTTATTTTAATCCGAGCATTCTTTACAGTAATTTGTTATATATTTAGTTTGTTACGTCTGTTTCAGTAAATCCAAGAGTACTGGAAAAATTATAAAATCACTAACTCACCATTTATAGTCGTACTTCGTACGGACGTTGAACTAAAGTTGAATTGGAGTTGACATTTTACTACATTTAATAAAAATAAAAATAAACTCAATAAATTCTCCGCCTTAGGATACATAAACGCTTCTTTACTCTGTTACATTGACAAGTAAATTATTGATTTATGTTTGAAATCAATTTCATGCAAAATTAAACACAATAATTCAATATTCGCATAAAAGATAATTAAATAAAATTCAGACGAAACGATTTTTTCTATTTCCTGCATTATCAGATAATTTGGCCAGATCACTGATAGCTTGATCAATAAGTTTCTTGTCGAATTCAGCAGTTATTGATTTTAAAACGTTATCTAAAACCCAAGTAGTGATCCATTTCTGATGAATATGAGTTTGTATTCTTTTTAACTTAACATGATAGTCCAATCGTCGTTTGACACTGTTATAAACATGCATTAACCTTTCTCTATAAAATGCTTCCAGTTGCATTGCGACATTTTCTTTTTTTGCTTCAATAAGTAACTTTTGGCCATCTGCTCTCCATTTTGCTAGTTCAGCTTCCTTGATTATATTTTCATGATATGATATTTCTTTTTTTCTAACTGAATTATAAGTTTTTTCTACATTTTCTACTTCTTTGTCCAAGGTTTCGCCAACTATAGCGCCGAATTTTTTTGTACCATAATACAGAATAACAACCGTCGATAAACCAATATAATATTCATGCTCCATGACGTATATTTCTTTACTAACCAAATAGTTTATAAGCATTATGCCAAAAATGTATGGTCCACTGACGCCGGTTATTGGTTTGAAGAAGACGAAAAATTCATCAGGTATGAATCCAAGACGTACTTTGCCAGGTTTCTCAGCTCGTTTAAGGAAACCGGTACCAGATTCGTCTAATTGCTTCTTATATTCCGGACATGTGTTAGTGTGTGTTGCAAATACAACTTTGTGCGTTAGATAACGTGGTTTATATTTCAATAACATCAATCTTTGGATATTCATGACTGAATAATTATGATAATTAACGATATTTCGTGACAAAATATGTTTACTTCATAATATTTGGTGAATTGTCAAATTATAATATGACATAAATATATTTGTTTTAAAACTTGAATCAATACAATAAAAATGCATCAATGTTCGTGCCAGTAAGAACTGTATAACGATTTGCTTTTTTTTTGCAAATGTATACTGATTTTTTTGCCTCCAGGTTTCCAGGGTAAAAAAATAAACATCCCATTGAGGAGCGAGTCATTTTCACCAGTGTGTACTCTATCTCCAGAATGGACTGAACGAGGGCACGAATCATCCTTCTTTGTTCAGGAGCTTTAATAAAAACTGTCTAGACTTTTACAACCATAAGCGCCATTATGGTAGCATAATAGCGTATTTACATTTTTACATATCTTACTTTAGTCCAGCAGCTGACTCCACTGGCTTGCAACATCTAAAAATTAAAGGTAATATTACATTACGTCTTCATTAGTAGGCAGTTTCACTTTTACACAAAGGTTATTTGAGAGTCATACGATTGTCAAATTCTAAATCATTGAATATTACAGAAAAATAAGAAATATTGGTAACGTTCGGTATATCAAGTCAATTAAATGTGACAAAGGCATACCGTAACCTCAAATGGTCATTTAATATTATTAAATGGTGACGTAACTATAAACTGGCATAATATGGACATATGTTGCGAAAGTAAATCGACTCCGTGACTTACTCGTCAGTATACGAGGACAGCGGCATCGCGCGGCCGCGTTCTGTTCCTATCTTTAACTTAGAGATTAGCGTAATTGAGATTTACTGTTTTACCAACCAGAGAATACAAGCAGTACCATTCATTAAGTTCTCAAATTTCAAGTAGAAGACAATCAAAAATAGTAAGTGATTTATCCAATAATTTTTAATCCAAACTTTCATTGACTTCTTTAATAAATATTTTTAATAGAAAGTACCTAAGTAGTAACTTTAAGTGTTTTAATAAGCTACTAACATTTGGATTGTTAAAATAGGTCTCTTAACGGTAGTACATACTTCAACACAAACGCGTCTTGCCCTCTAATGACCCGAGAGATAACTTACAAATGCTCAACTGGTCTGTCCTCAAATATCGCTAAGGGAAACAAAGAACATGGAATAAAAAAATTAAATCGAATAACGCAATGATTCTTGAAATAATTAAAAAAAATTAAAAAGCGTAACAAAATAGTTACAAATACATACATTATTTCAACTAAGCGCAATACATTTTTTATATAAGGTGAAACTATGAACCAAACGAGTATAACCTGTTTGTTTGTAAATCTATACTTATTGAAAGATAAACATATCGAGGAATTTGTCACCATCACCATGTCCCAGCCTTTCTTCCACTCTATGTGAGGTCAGCACAACAGGTTTTTTATCTTTCATAATCATAACATTTCGATATATTCGTATAAACAGCAAAATCCAATAATCAATCTCGAATCATTCAATGACATTTTTAATTTCCACCGAGATTGATCCATTTTTAATATGCCTTTTACACAACATTATAAAAAAATCTTATCCTATCAAACTTAAAGATTATTGAGTTCATTTTTAATAGTAACTACAAAATAATTAATTAATTTAATTTACACATCAATTAAAAAGTAAACATAATTAAAAAAGACTTTAATAATACATAATAGTGTTTCTTTTATCTAGATTAAATCTAGAACGTTTCATAATAATAATATTCTGCAGAATCATAAATAACTTAATCATAAGTCGTGTTTAGTAATTATGTCGCTACGCAAATGCATTAAAAAGTCACATACATCTGCATATGACTATACTAAAAATGTAATCCGATAACCCTAGATATCGTTTTATTAAAAAGAATAATAACTGATAAATTAAGATTTAAAACAATTTAGAACCTAGATTCTGCGTAGTTCACTTTCGCGAAAAGTATATTTAAAAAGTATATTTATCAGCAAATGGCTTATCATGAGGCACTCATAGCTAACCTGAATTTGACTGCCAATATTTATTTCTTTACTGCGTTCAAAAGAGAAAAATACAATATTTATATCTATTTTATTTTATTTTATATCTATTTTTTTAAATCTTTCAGCTACAAACTGGCGCCTTCAAGCAAGAAAATGGTTAAAGACACTAAAAAGAGTGGTATGGATGGCCTAATTGGTAAATCGTCTAAAAAATCGAGTAACATTTTGGACTATGGGAAGAAGAAACAGACGAACAATGTTCCTATAAAAACTACGTCTATGAACCAGTCTACAAAGAAAGGCAATACAGAAAACTTCGATGGAAAAATAACTAGTACTGTGACTAATCTAAAACAAACCAAAAATAATTTCGCGACTTCAACTTCGATAAATAATGACAAGAAATATTCCCCAAATGTTTTTGGTGAAAAGGCGGGAAGTTCTAAAAGTCATGGATTTTCTAGTTTTGTGCCGCAATCTAAACCAATTGCAGATAAGAATATTGTTTCTTCTTCTCACAAGGATTCTAAAAATAAAAAATCGTCAATTACATTCGGCATAATATGGCTACCAACGAAAAGACGCAACAAATTAAAAGATAACTTACAAAATAGCGATGTACGTGACCGTTCTAAAGAAAGAACACCTTCAATGTATAATTTGTAAGTAAAACAATTATCTATACTATTATTATAAAGAGGAAAGATTTGTATTTTTGTATTTCTGTATGTATTCGATTCACGTAAAAACTACTGGGCCGATTTTAAAAATTATTTCACCATTAGAAAGGTTATTTATCTGTGAGTAACATAGGATATATTTGATTATTACTAATGTTTAGGAACTATTAATTAAAAGCGTATTTCTGTACGCTGTCGTTAAAAAATCACTAAATTTGAACTTTTCTCGGCTTACGCTGCCTAAACCGTTAGAGTTATATAAAAATGATGTATCAAGAAATTGTAGATATCAAAAAGTTCTACAAAAAAGTCCGCGATGGCATATATCTATTATATGTTATAATATATGTAACGATTTTCTTACAATAACCACTTATCTGTTTACAAATTGAATTAAAAAGCGCATGCTATTTGCATCGTTGTTTTATTGGTTTCAATATTAATCCTTATCAAAATAAATTCTTTTGTTGTCCGGAGAATTTAATGTAGAATAAAATTGTCTTTTACAGTTTTTAAATTAGACAAATAGTTTAGAAGATATCGCGAACACAAACAATAAGGGTAACCGAAACATCAGCTCACAAGCTACTGGGCTTAGAAATTTCGAATCTTGCATTAGTAGATTACTGTTATTACGTAGACAACTACTAAGTTAATACTCTAGGTAATAGGTTGAAAAAAGGGGCGAACGTAAGTTTTGAACTTTAAAACTCCACACGGATGAAGTCGTAGGCAACAGCTAGTTTACAATACACCTGGACAAAACTTATCTTTAAGCTCAAATAACACATGCCCAAATTAGATTTCTGAAATCACGGTAGTCAGAAGGTGGTAATAAAAACAACAAATGCGGGAACACACATGCCAGAAGATGTAACAAATGCTTGTATGCCAGTTACTGGCAGTGGCGTAGCGAGCGTATCTCGCGCCCGGGGCACAATACCTTTTTAGCCCCCCCATCTCTATTCGATTAATTAAATTACATATTGAAGTTAAATTACTTCTCAAAGGAGTTAAAATATTGTCACTTTGTCTGTGTGCACTATTCTGAGAATCAGCTTAACCAATTTGAATTTTATTGTCAATTTCGTGTTGTTATAAGCACCACTTAACGTTTACTCCCATTTATGCCAATTAATGTAGGAACGCACAGGAGTTAGAATTTTGCCACTTTGAGTGTTTGCGGGCGCTAAACTCAGAAACGGCTTAACCGATTTTATTTTAATTTCCACTGTCGTGTGGTAATATGCGCCACTTAACATTTAATGCCGTTTTATGGCAATTAAAGAAGGAACGCACAGGAGTTAAAATTTTGTCACTTTGTCTGTGTGTTTGTGGGCCATAATCTCAGAAGCGGCTTAACCGATTTTAATTTTATTTACACTGCCGTGTTGTAATAAGCACCACTTAACATTTAATGCCATTTTATGCCAATTGGTGTATAAAAACAAACTGTATTAATTGAAAACGATTTTAATTATTACAAATTACAATGTAAAGGTATGTCTGGTCTGGTCTGTTATTAATGTTATCAATCCTAAGAAATAGACCACAACATATTCAAGGAGCAAGGCACTTTGAAGTGCGACGATGTGGGCGACTGCCCAATATTCCCATACCTTTCTCTACTTCTGCATTGGTGACAGGCAAACACCGCCTGGCGCAAGTAGCGAATGCGGGAGTCGGTATTTACTTATTTTTTATTCCTGTAAAAGAATTTTGCCGCCGCCTAAAATCTCCCACTCAGGCTCCAATCTCCTTAGCCTGCTGGTAAATCCACCCTTGATCGACAAGAATACGATAAGATACGGTGGTTTAGATTCGTAGTGTTCCGTTTTATTTCCGAAGAATCATTTATTATACTTGTATTGGCACATAATTTAATGTTTTTTCCAGAAATCGATTATAATTTTTTTTCGCGGACCATTTAGCGTCCCCTAAGAGCTGCGTCCGGGGCAAGATGCCCCTCTTTGCCCCCCTCGCTACGCCACTGGTTACTGGCACGTCGCGTGTCAGTTAAATCTTAAGATTGAACAAGCAACTTAAAATAGGTTTAATATACGTTAACTGTGGTCTGCATTCATCAAAATATAATAACAAGTTATAGTTAGTACCTCCCTAGTCAATACATTAATACAACCGTTTTCCACCCCGAAGGGAAGAAAACGATTATTTCAGGTCTTGCTGAGGCTTGACCTATTGGAGATTACCTATCTTACCTAGCAGTACACACATGCTTACTACTCACAGTTGAATGTCTCTATGCGTGATTGATTATTGCTAGTCGCGGCGCGAACTTGCGCTGCGAGGAGTGAGGAGCGGTGGCGGCAGGCGTGCGCGGCGGCTTTGGCCGCGGTTCTTTAGTACCTACTGTTAAGAAGATAATTAGAACCGTGCTGTAGAATTGGCGCAACACTAGATTGTCGACATAAACATCACGTCCCTAGCTCACAGCAATGCCATTAGAAGGATTGGATATTGGCGCGCATTGCTGGCGCAATCTCTGGTGGTGTGTTTAAATTAATATCGCTAGTTACAATCCTATTAATTGTTTAAAGGTCTCAAAACCGGGATATAACCAACCCCACAAAGTGATATTTATATGAGAATAGTTTTTTTACAGTTTCAATACTTTTATAGAATGTTGAGAACTTCAGATTTTTGATAAACTGTAAACTGTGCAGTTTGATGCAAGTTGTTAGTGGAAATCTATATATTTAGTGAGTTTTGAGTGATTTCTAAGAGTTTTCGAAACATATTACGTAAGTGGTAATCTTGGAAACGTAAAGTTATATTTATTATACAAGCCAAAAGTATTATACCATATAATAAATTGCACTTGAGTATTTTACAATTGAAACATTTACTTGATTGCTATTCTGTTTGACCTTGGGCACCGACCATAAGGGAGTGGTATAAGGATGGAAGATGATGATTTAATTGCTTTTAAGACTTAAATTTATCAAGGAACAAATGGTTTGTGTTTGTGTAGAATTGATTTTTACAAGTCATAGTTTATGTTAACACACAAAAATATTTTGGAAAAATTGAAACATACATTTTAATTTTATGTTTATTATTTAAAAATCGTGTGTGGAATGTTATAATATTTTTTTGGTTTTAAGATTAATTTATGAGGTGTAATATAGTTTACAGTTACATGCTATGTTGTGTTATGTTTTGTGAGATTTTTTTAAATTAACAATGTTATTAAGTGTGCCGATTGGTCAATTATGGTGGAAAATCCATACAGTCAAAGGATATGTAAAGTGGGTTGGAGCGGCTTTGTTATGGAGTTCAACCCACAGACAACAATGGCGTTGAGGGAACGCTGGCTGAAGGATCTGGCATCTGATGCACGTAAGGCTGGTGGTATACAAATGCACAGCAATGGCAACATCCAAAGGATGGTATGAATACCAGGACTTGAGTACCTACTTTTTAAAGCGGGAGATGCTTTATTGTATTTCTTTTGATTAAGGTTTTCCAAGTTTCAAGGGATTTTCTTGTAAAAGATTAATGTTAGTAACATTGCACCTGCTTCATAAAGTTTGAGCTGGTATACATGGATCAGGCAAGAATTAATTATATTGTTGTTGAGTGGCTGAAGTACAATCATATTGTCAGAGTGTGAATGATTTCACCTACAACCTTTATTATAGTTATGGCCAATGCATGTAGCTTAAAGAACAGTGTTATGTGTGCCTAACGGTTTGTGTATAGTGATGTTTAGATCTGAGAATACCAGAATGGTGCACTGTACCTTGATCAGTTGTGGATATATCAGTGTAGATCCTTAGAGTACTACTACTAATAGTGTTTCATATGACTTATGTGATAATGTTCTTAAAGGTGTATTTTGTAATTTTGTCAAAGTTGTACTGCTTTGGGATTGAGTCCTATTTAGGATCAATGATGGGCACTTCGGCTTGCCTAGACTTCGTCAGTGTGGACCATCATTTAGGTAGACGATGTGGCTATGTATACCGAAAGAAGCGCAGAAATTCTAGAGGCACTTCTAGCATGGAAACACCAGTTAAAGACCGGTGGCTTAACGCTGAGTGTGGCGAGGACGCAGTACATGGTCTTCAATGACCAGATAAAAAGGACAGCTGACAGATTCCCTTCGGCGATCGACAGATCGCCTCGTGGGATCGATCTGAGGGGTATGATGCACAACTCTGGGAATCTCGAATGCAATATCCAACACCGGATAGCCGTCGCGTGGCTAAATGGCGTGACTTGACTCGTGTCACCTGCGACAAAACGATGCCAGTGAGACTGAAGGGTTTGATCTATAGAGACAATGTTAAGACCAGTTCTGTTGTACGGCAGCGAAACATGGGCCGTCACTCAAAAGAACGTCCATACCGTTCAAGTTGCCGAAATGAAGATGCTGAGACGGATGTGCGGCTAACCAGGTTCGACAAGATGTGACAGACTCGACTCGACAGCCAACGAGTACGTACGAGGCAGCCTGGGTGTGAACGACATAGCCGACAAGATGCAGGAGAGTAGGATCTGTTCAGTATTATAAATAAAATTGGATATGTCACTGAGTCCGGAGAATTTTTAGTATTATATGAAACCCCGAACTCATTCTCCTTATCCAACCTTGGGTCTTTATGATATTGATGTCCCCCACGTTGTTGGAGTAAAAGGGAGAACATCCCATTCGTCTTCCATTCTTTTGCTTTAATGTTAAATAGAACGCAGAAGGTGACATAGGAATTATTCTTGTCTTAGACTCTATAGCCAAAGAGGAAGAGCTTCTTCACTTACGGTAGGTTTCTTTGGGCTCAGACCAGTTTACAGAGGATTTTATCAGCCATAGCATGCGTATATGGAAGGTGCAGAATCGATTCCTGCGAATTTCTTCGAACGGGTGGCCGAAATTTTGACAGATTACCAGTTGTCCAAGAATAGGAGCTCGAGCAAGCCCAATCTAATAGTTCACATCTCATTTATCAATAAAATACTGTGAGTAGTGAGAACGATCTTAGAATAGTGATGGACCTATGGGTTAGATGCTCCAACTAGGCCTTGCGGGTCGGGCAAAAACCGAGCTTGTTAAGAGCGTTCGCTTTAAGTAAGCTCAAAAAATTATACCTGCGCTGCACAAAATTCAGTCCGCTCCCGCGTAACGTGTGGTGGCTAAACCGCGCCGTTTAATGTATGATCCACAAAATAAAAGATTGGATCACGCTGATTTTCTGCGCAAAATTCGATCCGCTCCGCCCGAAAATCGAGACGCGCCGCCCGAAAATCGAGCCGCGCGACCCAATCGGGCAGCGGCACCCAATAATTTGGGCTGGGGCGATCGATGCCTGAATTTAGATCTGTAGAAAGAGTCTCAGCAAGTGGTCAGCATCTAACCCTTGTGACAGTAGCTGAATGGCTGACTATCAGGATTAGTTATTTGTGGATAGAATGTCCGACAAATAAAAGTCACAACAGTTCAGCAGTGAACTGACCCTTGTGGTAGTAGCTGAGTGGCGGACTATCAGGGTTAGTTATTTGTGGATGGGATGTCCGACAAATAGTAGTCACAGTCCAACAATGTAATATAATTAAATATTGATAACAAAGTTCAATACAGTTTATTTATCTTACTTCACCACATTACGACTCGACATTACATCTTATCCTCTTTATACAAAACAAGGCAGTATTTACGGTTTTTTGTCCTTCTTCTCCGTATTTGAAACCAGGGCTTCCGTTTGACACAGTGAACTGGACTGGCATCAATAAAAAATTAAACTCGCATCTAAAAGAAAACACATTACACAAATATACGAGTACAATAGAAACAATACAAACCTACGTTAACACCGATTCTATGATATTCACGCACGTTTATATGGTAAAAACGTTTGCCAAATAAGACGTGCGTATTGCCAAATAAGAATAAGTGTACTAAATAAACGTGAGAGTTATTTCACGTCACTAGTTACAATAACATGTGACTTGATATGTAACTGAATCATTGGTTTCAAGTTAAATTAAAAGTAGTGATTTTTGTAAATGCGTTACTCGGGCGAGTTCGGTTTCGAAGTCGTGATTTATGAAATGCGTTATTTGGGCCAACTCGGTTTCGAAGTCCTGATTTATGAAACGCGTTACTCCGGCGAGCTCGGTTTCGAAGTCGTGATTTTTGTAAACGCGTTACTTGGGCGAGCTCGGTTTCGAGGTAGTGATTTTTGTTAATGCGTTACTTGGGCGAGCTCGGTTTCGAAGTCGTTATTTATGTATGTATATGCGACCCTCGAATTCCCCCTAAAGTAAAGGGGAAAATTTACAAGGCCGTCGTAAGACCTGTCATGATGTATGGATCTGAATGTTGGGCAGTAAAAACGACGGATGAAAGGAGACTACATGTGGCAGAAATGCGGATGTTAAGATGGATGTGTGGGGTGACGCGATTGGATAAGATACGAAATGAGTATATCAGAGGAAGTTTGAGAGTAGCCCCAGTGGTAGAGAAGGTAAGGAGTAAAAGGTTAGCATGGTATGGGCATGTTATGAGGAGGGATGAATCGCATGTAATAAGGAAAATGGTAGGTATGAGTGTGGAAGGGTACACCGGTAGAGGTAGACCTAGAAAGAGATGGATGGATTGCGTGAAAGGTGACATGATCAAGAAGGGAGTGATGACTGAGATGACGTATGATAGAGTTATGTGGAGGACAAAAACCTGTTGCGCCGACCCTACGGGAGTAGGATAAGGAGGAGGAAGATGATGATGATGCGTTACTCGGGCGAGCTCGTTCTGTCAGTAGAGCGTATAGCGTTAAATGTTTCATTTCTTTCGCATCGCGCCTCGACCGTCAGAGCGAGAGAACAAGAGAAAGAGATGGCAGATCCAAAATTTTCGAATAAGCTAGAGCGGGTGACTAATAAATCCGAATGTGCACGTGCCGTGTTATACGACATAACCAAAACAGCTGAATAACAGTCTTAGCATACGTTTAATTTTCATACGTAATTTTATACATATATGATAGATAACAAATTCGAGTGACCCATGTTGGTAAATAATTTCTCGCGATTCCGAGAAACAGGCGGTATTTGGAATTAAAAGTAAAATAAAACAGTATAATTTGTTTATCTTCCTTTCGTGTGTAACTTTAGTCGGTGTATGTATTTATGCACAGTAGCAGAATAGAAATAGATAGTTACAAAAATCACTAGTTTAAAAACACGTGACACCGAACAAGTCACTAGTTTCCAAAATGATGTAACGATAACGACTCACGTCTACTACTAAAGAACGGCGGCCAAGGTCGCCGCAAACGTCTGCCGCCACCGCTCCCCACTCCCCGCAGCGAAAGTGCGCGTCAAGTCTCGCACTAATCAGTAATCACACATACAGATTACAGAGATATGCGACCGTAAGTAGTAAGCTTGTGTGTACTGTTTTTTTTTTAATTCAATACTAGTCCTACTCCGACATAGATAGGGCAGAGTCCTTGTTTGCTTCCAGGTTTTTCTTCTTGATCATTAAAAGCATTGTGATCGGCCTTATCTGACTTTGCGATCAGACAATTTCGGCAATTTGTAGCATCTCCTGCTAGTCAGGATTCGCAATTGATACGCATATGGGAGCCTCCGCAATGACTACAAACATCCCCCGATTCTATGCAAAGTTTCCTAATGTCACCATAACCAAGACAGCGCGAGCATTGCACCAGTGGTGACTGGTCCAAGACTTATGTTTTGGAGGTCGACGTGCACTTTCCCGGCTAATGCTCGCCATACCTTTGGAGACACCAGTATTACTACATGATTGGCGTTTGGGTTTGGGTTTCTTGGGTTTCTAGGGCTTCGTTTTTCGGTATTTAATTTTAGCTCTGTGTTCTTCCTCGGACACATTGACCAGAATTTCTTTATTCTGATTTTTTAAAGCAGACCAAAAGTCTTCGCCGTATTTATGATATTTCTCATGATAATGTTTTGGTTTTTAACATACTTATATACTTACGTAATAAGGAAATAACAGTGTGTACTCAGAAATATAACAAGAAGCTGGCTTTATACCGCATCGTTTCGTTCGAACCATGGGGCATACCACATTTATATAGTGCGTTGATTGTAAACAACAAATAATCATTAAGATTTCTATTATTCTCTACATAAGCACTAAGTAAGACAATTTCTATTATGTTATGGCTATTCGTCCCCTTGCTGTTTAAAGAGAGAGCATTGTCTTCTCACCGACAAACGAAATCAAAAGCATGTCCTAGTTACATTGTAAGGTACAAGTGCTTCCTTTACAATTTGCGATTTTGTATTCAAAAGGGAAGAATTTCCCTTAAATGTGGAAATATTACCTTGCTGGTAATCCTAAATGTTCAGAGGCGCCCTTCCGTCAATGTCAAAAAGGTGTCACAATATTATTGCGGCACTATATAATTTCCAATAGGTCAAACCGAAGGTACAGAACCAAAATATTAAAATTAAAAGAAACATTTTGTCAAAAAACATTAAGCTACTTTCCAAGTTTTATTAAAAAAAAATGTTTTTGAGTCAAATTGTTTGTAACTATACAATGGAAAATGAAAAAAGAATTTAAAAACATCAAAATATGGCGTCATTTGGTTGACATTTGACATTTGTTAAATTGACTGACAACTTCAAATTGTTTTTTTTCACATATTCACATTTGCCGAGATTCATATAAAAAACAATACGTGTTCTAAAGTTTTTATAACATAATAATTACACCATTGCATCGGTATCGTGATTATTTACTTTACAAGGTGAGTAACAAAAGTAAACGAAACGGTGTAATTAATTGATAAATACCTTGATAAATGTTATTGTTTTCTTTCAGCATGTCTGATCGGTCGTTGGATCAAATCGAAACAAGTAAGGAACGAGATCTGTTCGCATCTGGAACATTGAAAATGACTTCTCCAATTTATTTTGGAAAAAAAACTAGCGAACAATCTCTCGATCTGAATCATTTGGATTACGACAAATACGATGATCACGACGAACGCGAGATAAATGTAAGTGTTTTAATTGTTTTCGAACATCTTGTTAGCTCGGAACATCACAAGAATTGCAGCACAGCACATAATTTTAGGCGTAAATGTCCCTCAGTTTATGCCAAAAATTATGAGATCACTGCGGAGCGCGCTTTTGACCTTGAGCCACAAAAAAGATAAATAAAATACTAAGTTTATAAAATAACGTACTATACATAATTTGAAACATATTTTAACATAGTACCTAAAGCCTGCTATGTGATTACAAGTAAACAATCACATAATAGTAGACCTCAAATACTTGCTATTCCGTCATTGGTAACAGTGGTGTTATTGCCAAGCCTCCATCAAGAATGCTTGTATTCTAGTATGGTTAAATTTGTGGAAGTAAATATATCTCTGTTATTTATGACGAGCTGTTCCTTTGCGGCTTCATCCGCATGGAATTATAAAAACTTTATTTTATTGTTTACATTTGTGAAACTTTCAATTGCAAATGTCAAAATTCAAATATACAAATGACAACAAAGGCCTTTGACATTGGATAACAATTACCGTTACCATGGCAGCCTTGCTTCCTTGATGTTGTAAGCTTGTAGTTTATAGTCACTTTCCCATATAAAGGTTTTTTACAATTTATTTACCCTCTACGTTTAATAGAGTGAAAATTAGCCTAAAGTGTGTTGTAAGTGTAGGGCTTTTTATTAAAGAATTATTCAAAAATATGCTGTGATTGCTGACATCCTATGCCACCAAGTAGTGTGTGTCTACGCTTTATTATATTTGTAAATAGTATAGATATAGATGAGTAGCAAATCAAATTTTTGGAACATTGTAAAGTTTTTTCCTGTTAAACAGGGTGCTGGTGTCTCAAATACAAGTGTCAATGGTGCCATAGAGGATATATCAAAGCAAGAACCCGATGCTGATAAGCCGCAACACAAAGGTGAAGATGTTGTTGATAAAGTTAACATGCTGCATCGACAATCCCTATCAAAGGACCAAACTGCTGAGTCCACTGTGGAAAAGGAGGAATGTTTAGTGGTATGGCTTCATTATTTGCTGCAATGTAGCGATTGTAGTATCATGTAAATATGAAATTGATTTCTTAGATTTTTATATGTCAACTGCATCATAACCATAGCATGATCTTTATAAACAAACACCTCTTATATGCTCTTAAATATTTGCAGATATAACATTAGTTAATGTACAAGATGAAATAATGTCTAAAGTAAAAATGCAATGTCTATTATTTGATGTTTGTTTATGAAGTTAATGTCTGGATATGGACCAGTGTATTAAATATAGTATTTTTGTTAATGTAACCTAACTCATAATTAAGAATTGTATGGTAGTCAGTCTATATGTATTCCATTTTTATATCAAGTATTTTCAATATTTAAAAGAAATATTGATCAAATATCTTCTTTTTATACCCACCAGTTAGATTTCACATTGCATTAAAAGTTGATTTCATTTGAAATTAATGGGATTTCCATTAAACATCAGTTAGAAATGATGATTCTAATTGCAATTTTAAATTCCAACAGCCTTTAGCGGTTTTATATGTTTCTTTTTTCCCCAAACTTATATCTTTGAGCATTTCAATAGATGTTGTGATAAACATGGGAGTAACATAATTTTGTATCTGAAGAAAATATTTTTGATAATTTTATTACAAAATTTATATAGAATTAGCTATGTATTCATTTAAAATAAGGCTTTTGTATTGACGAAATTAATGTTTTTTTTTTCTGAAAAAGGCTTTTATGTTTTCTTAGTAATTGGTGAGAAATTACAATTAAAAAGAGTTTGGAATACAAAAGGTATACATTGTTAAAACAATATTTTTTACCATAACTATAGTTTAAAAAACTATCGGAAATAGGTTCTACTAAGCCCCTACAGACTACAGAAATTATCTGCAGATAGTTTGTTCGGGTTGGCCTATCAAGCCAAAATCACATTATAATTGCAATGAAATTTGTGCACCGTCCAACATGTTCACACTATTTAAGATACCAACTAAACTATCGGTTGATGTAAAGGCTGTGGGGGCTATCGATGTAAATTGTCTGCTAATTAATTCTTAGACAATATGTCAATAAGTTTTGGTTGTTTTTCAATATATATCCGGATCATAGATGTTTTGTCAGCAGAAGTTTACTTATACTTTTGGTATTACTTTAAAGAGTAATTGAACAGAACAAGTTTGTAGATGGATATAGTGAAGTGTGTCAGAAATATTTTGAATTTGCAAATACAATGTGAATTTTTCTAGCAAATTGAAGAAATTAACATTCATGAATATAAGATTGGACATTATGAACTAAACTTTTTTAGGTTAAACCATTGAATGTACCTTATCTGTTAGTTTATTGTGCCGAGACTTACCACTGTATGTTGTAGAACATTTAAATTGTAATAAGCTACCTAATGTTTTTTGTATTTATGCCATGTTCTATCCAAATAATGTATTTCAGTTCCCATAATAGTCACCATTTGTATTTCATCGGCCAGTTCTTTAATTGGTTTAAATAAAACTAACAGATAGTATGCTTCAACTGTCTGAAGGAAATAGTTTGTAATGTCCTGTCTATAATTGCGTATTATATTTGAATCTCTTTGTGCTCAAATAACTGTTTCAATGTGATCTCTTATTATACAAGTACATTATAGTAATGAAAAATAAATGCAGTTTACTTGATTTTCTTTATAATTCCATTTAATTTTTTAGTGTTTTCATCAACCTCATATTCATTTAGTACTTTATAAGGATTTACATTGATTTCTATAGTTTTAATTTTAAAAATAAGCATTTTATATTCTCATTGTAATAATTTGTAATTGGTGCAGCATATTGGTTTCTTATGATCCCTGTTAGAATGTAATAGTCCAGATATTGGAAAGATGGACAAAGGCTGATTTCTATTACTCTAATGTTTGTTATTGGAATCCAATATACTATAGGGGATATATTTTTGTTGGCACATCTTATATTGTATAAGTTGAAGTAATGTTTTTACATGTTACTATGATTTAGAAGTTAGCAACTTGACTGTCAACAACTATGTTGATGTCAATTCTCAATGGAGTAAATAATATGGCAGCTATATTCGTAATAAAATTTCTTGGTACAAAGTCAGTTTGTTGGTTTATTATTGGCACAATTAGTGTATTTGTTTTTGATTGCTTGTGATTGATTAAACTTGACTTGATGACGGACAATGATATCATCTGTCATGTTCTGTTGAAGCAGTACACTTTTAAACATTTGAAGTATTATTATTATAGTATTTAAATGTATAACCTTATAATAATTGATAGTGAGAAATAATTCATTGTGATATTGGAGTCTCAAAATTCTCACACTTTAAATTGAATAAATCTGATTATTAAAAATCTGCGTTTTATTGTGTGTTACCTATCTTTGTGTAAAGTACAGCATGGTTTCCAGCAAGTGTACAAATTGCATCCTCTTTGAAAGAACAATAATGTTTTTGTAGAGCAAAAGTTAGATTTAGTCGCAGTTATCAATACATAGCTCAGATTGAATTAAAAGCTTGTGAGTGTTGATTGCTTGAATTGTGCTGACTTCATCACATCAAGCTGGGGTTTATTGGTACTTTGAGATCCACATCCCTTATGTCAACGTAGCTATAAATCCCGCTACACACGTAGTTTTACTGTTCAGATAAAACGTGTGTAATCAGCTTAACCCTACCCTTAAATGCATATTGTTGCCTAGTCTACAAATAAAAGTATAGTTTTTATTGAAACCAAGATTTTTTAAATTATTTTTCCCTTAATCCGTGACTCAAAAGCTATACTGAAATATTTATTTCACAATTAAATAAAAAATCATGCATTTAAGGGTTAAGATATCGTACATTGATTTGAGTAATATTGGTCATCTAAAATGTCAGTTTGCTGTTACCTTAGTTTAACATGTTATATTTTATCAATTGCAGTAATTAAGATATTTGTCAGAAGTTAAGACTACTGCATTATGACTCATTTTAGGCTAGCCAAATTATCCAAGACCTAAAGACTATATCCTTATCTGTAATTAGTACTGGGTTAATAAAACAAGTATTACACACTAATAAACTTTATTATGAAAAGGTAAACATGATGGACTCTAAGTACCACTTTAAATATATTAAGAGGTAACAAAAATCACTTTAAATCATTAGGAAATACATCGAGAAAAATGTCATTTTTACAAACCAAATGAACCTGCAGCATAATCTTAACAAAAAAATATTAAATGTCATAAAAAAAGTAGAAATGAGAAAAATGTTTTACAAATTATGAGATTCTTTCAAATTAAACTTTAATACAGTCTTAGAACAAAGCCAGCTACACACATTAATTTTTAACTAACTGTACAGTATAACAGTAGAACTGTTCAGTCCTAATTAATCATGTGTAACTGGCTTAAGGAGGTTTGAAGTAAATCTAAGTTTTATTAAATTATGGCAACAATCAGACTTTTAGTTTCAAATAATTTACTAAATAATTAAGATCATATTATAATAAGTTATCTCGCCTTTTATCTGTTGTTATTCTGGTTATCATTAATCTGTAGGTTAAACTTATAGAAATATGGTTTTTAATAAAAATAATAACAAAATTATGTAAATGGTAAGTCTTTATGTCTCACTGAGCTTTGTTCATCAATAACTTATCACAAATGTAATATGTCGCGCGATTATTATACGTTCGCATTTATAATATTTAATCACTATCTTTTTGTCCTTAACATTTAATTATAAACCACTAAATAAATAAAAAAAAAAGAAAACATGTACTCAAATAATCCAGTAGAAAAAACAATTATGACTGGAATGTATCATGATATATGATCATTTTTTGAGATTGATTGTTGACTTAATATAAACAGTATAACAAAAATTATAAGCCTTTGGCCTCGGTAACAGACAACTTATGTCAAAACTATAAACATCTAGTAACCTTTCTAAATTATATTGCAATAAAAGTTCAACTTAAAGCATTAATTATAAAAACCAAAATTAATTATTATAAAGGGACTATATTGTAAAAACGTAAATAATAATTAAGAACTAATAGTTTATTCTGTCAGGCGGCTGCTATCACAGAATTGTATTAATAATTGTAGTGTGTACAATTATAGTCGGAGTTATTAGATTCCACATTTGACTACTACTAATATCTATCTACTACTATCCGGTAATATTCCAATTCCGTATAAACCAAATAATTTCGCGGCGTCACTGTTTACTTGTCTTAACATAACACTGAAATTGTCAAATCTGGAATTCAATTCAAATTCCGACTACAGTTAGGAATATAATATATCAAAATTTATAAATGCAAAAAAGGAACATATTTACTAAAAAAAAAAACTTAACTTATAAAAGTATTTTGTAGAGACAGAAAAGAAAAAAAGGAAAATAAAGTAACCGGCAACATGAACAGATGGGGCTTAGCACAGAATCACCTTGCCTCACTGTTGCATTTATAATAGAATATTCTTATATTAATCTGTTAGGAACAATGCTTTATGTATTAATCAGATAACATTATACACAATACTGAGAAATGTGCAATGAAAAAAAACTAAAGTGGGCAGTAACAAAATGTAGAAACCAAAAAGATTAATGAAAAGAAAAAAACATAGTGACAATGAAATAATTTTGCCTGTACTAAAAAGCAACAGGATATCCTAACTGTAGATTAGCGGATGTCATTAACAATATACATGAAATCTTTAAAACAGTAAACTTAAAAAATATCTTAAATTACCAGCATACAAAAGCCATTACTCCCTCTCCATATCTTGTTCATGCGGCATGGGTTCGAGATCCTCGGGTGCAGCCATCACTGGTTGAATGTCCGGCTGGGGACCACCTCGCATTTGATCTGGCACACAAATTAGTGCCACTGATCAGTATTAATCAAATATAAAGAGTGACATAAAAACATTGCACAATTTAATCCTGCTATATTCGAAATTGAAATGGGTGATGTTAAAAGGTATATCCAGAATGGCTCAACAGATTCCTATGAATACCCTAAAAAAAGTCTAAAAAGGCAATAATAATAAATATTGTTGGACAATGTAAATCCATTCCGAAGCTGAAACATTAATACTATACAAATTGTTCGTTTGTCATCGAAATCCTTGAAATCCCAAATTATTTCTGTTGAAAACAATTTAACTTGCATAACTAGCAATTCAACTCATATTACTTAACAATATCACTTAATGTCAACTCATAATTTTAACAAAGTAACTTAAAAAATATATAAGGGGGATTGGACAATTGATTGATTAATATTTCTATTCAAATATTTTGTAAAGAAGGAAATATGCATAAAACAGTAATATACCTAATATATGTTAATGTAAATTTGTGCAAAAAAATAAATAAATAAATAAATACCTATCCATGGAAGTGGAACATCTTCATCCTCAACTCGGGCACCATTGTCTGCTAAATCATTAACTCTCTCAACGATTTCATCTTCTCCATACTCCATTGAATCAAAAACTTTGCAAAGGCACAGCAAAGTAAAGAATATAAACACAGACATTATAACATCACTTTGGGAGGCATAGTTTAAAAGCTCTTCCAGGATATTGCCTGAAATAATTTTAAAGATATATTTATACAGAAAAATTGCATTACAAGAATATGTATATAAAACAAGCTGAAATTATAAAAACTTTATTTTATTGTTTTGTGAAATATTCAAATGCGAATGTAGAAACTCAAATGCACAAATCACAATGAAAGCCTGACATTGGATAACAATTACCGTTACCATGGCAATCTTGTTTCCTTGATGTTGTTTACCCCTTAAGAAAATATATAGTCTAAAGCATGTCATAAGTGGGGGGATTTTTATTAAAGGTAGAATTATTCAAAAATATGCTGTAATTGTTAACATCTGCCATGAAATAGTGTATGTTTACACTTAGTTACTATATTAGTAAGTAAGGAAGTATGATAAAGCTTACCTTCCATAGTTTTTATACAGATAGCAATGCAAATCAATACAATGGTATGGAGGTTTTTGTTGCGCCATACATTCTGTGCATCTGTAAAAGTGAACTATGAATATTGTGGACAAACAAGTCTGTTGGTGTACACAGCCGCCTTTCATTCACATCCATTATTTAAATTATAATTTACTAACACAATCAAATCACTTTCAAGAAAAGATCACAAAAATACATACCAGCTGTAGAGAAGCGTGAAGTTTCAAACATAGACTGCTCTTCATCCGTAGACTGCTCTTCTTCCACATATTGTGCGTCCTAATTCGAATAGAAGAAAAAATCATTAGTTACCATAATAAATTCGCTAAAAGTAATTATTTTCCAAATAGAATAGTGCAAGACTAAATATTTAACATATGCCACACAATAGTTCTTTTCCAATTTTGCACACAAAAATTATTTTTATCAACTTGAGTTGCAGTAAAACAAGTGAGGTATTTGTTGCATTATAGCTTTTATGAAGAGCTTATCATCAAATTGTTGATATTAAAGAAATATTAAAAAATATAATTTCTACATACCGCATAATCCCCATTGTGGGAATCATCAAATTCTGTATCTTGTTCCATGTTTTGTTCTTCCTCATAAGACTCTAAATCTGACTTTTTTTCCACATGGTGCAGTTGTTGTTCCAACTCAGGCTGTACTAGTTCCTGTATGGTCCCAGGTTCTTCCCCTTCTAATATTGGCTGCAAGCTCATTTTATATTGTGCATTTCGATGCATATAAGGTCGTATCAAATAAGGCCTCCAGTGTGACAAAATATGCCTAAAAATTAATTTACTAGGCCCCTCACAATTATTTTGCAAATCTATTTGTGAATTTGTCTCATTCGTGATCTCAATTTGTGCTTCTGTAAATCTCTGCTCACCTTTTTGGGCAAACATAGGCTCCTCATGTTTCTGGGCAAATTCATCAGAAGCATGTACTTCTTCTATTGCCACTTCCGGTTCTTGCAGTTGGGATTTTTCTTCATCTAGCTTAGCCAGATTAGAATCAACTTGTGCCAACATAGGCTCCTCATGTTTCTGGACAAATTCATCAGAAGCACATACTTCTTCTATTGCCACTTCCGGTTCTTGCAGTTGGGATTTTTCTTCATCTAGCTTAGCCAGATTGGAATCAACTTGTGCCAACATAGGCTCCTCATGTTTCTGGGCAAATTCATCAGAAGCACATACTTCTTCTATTGCCACTTCCGGTTCTTGCAGTTGGGAATTTTCTTCATCTAGCTTAGGCAGCTTAGAATCAACTTGTGCCAACATAGGCTCCTCATGTTTCTGGGCAAATTCATCAGAAGCATGTACTTTTTCTATTACCACTTCCGGTTCTTGCAATTGGGATTTGTCTTCATCTACTGACGATATAGAATCAACTTGATCCAACATAGGCTCTTGCTCATGTGTGTTGTGTTCATATTGCTCTGCAGTAGTATCATCACTATCCTTTTCTTCTAGTTGGAATTTTGGAAAATCTGAATCTAACACGTGCTCATCTTTCGAAACGTTTGTCGCAGACATCTGGAATAATTCCACGTACACTTTATTTTCCTTTAGTGCGCGACGTTTAGCTTCTGATTCTTCTGACGAACTACAAATAGAAATGGAAATATGATTTATGTAATGCGTTACAAACACATAAAATGATAGAAGCAAGTAGGTTATTTACATTCTCAACCATTAAGTCGTTTTGTCAAAATTATGTCTACAATTTATATTATAATACAAATTTAGAAATTATTAATACTTTACCATGTATCAAATACATCTCGTTGTCCCTCTTCAAAATAAAGCCGCCACTTTTCTCGCAATACTCTAAACTTGAAATGATCCATTGTGGTTTTACGCAAAATATAAACTCGCAAATAGAAAACTTTAAACAACCAATAAATTGTGCTGATGTGCCATGAGCTTGAATTGATGCCTTGAATTGATTCAACTGTATTAATCTTAAACTTAAAAGCAATGTGGGCTGGATGCACTGAATTATTATGGAACAGGATGCGTGAAAGAACATGGAAGTTTGAATGACAGCGAATCAATAATCAATATGACAATAAGTAAAAAATGTCTTAATCATGCCCAGTGTTGCCAATGAAATTGTGTAATAAAGGCGTTTGGTATGGAAAAAACTAAATAAAATTATAAACAAAATTACCTTTTCAACATAAGCTATAGTTTATCTAAATAAGGATGTTATTTTATAAATAAGGATTATAGTTTATTTTAATAAGATTGATTAGTTTGATAAATGACGCATTTGAAGTATCGAATTAAGTATGAAGGTAAATGTCGTACTTAATAGACAGGTATCGTAGTGACGAACAAACACGCATAGCGAACAACTATGAACTATCGATATTCGGTTTAAATAAGATATTCGAACTTAACTTAAATTATTATTTATTTATCAACTAATTTGGGGGATTTAAATAAGATTAGTTTTACAATTCATTTGACAATTTAGTAGGGATGAGATGTGAATGTGTAAATTAAGGTATGAATCTTTTCGATTTTTACTCTCATAGAAGTTAGAATCGAAAGATTTATAGTAATAACTTATGGATTTAAAAAAAATCACTTTTCTCAATTCAATAATAAGAATCAATACAAAGAATGAGAGTTAATAAATATTTATTACTACTACTGTCGTACATAAGGGAATTGGATTTCGCTATTATTATTGTCATCGTTATATTCTCTACACTGTATTCATTACTAGAATTGTCCCCTAAATTAGTTAATAAGTAAGTAATAATTTTAGTTATGTTCGATAAACTTTATTTAAACCGAATATCGATAGATCCTAGTTGTTCGCTATGCGTGTTGTCGTCACTACGATACCCGTCTATTAAGTACGGCATTTAACTTCATACAAATTTATTTCGGTCCTTCATATGCGTCATTTATTAAACTAATCAATCTTATTGAGACAAACTCATGGAGGTAATAAGTACTACGTAAAACAGGAGTGTGCTCTATCTGTACCTCTTGCAGTTAAAATAAAGAAAATAAAACCTTATGCTAATGGCCTAAGAGTCTTGTTGCACGCAAAATAAAATTGAAGGCGAGTGAGAGGGCTACAAGTGTACGATGTTTTCCTTTCTAACAGTAACTTAGAGTTGCCAGATATCAATCCTTTCGTTGTTTGTAGAAAAATAGGCAATCAATATAATGTAATGCAGTAAAAATATTTACTTTCAAAATGTTTCTAAATATTAATAACTAGCTGTTCGCGTGCGGCTTGATCTGCGTGAAATTATTTTAACTTTATTTTATTGTTTACATTTGTTAAATTATCAATTGCAAATGTCATAATGACATGACATGATGACAAACTATGGTAATCTTGCTTCCTTGATGTTGGCAGCAACTTATGATCTCTTTCCCACATTAGGGTTTTTATCCAAAATATTTACCCCTTAAGTTTAATGGCGTGAAAATATATAGCCTAAAGCGTGAAGTAAATGTAGGGCTTATTATTAAAAAAATAATTATTCAAAAATATGCTGTGATTGCTGACATCATAGGCAACAGGTGTGTGTTTCAATTTTTCGACAAGAGCTCTATCCTGTTATAGTAGTACATCCATGGACAAACTATTATCACCCTTATTTAGACAAACTATAGTTTGACAGTTCATTTGACAATTTAGTAGGGATGGGTTGTGTAAAATCAGGTAGGAATCTTATCGATTTTCGATTATTATTCTTATCGAAGTTGGATTCGATATATTCATAGTTATGCCTTATTGTTGATGTATTGTGTGGATGGTGAAAATAAATTAAACGATTACTTGAGAAAATGCACGGCGTATATTCAGTAAACAAGAGAGCAGAGGAAGTTACAGAAAGTGTTGCCACTAAAAACGGTATGGTAGCATTCTTAATTTTTTCTAACACTCCCCACAGAATGCAAACCCATTTTACTAATACAGAACAAATGTTTTTCAAAAGTAGTACCTTTATTTAAATTATCAGCTACCATGTTACAACCATTTATAAATTTAAATTTAACTTTTGAATAAACAATGTTTTCTCTAAGGAAATGTAAATGAATATATATATGTTTAGTCTTCGGTTTATAACAGTCTGTTGATGCCAATCATATTGCACTTTGGTTGTCGCAATGGATGAGTAGTGCGCTGTCCGCTCCGCGTTAGCCAAGCTCAGCCTGCAGTTGCGGGAGCCACAGGGCCTCCTGAGTCACTGCTGCTATCACCATATATTTGGCCTCTGCCGTAGAGAGTGCCACAGTTTGCTGTTCACACGAGTTCCAAGATAAACAAGCATTCTGAAGCAGAAGAGTATATCCCATGCATGACCTATCTGTGGGGTCGCTCGTCCAGTCAGCATCACAATATCCTGTTATTTCTTGTCATCTTTGACATAGCATAGCTTCAGGTTCTGTGTCGCTTGAAGATACCTCATAATCTTTTTTCCAAGCCAGTGTTGATTTCCTGGATTACTACAGTACTGACTCAATTTAACTCCATAGGTAATATCAGGTCTTGTGACATGTGCCAGATATATTAGACATCCCACTGCTTCCCTGTATGGAATAAAATGTTTGTTTACATCTTCAATATTTTTCTCAAACTTTGCGTTTACCTCTATCGGGGTACAAACTGGCGTGCATTCAGACATGTTAAAGCGGTTCAAAACTAGGTTAATGTATTTCTCTTCATCATCATCATCATCATCAGCCTTTGTCTGCCCATTGCTGGACATAGGCCTTCCCCAATGCCTTCCACAGAATGCGGTCCTCTGCCTTCCGCATCCAACGACTACCCGCCGTGCGCACTAAGTCGTCGCTCCACCTGGAGGGAGGACGCCCCACGTTCCTGGTCCCCATCCGCGGCCTCCATTCTTGATCCAACATAATCATACTTGCCTCTCGGTTCCTATTTATGTTTATCCCAATACAATTCTTCATTAACCTGAGTCTTTCATACTGCATTGTCCCTTTAATTTGTTTTTAATCTCTGTAGTTTTATCCATATCATTTGTAAAAATCAAAAAATCATCTACTCACACTGCAATAACTATTGTTGCAGTCTCATTTACAAAATAATAAATACAGAGATCCACAAGTGATCTTTGCAAGCCAATTTTTAATAAAATATTGTCTGGTTAATAAAATCTGGTCTGCTTCCCCAAGAGACACACACAGCACACTCCGGCAACTTATTAACATGTGTAAAATTTAGATGTCCCATCCTACTATGCCACAGGACAAGATCATTTCAATTATGTGAACAAGACAGGTTAGAACATACCTCTCTATATGTATTTAATGTATATAAATTGTTTACTAGTGCGGCTAACACAGGAGCTTGCCATTTTTATCATAGATATTACACCCTTCATTTCTGAAATTTACATTACAGCCATTGTTCACCATAGCGCTGACTGACAAGATTTGCATCATGTTTAGGTATGTATAAGACTTCTTTCTTACCATTCAGCAATTAATTGACCTTTCCCATACTTTCCACAGGTAGCGGTGTCTTGCAACAGTTATGGTGGGTATCGGAGGACCCGTAACCTCATACATCTGGGTCCTTTGTAAACCTTTGAATAACATTGACTGTTATGACTGACCTGTCTCCTAGTGAAGAACGCCGAGTTTTCTGAACATTCTACTTCCAGCAGGAGTTTTGATTTGAGATCCCTTAACATGGCGAGTAGCCTTGTAACCCGCTGTCAAAAGCTTGTTCTAAGTTTTCCCAAACTTCTTTACATGTATTTGCATGATAGGGTCCAGTAATAAAATTAATTTTGATTTCGCCTTTGTTTCTTTTTTCCTGTCTGTATCGGTATCGGTGACAAAACTCCTTAATTCACGAGTTCGAAATATGCTTGGACTGCGAACTCCCAACTGGCATAGTTATCTCTTCCGACTAATCGGTCGATATGTAATGGATTGTAGCCAGAATTCGACATCTTGGATGCGTAAATTTTGTTTTTAAAGATTTTCTGACCGAGCACGCCGCCCCGGTTAACGTCCAAAAGCATGGCGGACAAAGCACGCCGGCCGGTTTTCTTACACTTTTTTTATCTGCGTTTAATTTCTGTTTCCACAAATGGCAATTAAACATCAACTACGCTCTGCTACCATGAGAAATGACTACATTGAGAAAATGCACTGCACGGCGTATATTCAGTAAACAAAAACAAGAGAGAAGAGGAAGTTACCATATATATATATATTATAGTACTCTATGGAAGTTACAGAAAATGTTGCCACTAAAAACGTTATGGTTGCGTTCTTAACTTTTTGTAACACTTATGGATCAAAATAACAATGAATTATTTTAGACGAGCTGTCTCCCGTAGACTTCGTCAGCGTGGAATTAAAAAAAATGGTCTATAACATTCCTGCTTGCATCTACTTTTTACCAGCAACCTTTCAGTTAAAGTCCCGTCTAAATCGGTCCACCAGTTCCAGAGATAGTGGTCTGGTCGCCATATTGACAGCGCGGAATTAAAAATAAATGTAACCTATAATATGCTCGTCTATGTCAGCTACCCTCCAGTGAAAGCCCGGTCGAAATCGGCCTAGCCGTTTCGGAGATTTTCGGGAACAAACTTGGCTTACAGACAGACAATTTTTTTTAAATGTGATTTATCGTTATCAGCAACGCAAATACACCATCTTCCCGAAATCCGGAATTTTTCCTTTGATATTACAAACAGACACTCCAGTTTTATTATAATACTAGCTGTTCCCTTGCGGCTTCATCCGCGTGAAATTATAAAAAAAATATTTCATTGTTTACCTACGTTAGTCAAATAATCAATTGCAAATGTTAAAATGATATGACATGATGACAAACCATGGAAACCTTGCTTCCTTGATGTTGACAGCAACTTATGGTCTCTTTCCCACATTAGGGTTTTTATCCAAAATATTTACGCCTAAGTTTAATGGCGTGAAAATATATAGCCTAAAGCGTGACGTAAGTGTAGGGGTGTTTATTAAAAAAACAATTATACAAAAACATGCTGTAATTGTTGCCATGTAGGCAACAAAGATGTGTGTGTTTAGGATTCATTGAAAACCGGCGCCACCGGCGCTCCTGTGTACACCGCAGCACATGCCGAATGAATTCCTTTTCTTTTTTTGAATAAACGAATTTCTTTCTTTCTTTCCTTCTTTCTTTCTTTATTATATTAGTACTAGCTTTCGCCCGCGACTCCGTCCGCGTGGAATTAAAAAAAACAAAATTAGCCTATGTGTTCTTCCAGACTACGTTCTACATCTATGCCAAATTTCACCCAGATTCTATTCCACTTATAATATTAGTAAGATAGATATAGATATAGATATAGATATAGATATAGATATAGATATAGATATAGATATAGATATAGATATAGATATGTATAGATAACTAAGTTTTCATGCTACGGCCACTGACTGAAAAGAGGCCATAATTTTAAAGGACACCGTGAAGACGAACCGAGGACGAACCATTGTTTGTTTTTCTTCTGAACAGACCATCAAACCTTTTCCTGACTCTACTAATACTCGGATGTTTTGTATATAAATCTAATCTAGCTTATTAATATTATAAAAGCGAAAGTTTGGATAGATGGATGGATGGATGGATGTTTGTTAGAGTTTGTAGCCTAAACGGCTGGACGGATTTAAATGAAATTTTGTATAGATGTAGAGGATAGTCCGGGAGAACACATAGGCTACTCACTTTGTTTTTTTTTAAATTCCACGCGGATAGAGTTCGTGGCGAAAGCTAGTATGATATAAATAAAAAGTAAGGTAGAAAAAATAAATCATAGTTTGATCCCAATTTTATTTGTAACACTATTTTAAAACAACTCACAGTTGTTAGTAATAAAGTAGAAATAATACCAATATAATAGCTAGCATTTCCACAATTTTATAATAGAACTTAAATTTAATTTCATATTAAAAAAAAATGAATATTTACGAAACTAAATAGGAACACTAGAGTCTAGGGTCTCTAAGAATAATCCTCTTATAAAATACTTTAAATGCCTTCTTGCAATAGACCATAACATCTTTCTAACGTTGATTAAGCATTGCTTTTTTGTCTTGTATGACCTGAACGACGACGATGAAGGGGTGCCGGTTGGACGTCATAATTATAATAGTGCACTACTTAAATTACAAGAAAGATACTTTTATTTTTTCAGTCTGTGAATCTTTTAAAACCTAAAGATAGATTGCGGGACGACCAAAAAAAAATTAGATGACCTCTTATTTATTTGATTAATGAACAGCACGAACTCGTATTTTTATACGACAATATTTAATTATCTGGGACAACAGATTTAGCAATTAATTTTCTTTTCTGAAATTAATTTTCTGTCGAAAAGCAAAGCCGTACCTTATTTATTTATTATTCTTTCGTATTTTGTATAATAGCAACATTTAGTTTAGGTAATAGCGTTTGTGACATCACAGGCTTTAAACCCCTTATATAATTTGAATTAAATGCCAGTAAATTTATGGATTTCTTTTACTATTTACCTTTGTTAATCAATCTACTGATTTTTGTATAATTAAGTTCTTCACTATAAGTGATTATAGTGTAGATAGTATTCGTGAAAAGTAGCAGAATAACTTATCATATTTAATATCTAAAATATACCATCAATTAGTTATTAGTTTTTTATTAATCCTTACAGTGTATGTTATGCACATTTGTATTAAAACAGAATGGCACTAACAGTAATAGAGCCTACAAACGAAAATAATGTGTTATTTATTTTAGAAAAATATTATTTTTATTTAACACTAGCTGTTGCTCGCGACTTCGTTCGCGTGAAATTAAAAAATATGGCCTATGTTACTCATGGGTAACGTAGCTTTGTAATGGTAAAAAAATTTTTGAAATCTATTCAGTCGTTTTATAGTTATTTCAATACATACAAAAATACAAATTTTTCGTCTTTATAATATTAGTATAGATACATTGATCGTGTCTTTAAATCTAGCTAGCGTACCATCCTTCGACCGCGTCCTCAGTTCAGTTTAGGTGGAATCGTGGTCAAGCGCTGGTTTATTTATGATAAAAAAAATCTAATAGGCGTAAGTACCCGATATCGAAATATTTGGTCGCTGTATGCCATTCAAGCTTAATTATATCTAAACTACGATATACGCTAGAAATGCATTTGTTTCAATTTGTTCATCTTATTATATACTGTTAACTTTATGTTAGGACCTTTGGAAACCAAATTTAGTAAAGTCTAACACACATGCGAAAGCGAACAGGAACCGAAGCGAAGCGTAGCTTTAACTTAGTTGCTTAATGGTTCACTGCAACAAACTAAATTCATACTAAGTTCCATGGGCGTCGCTAGCCGATGATCTAGGCTAGGTCTACGGAAAGGCTATCGTTATTATTTTTCGAAGTATTTAGTAGTACCACCCTGACGAAGCCCATGCTAGCTTCATATAAGATTGTGGTCGCTTGGGAACTGGTTCGCTTTCGTGACTATATTAGATGCCTTAATCGAATGTTTCTACATTTTAGTACGTAAATGTCACAAGAAATCAGTATAAGGCCGTAATTGATAGGCAATGAACCTAATATAAAGATAACCTATACCTTAATTATATTCATAATTATTGAATATTTTTATTTACCTATCCAATACCCAGTTTTTGAAGTCCATTCTTTGACCGTTTATCCATTCAATAGTGTTATTGGTTCTATAATTACAAGAAATGAATTTCCGAAATAAGTATCTTAAGTTAGTTATAACACGTTAAAATTAGTTTATCTTAAAGCTGTTAAAAATTAAAAAATACAGCCTATGTTACTCCCTGATAATGTAGCTTTTTAATGGTGAAAGAATTTTTAAAATTGGTCTAGTAATTTTTGAGTTATTTCAATACATACAAAAATGCAAAAATACAAATCTTTCCTCTTTATAATTATGGAAGTATAGACGACCAAATTTCGCTGTTTACTGGTACCATAACTTTTTTAATAGTTTTGGGCACTGAATTGTCATTTTACACACGGTAACTTCGTTGCTTGAATCTTCAGAAACCGGGCATTTATGCGATGCTTCTAAAAACGTTACTTATTTTAAGGCAATAGACATACAATCAAAATATTATAGATCGAGACAAGTTTAGCAGTAAAAGAATCCTATGGATGGATTCACGTGGCGATACCTATGTCTAATCAACATAATTTAATAAGTAGTCTGTTTTAAATGCATCTAACTCTGTGGAGCTTTCAATATTTTTAATGTCCAATTATCAATTAATTAGCTTAAAAATTTATAACTAGAATTAATCAGTCTGGGCTCTACGCTTAATTTAAACAATGATCAAAATTTTAAACAATGGAATAACATTTACGAATAAAGCATAGTTTCTTGTTTTAAATATTTTGATCACATTACATTGCTCGCGTATTTACCAACACTCAAAATATCGAAGTTGTCCATACAGTTAACACTCTTTGTGATATGAACCTGAAGCACTACAATATCTAGAATGAAACCTTTAAGTAAATAATAAATATTTCATGTATGTATGCACCGAAATGAAAATTAAAAATTGAATACTGACTGCTATAAAGTTTTAAATAGAGCGTACGTAATGTCTAAATTTAAAGTGAAGTATGCTTATTCATCAGGACTTTTCTTCTTGTAAAGCGTAAAAACATGAAGCGCCGCTTCTTCTTAGCCCCCATTTGTAGGAGGAGGTTCCTAGCTTCAGCCAGGGTACCGGGGTCAGCCGCGTCTTCCACTCCAGACACGAAACCGCTTTCTGGTCTTGACAGAGCCGGCGCAGTGTTAGGAAGCAGTGAAAACCAACGATCTATCTTCGCACTCGAAGACAACTGACATAAAAAAAACAATTGAACATTAACAACTAATTTAAAAACATGGGTATAAAAAAAACAAAATCGTCACAACAATTTGTTAATTCTATCTTTACTCTAGGAGTGGTTACATCCATGGCGGTTATTATTAATAGCTACACCCTTAGTCTAAATCATCGCCCGTGGTTACATCCTTTTGTTGTGGTCCCATCTCAAGTAAAACTACGAGTATTTACTCAATGTTTCGTACTATTTTTGAAGATATTATAAAATGTCACACCAGTTTTTCACAGTTTACCACTTTATCATCATTTAGCTTCGAGTGTCCAAGTCTGAATTAAGAAGTCATTTCGTTTTCATCTTCGTATTGCAGTGTAATCATGAATTTCCACTTCTGAAACATCTCTATAGAAACATATCGTTTCTCTGTTTTGTTCAAAGAATATGACAGAGAGTACAATATTCTTTCTGCAGGTGTTTTAGAAGTGGAACTAACAGGTAGGAGAATGTTCTTTTAAGTAAAGTATTTCGTAAGAAAATCTTCTCTGGCAGTACTACTTTCGTTCGTCTTTGACATTTACTTTGACATAGTTCCATCGCTTTCTGTTTATCATCGTATCTTAGAAACCTATGTAAGATTTCCAGGTAAAAACGTAATGTATTATCTTCTAGTCACATTGACGAAATTCTAAAATTTACAGGATAATTTTTTGATACAATGCAATGGGGCTTTCAGATTAGTAATAGTATAACGTGTGATATAGTGCAGTGGTAAAATTCTTTTAGAATAAGGAACGTATCATAAAAGAATCAATTTATTAACCCACGGGAATCACTTACTGCATTAACCCGGTGTGCATACAAACTAAATGATTAAAGCTCGCTAGCGCCCCCTGGCCAATGTCAAAAAAGTTGTTATAAAATCATTATTGTACTGTAGCTATCTTGACGTATCTTTCGTGTTCTGTGCCTGGATTTATATAATATCTGACAGATATAACTGCGACAGCAGTTCCTTTTACCGGTTCAGATAGTGGCACTATACTTAATTGGACCTATATCCTCTTAATAAAACAGGAGGATTATCACGAATATTGGTGAGAACGATCTCGTGACGTCATAACGTATAACCTGACACAAATAAATCCCATACAAATAATGTCGATGTTACGAATACGTTATCGCAAATATTCGTAATAGCCTCTTACGCAGCAATATGTTGTTAATACTTTCACTGGAGTTGAAACCCATAATAAGAGTAGATTTTGATAAGGGGCTGCTTCAATTAAGGGTAGTAGTTAAGGTAGAACAAAACTATATTTAATCTTATTTTTATTGGATATAGAAATAAAACATCAATGAACATCACGTCTATCTTTATTTAAATCCTGATTTACACATTGAGATTGAAGAAACTGTCTACTACAATAATCGTAAATATTCCAATAATATTTGAATATGTCATAAAGGTTTAAACATTAAAATCCAATACTGTTGATCGACATTCTATTGAAGTTCCGAGTACGTCTTGTCTTATAACGATGTTCACGCCTTGTAATGGCAGCCTTCATTCCTTATACTATATTTATACGTGATTAAATATGTGTGATAAATAGACACTGATCACCGTATATATTTGAATATTCATAATTACTACTTTAAAAACATCAATAAACCTTGGACTATCTTCTATTTGCAGCTATTGAAATCCTACGAGGCAAACATTGAGAGTGTAAATTGTTAACTTACGTTTCCACTGCCGAAACACACACAAAAATATGTTGTATCATGTTTTTTAAAGATAATTAGAGATGCAATATTTATATACACGTTTCGGCAATGGAAACTGGTATAGGATATAATTAGAATTCTTATAATGTATGGTATATGCTATTGCGAATCAAGCTGCTATTTTAAATCCTACTATTTGCGAGCATTTTAATGTTTATAATCTTGATATAATATAATGCAACATCAATATCAACTACTTTATAATAAAATTTATAATAAGTTAATATATTAAATTATAATAATACCAAAAAAATAAATAAATAAAACGCGCTCACCTAGAATAAAGTAAACAAGAACTCAGATTTTTAACCACATAAGTTTCTTTTTCCAATATAAATTAGGTTTCACTGCCAAATCTGAACAACGCATCCTTCCGTCCTTATCATTCTCTTTGATGAAACAAGAGGCAGAGAATAAATTTGTACTGGTGTTTGAGAGTCGAAACTAATGATACAACTTAAAATCATTCGTTAAAAGAAAAAGTGAAGCGCGTATAAATTATATTATAACCAATCGAAGATAAATTGATGTTTAAAAATGTAGGCTTTTAATAATAAAACGATCGCAATCACTGCTCCTATTGCTACAATATTACGTTAATAGACAACTATTATTATATTAAAGACGGCTATTGCAGTAGTTGACAAGCATTTTGAAAATATACTACTTTCACATCGATAAACATTTGACTATTTTACTACTCTGACTTTAAAGTGAAGATTAAATCGAAAAACATCCAGATATTAACCTTTTTTTGGGTTTTTTTTACTTTTTTTTGTCCTTTAAACATGTGTAGCTATTATCTATTAAAAGTTAAATGTGATCCAATCCGTTCATCGTAGGGCAATCCTATTTCGCAATGCAGATATCCATCGTTGAGTTTCGTTATGTGTTCTTGAGTTTTTTTACTCTCATAAATCTTGAGTTCATTGAGTCCGTGACTTTTTAAAATAGAGTTTAGGATTTTTAAATAAACAAGAGTGATGTTAATTTGTTTAACAATAGAATATAAATAATTTAGCACGTATCTAGTAGTATAAATATAGGTAGTTTTTTAATATAATATTTTGACACTAGTTAGTCTTTCTATAATATACAGGGTGTCCTGAAAAGACTTGTACAACGGCACCACAGATTACTTGGTGGAAAAAGGATTATACAGGCGGTTGCGATATGGTTGAGTGTTTTCATATTCGTGTTTTCGAACTCCATGTTGTTTTTAAGTAAGAGTAAGGAATCAGTGGTACTCCGTTGTAGACGTTTTTCCTGGACATCTTGTATATGGAAGGAGAATTGTAAAATTTAACTATTCTTAGGAAATCGTAGTACAAAATATTTGACCTGTATGGGAGAAAATAATTGTAAATTTCGACAAGATATGATATAGATATGTAGTGGAAAATGCACTTAAACAAACTTTATGTATACGGGGACTAGAAAACTTTGATATATAAATAAAAATAAAGTAAAATCATTTAAAAGAACACCTGACTGTCAGTCGACAAAGTTTAACATTGGAAACTATAATTTTAACATCCTAAGACGTACTATTAACATATTTAAATAATTTAAAACTAAAGTAATAAATTGTAAAACTAGAATCTTTAATAACTAAAATATTTAAGTAGGGTAGAATTAGGTAACTTGACTCGATTGAAGGAAGTTTGTTTACTTAGTGGTGCGGCGGGTCCATTGGCCTCGGATGGCGGCCATGAGTTCACTCTTTTTGGACAGCCTCTCGCTAGTGGAGCGGGTGATGGGGGAGGCGGTGGATGAGGAGGCATCGTTCGGGGCAGCATTTTGCATCTCCGGTACATCACTGGAGCTTTCGGAGGGGCTTACTGGCACAATGAGCCGCATGCGCCCATCTTTGCCTTTAGCCTTCATAGCTATGCTGTGCGACAGCGGCATTATGTACGGTTGTCCATCTTCGGAGCTGGAATCCGAAGAGGAATCCTTCGAGCTAGAATCCGAGGTACTCTCACTGGAAATGTCGAACTTCCCCGTGCCCAGCGCGAGAGCCAGAGCGCTTGCATCTTCGCTTGTGCAGGAGCCATCCTGAGCGAGCTGAGTAGTAAGTAGGTTCACCAATTCTGAGTCGGTGAACTCTGAGTCCAGCAAAGGAATGTCGGGGAAAGCCCGGCTGTTCTGGTAAAACTTCTGATTATTGTTGTCGCCCTTATCATTCAGGAATTTGATGCTTTGAAACTTCTTGATGAGATAGTTTTGTATCTCTTCGCTGGTCATGTTGGCCAGGTTCAGGTTTTCGTACTCCTCGGTCGGAGTAGGGCTGAAGGGAGTGCGAGGCACGTTGTTGTTCTCGACGTTCTGCTTTTGTTCCGTTTTTTTTGCCTGTGGAGTGTTAAAGCTGATGAGGGCGTCATCCTCGGCTTGTTCGCGGTTGCCGCTTGTCTCAGCTTGGCCCACATCTTTAGCGGCAACATTCGTCTGTATCAGGTAGCATGAAGAAAGAAATTGTAGTATTAATATAATATTATACAGTAAATAATTAATTGATATACAACAATTAAAGCAAATAACATAAAAAGCGAAAAAATAAAAACAAATCAACTTACATCGATCGAAAATTTGTTAACAAAAATAAGCATATTGGCGCAATCCGGTTTTTTTATGCATCACAACACTTATGAAAGCTTACACACCAGGATTCGTTTAACCGACAGCCGCTATTTTTCAAAAGTGTGTTCAAAAATTAGCTAATAATACATATTAACAAATTTAAAGCAGTCGGTATAAAGACCCTTGGTTGGTTTCATCACACGGTTAAAATAAAAAAGTAGACATAATCAAAACATGCGTAAATACGTAAAAACATGAAAAATAAGTTATTAACGATATTACTTCACGTAAAATTAATAAATAAAAGTATTACTTGCAATAATAAACTAAAAAAAAAATCGATTTGAATAAAACAGACGTTTTCAATGATTACCACAAACATGTATCAATTGATCATCTTGTGACGTGATAAATGCAATAATGTAATATCTATACAACATAGTAAACAGAATGCCAAGTATAAAATTATAACAAGACGTCTATAAAGTCGATAAGAACTCCGAGATAGTTGGAGCGGGTTCCAGGAGTCTCGGTATAGTGGGGATAATTGCATTGATTACATTCAATCGTAGTCGAGATTGCTTTGAGATTAAGTTTAACGAAGCGCCTATTGAGTAAGAAGAAAATCCTAAAATTATAGAATCTTCTCTAATATTTAATGTTAATATTGGTTGGACGTCTTTCTAAGCTTCATTTATATTTTAACTAGCTTTCGCCCGCGACTCTGTCCGACTGGAATTAAGAAAACAAAAGCAAGTAGTCTATGTGTTATTTCAGGCTATCCTCTACATCTATGCCAAATTTCATCGAGATCCGTTAAGCAGTTGTATTGTAAATGAAAGGAATAAAGTTATGAGAATACGTATTATAGGAAATTTGTAAGTAGCGCGAGTGATAAAGATCTTGGGAAGGAAAAGGTTAGCGTGTTATGAACATACTATGCGAAGAGAGACTGGGAGCCTTCTCCTATAGTATAAATCAGTAAATGAATGTGTCCACAACGTCTATCATAGAATAATTTTTTTATACATTTCAATAGAATATGAGACGAAATCTATCAGAATAGACTACGCACTTGGAGTAATTAATTGAAGACGTCCTCGTGGTTTTAGCGTGATTGGATTACATTACAGGAACAACTCTAACAAACAGAATACATTTAACAATCGCTTCAATGTTATAAATGAATTTTTGCTGTCGAAAATTGAAAAATAAAAATTGTAAATATTATCTTCATAAACACGACTATGACAAACATGCTTAAAATAATAAAAAAAAAGTAAAAAGCTAGCCATAAATTGTCGAGTTGTTAAGATATTTTACCTGCGGCAACATTGTCAGTTGCTGAGCGCTGATTTGTTGAGCGTTTTCCTTTTCATGCTCTTGCAGGTGAGCCACCAGGCTGGCGATGTGCTCAATGAGCTCGTTGTTATGGATCAGCAGTTGGTGAGTACGGGCCTGAGAAAAAAAAACCATTTATGAAAAAAATTGTATTACCTATAATGAATTACGTTTGCTGCATTTCATGAAATTTCCCTACAAACTAATGAAAAATATGTTGTTGGTTTTAAAGTTCCAAGCATTAAGATACTAAGACAATGTTCGTATATTACTTGTAAACTGCAGTTTAGAAAAGTCGTATAACCAATACATTGCTAATTAACACCAGGATCAGTCACATTAAGTAAAATTTTAAATAAAATTATTAACCTGAGCCTCGCAGCGTGCAGTTTGTTCAACAACAAGTTGATCCCTCATGAGAATCAGGTGGGCAACTGCTGCCTGAGTTTGGTGGGCTTGCTGTTCGAGTCTCTGGTACAGGAATTTGAGCTGATGTTGAGCGCTCAGCGGTGTCTCTGGGTCGATCTCTGGTAACATCGGTAAATCAACCTTGGTCACGAACTCCGGCAGCTCAGGCAGGTTGACCGTGAACACTGGTGGGGGCGGCTGAAAATGTACAGTAGGTACATGAGTCGGTAAATTACAATAGTTTCAATAAAATAAATGGTTGGGAAATTATGATAAAATTCGTCTTTTTAATGCTACATAGAAGTCTGTGGCGTGCGATTGTTTAAAGAAATTATACACAATCTTATCACAGACATACAATCATACCACCTTCTACGTAAGTAGTTTATAAGTGAGTAAAATCCAATTAAAGGTAGCGCGAAGAATGGTAATTCTCTCACTCGCAACACGATTTAAATAAGTTAATCATTTAATTTTTTTTTTTTTATACGATAAGGTGGCAAACGAGCAAGCGGCCACCTAAATCCGCCGAAATGGCGAAGCGACCGCTGCCCATAGACATCCGCAAATGCAGATGCGTTGCCTACCCTAAATCGACGGAGGAGGAGACGCACATAATGAGGATATTTCCCCTTCCTGTGCGTCTCCTCTACCGTCAAATCCACTTTCCCGTCCAAACCTTTCCTTATAAGAAAAGGGCGGAACGGGAAAGGGACTAAAGTTGGGCCTCCGGCACCACACTCATCAGACGAAACGCGTAATTGCTCCCACTTCACGCCTGTCTCCTGTGTGGTCGTGGTATTGCACCGGGCGAGCCGACCCATTCGTGCTAAGATGTTAAAGCGGGCTCTACCACTGTTAGATGCAAATCTACCATGTAACAAATGCAAGGATATTATAATTTTTTGTTATACATATCCGATGGAATTTTATATTATGACTAGCTTTCGCCCGCGACTCCGTCCGCGTGGTATTCAAAAAACAAAAGTAAGTAATCTATGTGTTCTTCCAGGTTATGATCTACATCTATGTACAATTTCATCGAAAACCGTTCAGCACTTTGGGCTACAAACTCCCATTCATCCTTCCAACAATCTATACTTTCGCATTTATAATATTAATAAGCTATAATACATGTTTTATAAGATTTACTAATGTAAATAATACTATGTTGACAATTACCATGATCCAGTTGCAGAGATGTTCATTTAAAAAACAAATAAAGAAATTATGAAATATTTTACCTTTCAGGTATTTGTACATTGTAATATATTTCAATTTATCCCACTTAATTGAATTTCAAAATACCCTCTCGAAAATTAATGCTCGATAAAATACAACTTCACCTTCTTAACCTTGGTCTCACAACAATCGTTCTAATTAAAACAATAATTTCCTCAGTCTTAATGGACTCGAACACATTTTCAATCACCAACAACAACCTAATTGCACTTGAGACGGGTTGAAAAGAAAAGTTTTTCGAACAAATCCAATTAGAATATTCTATGATATTTAACAGTCGACCTTATTAGGATCACTAACTAGCAAGAGCTAAAAAGTGTAAAAACTCGCGACTCCGTCCGCGTGGAATTAAAAAAAAAAGTAAATAGCCTCTATGTACCTTAAGACTCAGTTATAACTCTATAAGTAACCCCATCTATACTTCTATACTATCTATACTAATATTATAAAGAGGAAAGATTTGTATTTTTGTATTTTTGTATGTATTGAAATAACTCAAAAACTACTGGGCCGATTTTAAAAATTCTTTCACCGTTAGAAAGGTATTTTATCCGTGAGTAACATGGGCTATATTTTTTTAATTTCACGCGGGCGAAGTCGCGAGCAACAGCTAGTATGTTATAATTTCAAAGAAAGAATACAGACAAATAATCTTTTATTGAAATGTTCATTTAGACAAAACTATACATGAGATTATTATTACTGAAAATGTTAAAACCTCGTTCGTGTTTCATAACGGTGCGTTTCCACTATCGCACCACCGGTATTACAACACATTCTTACATTATCTTACCACTAAAAAGAACCCTTGCCATGTTGGGGAAATATATGAAATTAATTCATTTGCGCACATGATGGTGTAATAAAAAAGATTGAATCGACTCCAGACCAGGGTTTGGTTACACAGTTGAAATTCACGGTATTTCTTTTGTTAATGAAGCTACAAGATGATTGTATGTCGGTGCCTAAAGGAATACAATATTGCTATCCGTACGCGTGACTTGAGTTTTGAGAAACGTGTTTTTAACATGGCCCAGAGCAATTCAGAGCAAGCAAAACTACTGCAGCGGTACGTGTTCCTTTTAGTCAGAATAACGGAAAGAAACAGTTCTCTGAGGTTATCTAAAAGGAATACTGTGGTCTATCGACCGTTGGCGATGTTCGACACTGAAATTCTTGTAGAGAAAATTGTTAATAATTTAGATTTTTCTATAACGCAAATAACTTTAAATTAACCGGTAACGATGCTAATATTGTCCGTTTTTCGATGCATTTAGCACTTCTCAGTAATACCAAGTCATCGATTGCATGTTCTGGCGTATTTCCATTCAACAGTAGTGTAGGTGTTCGAAAACCAAATTGGTCATAATAAACGCGGATTGATAAAGTTTCAAGAATATAGACGAAATCGGTCACAAAACGGGTTAAGAGTGAATTATCGTTTTTATCTCTTCTTGATTCTTGTATAAGCTATAGATTTTCTTTTGTTTCATCAATGTTTCGCACTCAACAACTATTTTATATATATTTTGAATATCATATAGTAATAGCGTCACAAGAACTACTGAATCTAGATCGTTGTTGCATACCAATGTTATTATACGTTTGATTTATTGTAACACTTTCAGATAGTACGTGGGAGGGCGATTATTATGAGTGGTAAACTCTATTTCCAATATTCCTTATTGTTTCTATTTTTACAACGTTTGTACAAATTGCAGATGCCGTTCGATAACATTCGAGCGATGATTCGCAACTTACATCAACACAACTATTGATTCAGTTGTTTGTGGAAATTATACAAGTAGATCAAAGGCCCGCTAGTGAGGGTCTGTTTGTGGATTGAATTCAATTTCACTGACGACATTGCGCAGCAATTTCATACGAAGACTTTAAACAACATACTAACAATAACGACATCTAAGGGGCTGGCAATATTAAACAATCCCTTATAAAGGATTTCTTTAGAAGACATTCAGGCGACACACTGGTTTTGGTAGCCATAAATCTCGTGGATAAGATCCAATAATAATAACAGGTGAATTTTCATTCAACATTTAATGATTTGAATGATTACCTGCGAGCGCTTTCCTCCCTCCTTCGACGTCGACGGCAAGTCCAGTTGAGTTGGACGTGCCAGTTTCTTGCCTTTCGATCCTTGAGGGGCTTCTGCCTTATCTCCCTTGGAAGTCGACGCCCCGCCAGACACGGAAGCACCCGATGTAGAGGGTATTTCTGATAACAATAGCAATGAGTCTTATGACTTAAAATGTTTGAATTATAAATGTAAATTACGATAAAAAAATATAAAATAAAACATCGAATTGTGTTCAAAGTTGATGAAATTCCGGTATTGATCATGACTCTGCTAAAAGTTTACGAATAACAAAATGTAATAAAAATAAAAAGAACAATCGCCTAATTATAGAGTTTAATTTAACTATCCTGTTTTGATGTAAAACAATTAAGACTGGTCAAACATTTCTCTGTCATAAATCGGATACGTTTGGTACAATATTTCATAGATGGATACGAATGGTGTGGTTTATGGATATCCAGGGATATTGTATCCATCATAGGATACAACCGAATTATTTGTTATATAAACATATAAGTAGTTAAGTTAATAGCCAAGAATACAAAGTGCTTGTTTATACTTTTTTCCATAGATAGTTTGAACAAATATACGTTGAAAATGCAGACCTTCAGTACATTTAAATTATAAGCGATGATTTGTTTATAAATGACCTTATTAATTGTAATTTGTGATAGAAGTATCGGGCAATAATTGTATTTTATGAGTTACGTGTTTGAGACAGCTACGTAATTGCCTAATTGGTGATTAAGATCACAATTATAAATTATTTCTGTAACGAATAGAGCAATTATTATTATGACTTATGTCCTTTTTTGAAGATGCAAAGTCGGTTTATATAAGACAAACGAGATTTTGTATTTTGACCATTTATAAGAAAAATAACCAATAATGAAAATAGAAGTATTGTCAAAAATTAAAACCTAAGTCGTTTTTTGTTTTTTGTTTGAAATCTACACATTTTTAACTATAGTGTTTATGGTAAGTGACGTTTTATTACTTCAAACAAATTAAACCTGTATTATCAAGTTTTGTTAAATATACGGAGCTGTAACGTAAGTTTCGCACAAACTGAATTTTATAATAATACGAAAGTTGTGAAGCCGCCTTCCTGTTGGCAGCGCTAACATTTTGAGTTGCTACGGATCAAATAGTTTTGAAGTTAGGCGCTTATTATTTGTATACTTATTGGCTTATATATCTTGTTTATTTAAATAAAACTTTAAAAGGGAAGGTGTTTGTTCAACTTTTTATATACTCTAATCTAGATCTCCTCATGTATAAGATCAAAGATTTATTAGAAGAAAGGATTAGTTAATTTTATTAAAATAATAACACATTCACATTCGTAACATAGAGTATTGAAAAATGCAGAGTACAAAAGTATATCGCGTTGTTCAGAATAACTACCATAACGTAATTTTAACCTTTTCAATTAAAAATTGATTTATACTGTGAGTTTCAACTATTGAAACTTTCAAACTAAAACAATGATCCATCTCACTCGCTACGAAACAACTGAGACGATTTACAAGTCTTTCGTCTTATAAAAACGGTTACAACGGAGTAAATGTACATTTTTTACCTGAGACACTGTTTACGTGTAAACCGTCACATAAGTAATAAACGGTGACGCAGTCGACGTACCCAGCTGTTGCCAGTCGCGTTGTATGTCATAAAACAATACATAAAAGCTAATTATAAACCTCTACATATATGATGCGGTGGACTACGGTTAAGATGTGGCGCTGTCGGATAAACATTCGGCCAGGTGGACTGGGATGACCTAAATTTGTCACTTCGGTTACATATCTCGTATTATGCAGAAAATATCATTATCATATTGTAGTAGTTCCTAAGGCGACGCTGTCATTTGTTAATAATGTTTTATCTCTTAACTAGCTTTCGCCAGCGACTCCGTCCGCGTGGAATTAAAAAAAACAAAGTGAGTAGCCTATGTGTTCTTGCAGACTATCCTCTACGTCTATGCCAAATTTCATCGAAATCCGATCAGCCGTTTAGGCTACAAACTCTAACAAACATCCATCCATCCATCTATCCATCTAACCTTTCGCATTTATGATATTACTAGCTTTCGCCCGCGACTCCGTCCGCGTGGAATTAAAAACAAACAAAAGTAAGTAGCCTATGTGTTCTTCCAGACTGTCCTGTACATCTATACCTAATATCATCAAGATCCGTTCAGCCGTTTAGTCTACAAACTCTAACAAACATCCATCCATCCATCTATCCATCTAAACTTTCGCATTTATGATATTAGTAAGAAGTAAGATTAGTAAGAAGTATGATAAGATAAGTAAGTATGGTATGATTAAAGTTCACTAGTGTAACGTCTCTCCGAAGTCTATCCGATTAGTCCAATGAGTAAGGAGTGATTCATAGTTCTGTTTGAATTATGCTGATATGCACGGGCCGCTAAGCAATCAATATCGCCCGCTTTAAGCAGTCTGTATTAACAGCGATGTAATTAAAATGTCATGGCATATTGGATGTGCTACAAATTTGTGTTCCAAACTTCTTGTGGAATCTTTTCAATATTTATGATTTTATAGTGTTAACATCTCTAATAACTACCGGATAATTGTTATTTATGAGTAGCATCAGTGTTAAATGACGGATCATTTATAATAATATCGCGTACGATCATTGATCATACGAGATAAGTGTGATAGATGTACATCTTTCGGTAATTTACTCTCGTATTTGGCACAGGCTTTCAGCTACGATTTCGCGCTCAGATCCCACGCAGTTGAGCGTAGAGAGATGGCGAAACCATAATGACTTTATTTCGGCGATCGTTCGATGAAAAGTGAATCTCCAGAGGTATGCCGTGTCGATACAAATGTACTATCAATCTCATAAACCATTTTTTTTTAAGTAAAAAGTAAAAAGAAGTCTTTTGTTTATTTTCGAAATTAATCTCTCAGATTTGAAGAAAGTTTTCCGTGTAAAACAATTAAAGTAAGTTCTTTGTAAGACAACATGCTATGGTTTAAATTTCTTTAAGCCGATTCTATTTTGTGTCTTAATAAGTCAGTTATAATGCTGGTACATCAAAATTTAAAGGAATGCGAGTGTTCATAATTGTTTATAGTTTACAATATGGTTTTAAATTTAAAATTAACTTAATTGTGTACAATCATAGTCTTGTAAACAAACCAGATTTCAAAAAGACCGCACAGCCCATTTATTAATAACTTAATTCAACATACAAATATCACATACATTTCCGAAAGAGCTTCATGTTAATAAATAAAACATTTAAATTTTAAAATTCCAGCCAGCAAAATCGCATGTCGCCAGCAAATATTGGTTAAATCGCAAAAGTTCGGCTCACGTTGAAAAAAATTAAAATGTTTTTGCACAAGCACTTTATAGCGTTGCAGAATATTAATACAATACATTAAATATGAACATGTTAAAATCCGATGAAAATAAAAAGATATCGCTTCAAACATTTATCTAAAAATACATATAATTTAGTATGTTATCCAAACCTTTGGATGTTTTCCCAGCCATTCCGGAAGTGCTGGGCCCGTCTGTCGACGCCGCCGGTTGCCCAGGGTTGGTCTTCTTCATCTTGTGGCACACATCAAAAGCTTGGCCCACGGTGCGTACAATCCTCATGGCCTGGTCCTGAAAAAAATTTTTAAAAATCCTTAAACTGATATGAATGACTTCCGTCTCAGATGACATTTTGGAAAAGACCAAAATTAAACGACACCTTGCCTTTGAAAATCAATTCAGCTGTTCAGGCATCGATCACAAGTACAAGTGTATGTGAGACATAGAGATTAAAAAAAAATAGAGGAAGCATAGTTCACATGAGACATTAGATTATAATTTTGTAACAGAGCTTATTAAAATTTTGTAAAATGTTTTATAACATGAGGTGGCGTACTACACTTGACAACATAGTACCTTTCAAAGAAGTTACCAGTGGAAAAATGTTCTTCACTGTCTAGTCTATATATTTCTTAAATGTCTTTGATGTGAGATCAAGGTTTTAATAAAACTTTGAAGAAAAAACTGACGGCACTGAGTAGTGGAGCAGGAGACGCAGTCGGTGCTAGGTGGGGTAAACCTTCTGCTCACGAGTGTACAACATTTTGTGTGACGTCACAAAATGACCTGTAAAACCACACGCTGCCGCGCCTGCTGCGGTCAACGAAAATGTTTCCGATTGTTGAAAAAAAAAGAAAATTAGTCAAAAGCTAGTTAATAATATATTTATAGAACAATGTATAAGTTAAATACGATTTGTGTGCTTTTAGAATTGGAATAGAACGTCGAATTCTAAAAACTGAATAAAATGTCTACAGCGCTGAAGTTTTCAAGGAAGATTAAATGGAATGCGCCTCCGGGAACTTTCTATCTTCACCTACTTTTGTTTAAAAAGAATAAAATTTGCAATTTAATATAATATAATAAGAACGTTTTGTTTCACATCTAAAATATTTTTTTTATTTTATCGATTAAAAATCTCATGGGAAATTTTCATATAATAAAACTGGAGTACAAAAATCTACCGAAATATTAATATCCTTGAATAGAATTAGGGCAGTATATAAGGTAAAGGCTGGAAGCCTTTGACTAATCAAGCTTTTTCTCTGTTAAAATCAGAACAAAAGAATGCTGTAAAAAAGCAGACAAGTTGCACTCAGGTAAGGAATAACATTAAGTGTTATGAAAAGTTCAGTTAGCCTGAATATACCTTACTTATTGAACCGAATTATGTTAGTTCAAAGCATTTTTGACCGACTTCCCAAAAGAAGGAGGTACTCAAGTCGTCTGTATGTTTTTTTTTTATTTTTTTTATGTGGGACCTGGTGGACCGATTTTGAAAAATTTTTTTTTATCCGAAAGGTAGTGCTTGTTACATAACCTTCCACATCTTGGCTTCCTATTATAAATAAATAAATAAAAATCTTGGAATTGGTTATGGATGGATATGTGTTTAACACATTTAGCGTTCTTAAATCGGATCCGAGTGGGCATGGCTATACTCGAGGTGCCGTCCACTCGCATCCGAGCGAAAGTCCCGTTCATTTTGTACGTGTCAGTAAAGCGCGTAATTTTTTAGAGCAATATCCTTATCTGGTGTTTGAACACACTAAGATTGCGTTGTTTATCTAGTTGCTTAGGAACGAGTGAAGAAAAAACACACAAATATTTTAAATTTATAATCATAGTAGATATGATTGATGAAATATGTATTTTTATTGTCGTTACTCAAAGCGATACCGCACGTTTTATAGAACTTGATTCACTATGCTAGCGAAAGCTTTTACTGACATCGTCAATATTACCTCGAAATAGTACCAGCCTCGCTAATGGAATTAAAAACCCTGTGAATAACAAATCTCTATCAAGCAGAATATCCGAACAGTTTTTAATTGAATTTTTTGACCTGCTACACATTTTTGAATGATGAAAAATTATTTTCGTTCAACGTTCGTCGAGAAACAGTGACATTGACTGACGTAATCAATTTACAAAAAATATTTTATTAAAACTAAAACTTTTATTTCTGCGTGTTTATTTAAGTTTAAATATTCCATAAGAAAATGTATGTGATGGTAATGACGGTTTTATTTACTACATAAATATTTAAATGCATCAAAATATGGTTATCGAAACGACTCTGTTCTTTTATTATTATAAGTGCAATCGGGGGAATTCTGACGTGATGGGTTCAACAGTACCTAATCCTTGGACGGCAGCCAAGGTTCATTCCGATACTTGGTTTCGACTCAACAGATATCGCTAACAGCGAGTCTCTACTGTCGTGAAATCTGTATTATAACCATATTGTTATCCCTCTTTTTCTCTTTTAAAAAATAGAGGAAAACTATAATGTTATTACGTTTCAATTCAAGGTGACTGTCACGTCACACTTTTTACGTTAAAACATGACGTGAAATTTCAATCAGATGGTGTAAAAGTCACTCATCCGACGAATTGAATGTAAAAAAATAAAACATAAATTCAAACAGTTTTCGTTGAAATTATAACGAAAAGTGTCGTCATTAATAATTTTAAATAGGCGTAGCTGACAAAATATTTGCCGAGAAGTAAATAAATGTAACGCGAATAACTAACATTTTGAATGAGATAAAGAAGAAAATATTATAAGAGTTGTACAAACGAAATACAAACCTTGCCAAAGTGCCTTGTCAAAGATAATTTTTACTTTTCTATACGATAAAAAAAATGAAGTGTCTGCATGTTGTCTATCTGTTTGTCGTTCCACGCTTGTTCCGGGTAATCTCCGAAATTGATAGACCTAATTTAACGTGAATTTACTGGAAGGTAGTTGATGTGTGCTAATAAGAATGCTTTGTAATGAGAAGGGTGAATGGTTACTTATTAAATTAGCGCGTACCATCCTTCGACCACGTTACCACTTAACTATGGGTGTGATCGTGGTCAAGCGCTGATTTAACAATCATAAAAAAAAAAAAAAAATTTTCTTTATAAAAAATAGACCAGAAAAAATATTAGCACATATCCTGGCTGACGAAGTCGCGAGTAATGCTTTTACATATGAAAACGTTCTTATCTGTCGTGGAATTTCTTTATTGCCTAATAGCAAAGGAGTAACAAAGTTTGACGGTAATTTACCATCAAATTCTTTTAACTCGTAGTTAAATAAGAACTTTTGTATATTTATATAATAATATTCTATTAAGTACCTTTATTTAACGTTATTATATAAAATGAAACTGGCTTTGTCAATAAAATGTAAATGTTTCTATATGTGAGTGTGCGAGAATCGCGCAGTTTTCGTGTAAACGAGTCGTTTCAGGGCAGATGACTGCTTAAATTTACGATGTAACCCAGTCGTGATCACATCGTAACAAATAAAGCTTTCGGAGACCACGTGAGATCACTGTTAACACGTATAAATGATAACATAGTATATGTATCTATCTAAATACGTATTTAGAACGAATTGTCGCCCGCAAATTAAAAAATTACGCGGAATTAAAAAATGATCGTCTATATAAAACAAAAATGATTTTCGTTATCAGCAACGCAAATATCTTGATTTTTTTCTCGATATTACATACAGACACTAGTATTTTATTACATGTATATTGATAGCTACGTAACTTCTGTTATAATTGTAGTATTTTACTGACTACCCTGTTAACGTTCAGATGTAAAGAATATGAATCGAATGACATCTCTTTCAAATTGGAATCAATCGTACAGGCTACAGTAGATCTCGATGGGAAACATGACCCACTTTCGACTGTGCAAGGTGAAATTCAATTTCATGACAGGTTATGGAAGTCTAGCAGAGGAATATCTAACTTTGTAACTGAAATCTCAATAACAGACACGTAATTAAGCTGGATCTGAAATTGATTAACAGCAGTATCGTTATCATAGATAGACAATTCTAATATCCGTCTATTACCAAGCGGACATACATGGTCGCTGCATTTGACATCTGGCTAATAGAATTTTAAAGAGCCCTTGACCGCGATGTTGGAACATCTACAGAACTGATTATAGTATCTGTTGACATGCAACGTGGATCGCTAAAAGTTTCTATGACCTATCCATCTATAGAGATGAATCTATAAAGACCTATCTATCTATAAAGATCGGTGGTTTCAATTCAACTTTCCATTTCATGTTGGGTTATTACGAATATTAATATGAACCGGCGGCTGCTATTTATTGTGTATTTACCGTCTTTGTGTATGTCAATATTTACGTTGACACTTGCATTGTTTTTGAATCGAGAAATCTTAAGCAGTGGATTGATACGATATAATTATTATATCGTTACCTCTTCTTTATTTTTAATGAAAAGAAGAATTTTTATGAATTATTTTTTCCGAAAAGCCCATATTCATGATAATTATTTTTGGATTGATAGAAAGTAAGACAAGGTATTTGTTTTTAGTGAAAATTCGCTTCAATGTTTATTGCGATGCCATACATAACAGTGGAAAGTTCCGTGTAATTTATGTTATAGCTGAATTGAGTGCAGATTGCGTCCGTAATGTAATAGAGTCGTTTCATCTGTTTGCGATCTAAAGTTTTAATTAAATGGATGCGGGGCATTTATCGATGTTCAGTCTTCCGTGGACACAATAATTGTGGTACTCAACAGTTGTCGGGTAATTCAATTTGCTCTTTGTTTGTTTTGGTGTTTGGAAAACTTTGTTTTACACATTGATACTAGCTTAAACTTACATAAGACGTTATATTTAACTTGAGAGATGCCATATCGGATATGATTAAGCGGTCTCCAGGTAAAGAAATTAAAAAATGTTTGATTAGAGATCGAATTCAATAAAAATTGTTAAGCAATCAAAGACAATGACCTTTAAGCCGTTTATAATTTTTGGCCAACTCAATCGTTTGTACGCTGGCCGTCTATTTTTGTCAGTTTCGTCACTAGATGTATGAAGGACGCTGAAATGCGGTTGGTTTAGGATAAAAGCTTTCGTACGTGTCGTACTACGGCCGCTATAAAGACGCAGGCCTTAGTTTATGACCCCTGCACTCGTGCCGATAATAAATTACGCAATTCATAAAAGGGATAGAGTACCCGGTGAGGTGTTACCGTATTACTGCAGATGGTCTTTACAGCCTAAATGTTAATTTCTCGAACTAACATTTTAAATAGTATTAAGATCGAGTTATTTTTCATATCTAGTTGTAGTTACTATTGTTGTATTAATATACAATTTTCATTATCATTAACCTGTGAAGACATGAGGCGCTTGCAGCCTACCTTAAGTTAGGGGTGACTAGGCCTTACTTAACATGCAGGCCCAGTGCAGAGTGATTGACTTCAAATAATTATTTTTTTATTTCGATATGTGCAGGTTGCGTCACGATATTTCCACTACCGTAAGAAATTAAATGTACACATGAAATTCGAAATCGTAAAACTGATTAGCACATGTGGGGATCCAACCTGGATGTGACGACGCTTTCCTAATTGTCCTCCCCTATTGAAACATAATAAAAGAGATTATGAAAAGGTATTGTTTTGTAACGGCTGAACCTATGATTCAAATGAAACGGTTTTTATAATTACCTTACAATCAAAAATCTATAAAATTCTCTATTGAATCTATATTGAAATACATTCGATAGTTTAGAACAAATGTTTGAAATGAAAATAAATACTGTATGTATAGAAACACTTGACGACCCCGTGGCCCAGATGTTGGAGTATTGGGCAATTATTACGCCAGTCCTTAGTTCACTGTACTGTCAAAATATTTACTATACTAGCATTTAAGTATAAGTTTGTTATAAGTACATCTTACTAATATTATAAATGCGAAAGTTTAGTTGAATGGATGGATGGATGTTTGTTAGAGTTTGTAGCCTAAACGGCTGAACAAATCTCGATGAAATTTGGCATAGAGGTAGAGGTTAGTCTGAAAGAACAAATAGGCTATTCACTTTTGTTTTATTTTTAATTCCACGCGGACGGATTCGCGGGCGAAAGCTATTATATTTTTACACTTAATATTTCTACCAGTTTATTTTTTTCTACACTCAAACATTACACGATAAGAATATTTGTAAAATTTCAGTGTTGGTGTCAAAATTCACGCCAAGCGCTGAAGTCACGGTATAAAAGGGTTAACGCATGTGTCCAACATGTATTTAAAACACTATCTAAGGTTTTTTTATGGTAAAGTTAAAATTTAATTCATGTGATTTAAAAAATCATTCGTTTTAAAGAAAAAAGTTGTTTTACGAAAGACTTTAATACATAAAGGAATTGTACAGTGCTATTTTCGTACGCCTATTAGAAATGAGCCGGTCAACGTCTGCTCTGTGGGGACTTTGATCTTGAATTTTGGTTTATTCTGTGACATTATTTCAATGAAAATTTAATATTTTATTCGCGAAACGATCAGATAAGAACATATTCGGCAATGGTTAGATTTAGCCAAGAGATGGTAGAAATTTCATTGCTGTTATTAAGTCTTGTTAGATTTTTATATCTTCAACAATCAAAGAGTTTATTCAAGTCTTCGTCAAGTTGAAGGTTATGGACATATTGTTTGTTTTTTTAACAAATCATAGATAACTGTATCACCTATCAATATTATTTAAACGAAAAGCTGACGGGAAAAGTTAAGTTTATTTATGTATTTTTAAGTTGCTATTATCCGGAAAGATGGTTTTTATATTTTTTTAAAATTATTTCTGCTACAGTGGCACTATTGAAAGTATATTTCAATACAATCGTCGGTTTTATGAAAGCTAAAATAGTGACGTCCATTACCTATGTTTACGAATGCGATAAAACACGAAAGGTTCATTATTTTATCATAGTATCGAGAATGCCTCGGCTGTATCTACAAAACGGCCTCAGTAATCTGTAGAATGTTATTTTTTTAAGCAGAGCACTAAAAGTAATATTCAAAATTTATACTAATAATTCCTAAAATGGCGATATTATTCGAAGGAAGATATTTCATTACTCTTATTTAAAAAAAAAACTTGTAAAATCTATGTCTACTCCCAAATAAGAACTGGATCTCTCACTTATTTTTAACAGAAAGCATAGTTAATACCGTAGACAAGATATACTTATGTAATTCGCTTCATTTAACGCATTTAGCATTCACGTGTTGATATATAGAACGTAAACTGACCGCCACAGAGAGATTTAATGATTGCGGGACTCTGTTACAGCGACCATTCAAGTGCGTTATTCACACATTACCGGCAACAGTTCTAAAATATCCCCGCGTGAACATAACAGCTTCGTTTTCTAAATAATTAATAAAGTCGCCGACGGAAATGTCGTCCTTGACTGTCGTACCATTGAACTAAGAAATAATAAGCTGTTAGATCATCGGAGTTGACGATTTATTAAGAATATTAAGACATCAGATAATGGACGTCAAATTAGACATGCAAACTAGTAAGAAACCTCATATTTTTTAATAATTTAACCATAATATTTGAGCTTGTATTCTAGTATAGTGTACCCTAACTACCCATATAGTCACAAACGGTTGTTACAAATGTAATTACGCAGAATTTAATAACTTTCATGAACAAGTCATTCAGATTTTATAGTTTTTAACGCATCGACTGAAACGTAATAAACAATACAGAGTAAGCGTCACACATTTTAGTGGTCATAAAGCACTGGAATATTTTTAATGCTCTTACAACAAACTTTCGTTGCCAGTAGTTACCCGGTTTTGACTAGTAATGCCGACATTTATAAACAGACCATAAAAATTTTAATAATTTATTTCAAACTGTTTTACATCAATCAATGATTACTTTTCGAATATACTTATATATGTGAAATATTTATACTGTCGGTAGTAAAAAATTCTTACCTCCAAATCGATGTCCATACCATCTAAACTCGAATGCGTGTCCGATCTGAGGGACACTCTATTAGGCCTACGAGTAAGACTGTTGACACCCATCAGCTTACTAGACCGACCTAAAGTACTGCTCCCATTGCTTACGATCTCCGGCTCGCGGAAAGAGAGCTTCTTTCTCGGCCGTTCATTATTATCTTGGATTTGAACATCAGCACTAAGTCTTTCATTAACAGGTAACACAAGTCGCGGTTGCGTGCACACATCATCAGTCGATTCGAAATGACGTTTAACAGGAATAATTTCTCTAGGATAGCTACCACCGAAGAAGTCCACATTATTTTCATACCGTTTCATGGGGCCCATTGATTGCGGCCTCGGCCTAACTCTCTCTCCTACATATTCACGTGGAAGATCGTCTACTCGACTCCTATGTTTACTAATTCGCATTTCACTGAACTCTGGCTCGGATCTACTACTCTTCAATCTCTCGTGATTCTTTTTCCCTTTGGACTCATGTTTCTTGGGTTTTTGTTGCTGATCATTCTTCGACTTGAGAGCTCCACCGAGGGATACAAGAGTACTCCGAGCTTTAAGGAGAACTTCGGAAGGTAGATTTTTTAATAGATTATCATTCTTTCGATGCTTCACATCGTGATCCTTATGATTGGACATGGTGTTATATTTTTAAGAAGCACATGTGAGATCAGTGTTTTCGCGTTTCTTTCAAGTGAGCGAGCGGAACGCGTGGTGCCGCGCGGCGCCATACGAAACAACTGAAGTGTCGGCATGGCCGGCGCGTGCGTCGCGCGTCGCTACAAGCACCACAAATAAACACATTCGCGTATTCTCAGCGGTTGTGTCTGAATTACATCGACATCGCCGACTATTGATGCACTTCAACACCTATACGGAGGTACCTAGTTTATTGGATACGGTACAACGTGTAGTTCAGGTAACAACCCGAGTCAAACAAATGAGATGAGTACTCTCGCCAGTTTTTAATATAATCAGTCACACAAAAAGCAATCCTCCCTCCTCCTCCTCCTCCCTCATACCTAATCGTAAAAGGCACTTACAGCTGTTTTCCTGTCACTTATCTGTTTATTTAAATTAAGTCATCAGGTCTTATGTTTATAGCAGCAATAAAAAAGCTAATATGACTGAAGATTTTTTTAAAAAAATAAATAAGACCAGACATCACGAATGTCTATTTTCTTTAGCATCAACCGAACCCTAAATACAAACAATTGAAATGCCGCAAAAACAAGAAAAAGTCGTCTCAATACAATCGAACTTAACTTCCCTCGTCAATATTGTCGTCGGTAAATTATATTTAACTTCATGATTAATCAATGATTGAAAAAACATTAAATTTGGATCCAGTCCAATTAAGAAAACCAGAGAAGACGTAATCTAGCTATGCTTTTACGAATCACTAAAAATTCCTCACATTTCTTCATACTGAATTTTATCAAATTAATGCCGTGCCCAGATCTCCAGTGATGGTTTCTTATACTAAACCTAGGTTGGGCTAGTCTAGACTAATGAACTCTGTTTAGATTTAGATAGCGATTTTCAGTTTTGGGTATTTCCTGTGAGGCCGGTCAGCCTACCGATCAACCAATGGTGAACAATTCCATAAGTTTCAAATCTATAATAGTTCACATTTATCGTTACAAGTGCTAAATTTTATCTTAAGAAATATTTATTTATTAAGGAAATCAAAATAATCTTAAATATCCGAATAAAATATTTAAACAATTTTGAAATTGGATCCGTTTTCGCGAATTCACATATAAAATTATTCATTCTATGGAATGTTTTGAATTAAAAAAAGTACTCAAAATAATTTATTAAAAGACGATGGCTTAATTAAAGAACTAGGTCTCAGTAATAGTGTTTATCACTAATCAACTGAATTACGCTCGACGAGGAATTATCGGCGTCTAGTAGAGTTGGTATATCTTTCGTTTAATTTATGTTACTCGCAACCGTATTGTTTTGTTTAACACATTTCACAGTAAACGAACAGATTTCTGTTTTCGACGGATAGTGATTTAAGATCACGTATTTTAAAACAAGGCGAGCTGATTGAGAGCGGCGTTAATATGCATCGGACGATAAAAAACGTTACAAACATAATGTATCGACTTAATACGTTATAAAAAGAATTTATGATTTCCTATTTAAACACATCATAAATCATTCCATCCCTTATAAGAAAGGAAAAGATAAGAAAGCAAGGAAGAGGCTACGTTTATCATATCCAAACATTACTTTTCGTTCGATCAACAGCCTTCCTCAATCTTTTGTTAAGGCATTTCGTGTTAAGCAATACCATTTTATTCTAACATTTTAAGCAAAAATATTATTCCTCCTATCATAATAAATAGATAATTAATAATGCATTCAAATGATTATATTTCAGCTCTCAAAGTTGGGTTACAACTTTGGAAGCATTTTGGTGTTATGACCTACATTTTTATACAATTACAAATGCATATTATTTTTATCAACGCCCGCCTAAAGAATAACATCGTAACTATGACCAGATGGTTATTCAAGTCAACGGTAATTAATAAAAACAAACAGTCGTATGAATTAAAGTTTTTTTAGAAATGCAGTGTATTTTAAAATGCTCGTGGTTTCTTGTTTATTTTTGTATTCATTTGCTTTTCGTCCAAACATGTCTGTTTATATTTATGTTATTTTAAATTGTAAACAGAAAATCCTTCATGGAAAATTTGGACAAGTGTCGTGTTTATAATGGGACAGACATAAGTCGAACTCACGGAAAAGAGAAATTATAACAAAGACATTTAGACAATCTTCATAATCAATCACAGACTTATTGAGGATAAATATATTTTTGTTGCATCAATTTCAACACTGAATCTTCCTAAAATAAATCCATTGATCCATAATGACATTATCAGGCAGTGTAATGTGTAAATATAATTACTCATTTAAATTGCTTTAACCGTAGTCACTGAGTTTTGTCCCTTTTATTATTACGTTGAACACTGTTTCTAAAACGTGTTGGTTTCATGATGCACAAAGATTAGCTATATATTTATTTATTTCTATTTAGTAGCTATATATTAATGTATTTATTATTTCTAATATATTTATCTAATAACTTCTCAACTTAACTGTATTAATATTGATATTGTGATCGTAATCAAAAATTTCCCGACTTCATTGTTTGGTGTTCTGTGTTCACGAGACCGAGCGGTTTGTAACTAAGTTTATTTGTCTTCTACAATATTGAGAGCGGGCGCACACCTATGACTAAACTATCGCACAACTGTTGTGCGATTGTCGATTTCGCAGCTAATTCAACTGTTTATGCACAACTATAAATCGAGTAGTGTGCGCACCTCCATATAAGCTCATAGTAATCAAAGCGCTACTAAACAGTTGTGCGATAGTTTAGTCAGAGATATGCGCACGCAATAATCGTAATCCTTGTGCGATAATGTCGGCAAATCAATTGGTGTTTTAATATATCGCCGCAAATGATTTAAATTCCACTTTCGTGTAACAGATGGTCACGTCACCGTTGCGAATCATTACTGCTTTAATTGATGGAGACAGGCAAGTTTAGTTGATACTCGACAAGTAAAAGTGAACGAGTGGCAAACTCTATTTAGGCAACAGTTTCTCACTATTGGCCCCAACTTCATTTATCTATTCGTTAGTATTTGTTTAGATAACTTCATGAAATGCGTTTCCGAACTACGTAACTTGAGTTTTACTCTTAACTTTGGTCAACTTGATACTTATGAATCACTAGGTAATGATAAAATAAATGAAGATTTTAGCAACATAACATATGTCTATTTGCAGTTGCAGTTAATTAAATAATAATATTAAAATTATTAAATTTATTACATGGTATTTTGAGAAACGGCAGCAATAAGAACTTTATTTAAAGAAATGCTTTTGTTTCGTGTTCGCAGTACCATGTCATATACTCGTATTTATCCGCTTTGTAGTTTACGTGGAAATATCTGAATATGCTTCTATGAAAAATTCAATTTTAATAAATATATTTTTATACCAATACGGGTATATTGGAATTCCTACTTTGCTTTGTGATTGAAAATTCCGTACTATGTGTACTATCAGCGTTTGGTAGAGTATTGTATAGTTTATAAAATTTAAATAAACTAATCGTTCAAGATATTGGTAATCATAGTTTGTTCATAATTTGACATAAGATTTTAAAATGATTAATATCTACAACTCGTTAATAAATGTACGAGAATCTTTGTCGTCTTGGTCCTTCGAGCGGGATACACTTGATAGTAAAGCTCTGTACGTAAACTTAGCTAAAGTTTTACAGATGTTTAAGCGACTGGTAGAAATTATATTTTAATTTGCATTTTCAAGCCGCATATGATAACATGCTGCGCCTGTATCTACTTAAATACGGAAAATATTTTTTTAATTTTCTTTATGAATACTCGTATGAGAATAAATTAACGTACTGACGCTCGGTTGGTTCTAGGATCAAATGTCAGCGGAAAGCGTGAATGTAAAATGAGCGTTTCTCATAATTAATTCCTGCAAATTTACAGGCTTGCGAAAATAATTTGATATACATAAGTTTATTTTAAAGTTAATAATTTTTATTAAGATAAAATTGTGCATTTTTAAATGAAGTAAATCTTTAAAGTTGTATAATGTGAATATATTAAAATATTAAAAATTGGACGGGGTCCCAATTACTTGCTGTTTACGTAGGATAAGATATACATGTACATAATAAAGAAAATTAAACTTCCGCAAAATTTATCCAACATAAATAAAAGACACCCGAGACAACGCATCATCTTCAAAGAGAATAGACGTTTTATTATATCTAACATCAATCATTATAACTAAAGAAAACTATTTTTGAATTTTCAAACGAACGCTTCCGATATAATATTTCATCAAACTCATTTTTTATACAATAAAATGGCAAACGAGCAAGCGGCCACCTAAATCCGCCGAAATGGCGAAGCGACTGCTGCCCATAGACATCCGCAATTGCAGATGCGTTACCTACCCTAAATCGACGGAGGAGGAGACGCACAAAGAGGATATTTCCCTTTCCTATGCGTCTCCTCCACCGTCAAATCCACTTTCCCATCCAATTCTTTCCTTATAAGAAAAGGGTGGAATGGGAAAGGGACTAAAATTGAGCCTCCGGCACCACACTCATCGGACGAAACGCGGAATTGCTTCCACTTTACGCTTGTCTTCTGTGTGGTCGTGGTATTGCACCGGGCGAGCCGAACCATTCATGCGAAGTTGTTAAAGCGGGCTCTACCACTGTTCAAATAAGAATGACGACAAGAAACAATCATGATTATTATAATCACTATCAGCTTTTACTATTATGCATATACCACATCTGCAGCAGTAAATTCCAATGACTAAATAACTAGATGATTGCAATAATTTCTTTCAAAATTTAACAAATCCCAGTAACTTTAATAGCCACCCATTATCCCCAGGCATTACCACTGATTGTGTTCCTCGCTACTTTCACTAATTACAAGCAATACAAGAGCGGTAGGCTGATATTTAACTGCGGCATTCTGAGGCACGTTCATATAAATTACCGACAATTTTGGGTTACAGCTGGAAGTCGTAGATATAATCTAACCCGCATTTAGCGAATGCGATTATTATTTAGAATAGAACATAGGACAGCTACACACGGATTGCATCAAATAGATAAATAATAAACAGTACTAACAGTTTCAAGGTGTATCTGCATTTTTAAACAGCGCTTGCATCTGCGGTTTGCGCTGTTTGCCCAACGCTGTTAGGCTGAAGCTGTCCCTTAATTTCATTAATTTGCACGAGCACTATTGATTTTTCTATTTTGTATACTGCCGATGGTTTGTATATTTACGTTGTCTATAGAGAATAAAATCTAGATAGGCGAAGGTAGTTACTACTATAATAGGAAACGGCACTACAAATGTAAAAACTAACAATACTCAATATTTCATATTTTTATTCCATTGAATATTTCGAAAAACTGTATATGATAAATAAACATTCAAAGCGCAATCGTTATAACTTATATCGTTTGATTTGTTTCAAAAATTGATTCCCAGTAGTGAGTTAGTTCGAAATAGTTTTTTATTAAAACTGGTCTATTTTCGGCTTTGTACAATGTTCCCGATATATTGAAAAAATCTCCCTTTTCATTCCGTTTATCACGTCGTCACGAACTTGGTCGAATAAAAACTGTTTCAATACGTTTTTTTAAAAAAAGAATATGCGGTTTGCAAATACACGTTTCGGATCAGAACTAACAGAAACTAAACCAATTTTACAATAGATTTTGCGGAGGTGACACGTACGTCTCCCACAGGGCATTGTTATACGATATAATACAAAACGTATGATAGACTATTTGTCGACTACTTGTTTATTATTCCTTTATTATCGCACACTAAAATGTTAGGTGAATTCTATATGTTTTTTTCAAACGAAGGTAACTTACTCGAAAGTCTACCTCGTGTCTCGTATAATCCATTTTAATGAAAATTAATTAGCTATATTGAGTTGAAGAAGATCGATAAAGGTAAGTTAAGTCTGCAACAATATAGGCCTTTCACATTGGAATATGATATTAATATTTGTCTATTTCCAAGATGAGACGCAATTTCGTAATTGAAACACCTCAAACGAAGGTGATGATTGCTAGTGTCCGACCGAAACTGGTATTTCAGCCGACTTTTGGCCTATCTCTCTGTTGGCCAAAACCGAAGTCGAAATTAAAACACATTTAAGATTACGATTATGTACTAAAGTTTAGTGTATTTAAAAAAATATGTTTTAGGGTATTTACTCGACGGATTAAATGCGTTGCAATTAAAAGATAAAAAGGTGTTTTGCTTTTATGATTGATTTTAGACCGAAACTGTGCAGAAACTTAATGTTCCGTCGGTCACCAATTAATACGTTTTTTACTTTCAAATTTCATTAACGGGCAGATCCTTTTGATAGAAATATGAAGATATTTTTTATTTTCCTTTCATTTCTCGTTCCCTGTTTTCCTTATGTCGCAAAATGTCCTATTACGATGTTAGAAAAAAGGGAACGTATGACAATGGGCTTCAATATCATATTATACTCATCAATATATCTACAACAGAAGAAAACCATGTTCTGGTATTTTTTAAGAAAACAGAAATTTTTATGTGTTAAAATATATATCTCTACTTTAAGTTCTTACAAAAAATAATTGTTTTATTGCACTTACTACGTCCATATTGAAATAACTCAAAAACTACTGGGACTATTTTAAAAATTCTTTCACCGTTGGAAAGGTAATTTATCTGTGAGTCACATAGGCTATATTTTTTTAATTTCACGGGGGCGAAGTTGCGAGCAACAGCTAGTTTACTATAAACTACCAATATAAAACAAAGAAACATTTTTATTACTAAAAGAATCAAGAGAGTCGTTATTTAGAAACGTAGTTTATACTCTCTAAGGAAAATTCATTTTGTTTCAAATACAACTCGAATCACAGAAATCCATTATCAAAGAATACGTCATCTATCAGACTCGATATTTTGATAGTAATGCATTACCTCTGTTTTCTCGGAAAGAAACGACATTGACAGATTCGAAAAAATCTTCCTTGATTTTTAGAACGGAATACACACTAATGGAAATAAAATGTTTTGTTAATGCATTGGACCAGAATCTACTTCCTTTTACCTTTTTCAGTCTCCAAATTAGTTGGAAAAATCTTGGTATGCATTTTGTTTATAAAAGAAAATAAAACATATCTACTTTTACAAATATGGTATGACTAGCTGATCGCGTGCGGCTTCATCCGCGTAAAATTATAAAAACATTATTTTATTGTTTACATTTGTCAAATTATCAATTGCAAATGTCAAAATGACGACATGATGACAAACCATGGCAATCTTGCTTCCTTGATGTTGGCAGATGGTCTCTTTCCCACATTAGGGTTTTTATCCAAAATATTTACTCCCTAAGTTTAAAGGCGTGAAAATATATAGCCTAAAGCGTGCCGTATGTGTAGGGATTTTTATTAAAAAAAAATTATTCAAAAATATGCTATAATTGCCGACATCTTAGCCAATAAAGAAGTGTGTGTTTACGCTTTATTATATTATTATAGTATAGATGAAAATTTGAATTTAACCACTTCTTTAGCAATATTAAATCATGAGTATTTGGGTAGAATATGAAGATTTTAAAAAGTGCATCTCATTTAGATGCAAAACAATTCCGAACAAGGAAATGTTAATTATGATTTCCTCTTTAATAACGGAAACGAGGTATTTTTTTGTCTACATTGAATAAAAAATTAAATGGAAAAAAATTGCAGGTCGTTTGCGGTCCTGTCGGCTATTATTATTGCGCTTGACGCCAGCAGGGGAATATCGACAGCCTTACAATAGCGTCCGTCGTTATACATTAAACTTTATCGTGAATTGATTTTCCCCTTTAATGAATTTTTGTTGGTTGCCTCTTGTTATTTATGAAATGAGCAATGACTCGGATGTTACACATTTTATTCTAGTTACTTGTTGTACGTAAGTCATTGATTTTGCAGACTGAAATATCATTCGATCCATATTAATTTTTAGCTATTAAACACAGTACAAAATACATAATTATAATAAAATTGCCTTTTTCACTGTTAGAACGATATTACTGTCATGTGTCTCTTTTTGTTTAATTCATACTTATCTTTCTAGCATTTCAAGTATATAAAGTAAATGACATAAACGAGGATGATTACCCGAAATTGATGAAATGAGTTCATGTTAAAAAATGTAAAGAATGTTTAAGCCATTTTATATTAGAGGCAATTACGTCTCACAGCGACGGAACATCGTAACGAGTCGAAATTCAGAGACGGACAAATTTCAAAACATTTACAGCAAATATAGAAAATGTAAAAAAATGTTTATTCTTCACGCAATCAGTGATTCCAAGAACTTGGATTTTTTATACTTATTTTGTGGTAATTACTAATGCAGCGGTAATGAACCTTTGGAACGAGTGGACTGATTTGGACGGGACTTTGACTGGAAGGTAGCTGTTAAAAGGTAGATGCACACGAGAATGTTCTGCGCTACCGAAGTTTGCGGGAAACAGCTCGTAGATAAATATAATTAAAGATTTGTTCAAATGCACACTCAACTCTGTTTTTTTTATATAAATAATACTATGGTATATTATCGTTTTTCATATCTATTAACAAGTATTTCGCCCATCTGATACACTCTGACTTACTGTAGGTGTTTATGAGAAGCAGCCAACTCGCCTTTTAAGCGATTACAGGCCGCTCGCTCTTTTACCACCGTGTATCATAAAATGTCCCTTGACTTACGTTCTTCTTGCTCTTGAAGACGTTACAAGTAAATTCGTTGGAGGACCCTTCTCTAGCGATGTAAGAGAAGACGTTGACATCGTAGCTGTCGTGGGTCACATAGAAGATGCGACAAATAGGATGGTGCATTAGCTCCAAAGACTCCTTCGGCTGGCTGTTCTTGCGCTTGCGACGGAAGAAACGCCGGATCTGGTAATAAAAAGAAAAGTTTTTTTTTATTAAACAACGAGATAGTTCTGCAAAGGTAGAAATTGTATAAATCAAACGTTTGCAAATCTCAATATTTATTGACAGCGCTGAAGCGTCCTATAATAAACTAGTTTGAGACAAACATTGACAAGTAAAACTCAATACGATTGCATTGGAAGATTCCAATTTAAAAAGTTAAATTGGAATGTGGTGATGAAGCTTTTTTTTAACTCAATTCGACGGGATTGGAAATAACATTTTTGTCTTACTATTCCTTTTAAAAAATAAATAATTTATCATTGAACAGTTATTTCAGACTAGTTACGTAAAAAGAAATTTTAATTATATCGTACATTACGCAAATACGTAGCGTTGTATTGTATAAGAACATATCTTCCAATTAAGCCATGTCCGTTGGAAACGTAATTACAAGACATCGCTTGGGAATTCCGATTACTGCTACAAGGGCAGCGCAGTGGAGTTGTCCGTGTCTGATGACAGTAAAAGTCTTCAGTACTTACTGTTTTATACTTCAATTATTTTTAGTGAAAATTATGACTATTGCTCCGTCTACGAACGAATTGGTATGAATTTTCGCTATATGTCCCTTTTCTATCTTATCTAGGATCTTTCATTCGTAAGGTTATCAACTTCATTTGTCTTTTAATTCAAATTGTAATAATTGACACGCTATATCGACTCGATTAGCATAAGTAAACGTTGAAAAAAATATCCTTTAGTACATTTACAGAAATGTTATTATTTCACTCTTTTAATTTATTTTCATTAGTAGTTTTTCTTAATAACGAAGAAAGCTGTCGAGTGAGTGGTTATTAGTTGCCTATCTTCAACACTACGAGTTAACGAAGTTTTTTAACGTCCAGAGCTAACGTTATAAATTAATAATACTAACTTACTGAAAGTCATATTTAATTGGCTTTAAGCTGTTTAGTTTAATTAACGTAAACATTTTGTTAATAATGTGAATGCAAACAAATCTCAACATTATCAAGACAATTGACAAACGAATTATAAACTAAAGTATTCATAAAGATTTTAAATGAACATTCCTGATGCGCAAACATAATAATTAAATGAAACAGTTCGACTAAAGAGGATCTGTTGAGGGAGTTCTCAAGATACGAGATTGCTCTATTGGTATCAAAATCAATAGAAATGAAGTGGTCAAGAGCAACGCCAATCGTCGATAATAGACTACGATAGCGTTTAATAATCCCCAAGTGTTTGTATTGTACAGACAACTATCCGAACACTTAACATTCGGATGTTTATTGATCGTTGTTAATGAATAGCTGGGGATTCTATGGAACTCATTGAACGCTTTATCTTAATTCAAACATCAAAGCTTTTACAGTAATTATACGTATCTTTGACGATAAAGTCATCTATGACCTTTGGTACTGTTTTATAAAATAGTGACACCCGAGACGAGTGGTTAATAGAGCTTTATAGAGCAGGAGCGTCGGTGGCTCAGAGGTTTGAGCACTTGACTTGTAATCTACAGGTTTGGGTTCAAATCCCGCCATGTACCAATATGATTTTCGAATTTCATATGTACATAATTTACCAGATGTTCTTACGGTGAAGGAAAACATCGTGAAGCAACCTGCACATATCAGCGAAGAAATTCAAAGATATGTGTGAAGTCAACTAACCCGCACTGGGCCAGCGTGGTTGACCATAGCCTAGTCACCTTATTAGAGTATCCGAGCTCCTCAGTATATAGTGAGCTAGTGATGATGGTGATGATTAATAGAGCTTATTAAAATATTAACCCCTCTTGGCTATTGTTTGTTGGTGGTTGTGCAATAATTGGAAATTAAATAAGGACTTTTAATGTTTCCGTTTAGATACGTAATGGTTAAAAACTTATGGAACATTAAATAACAACTAAGTCGAAATAACATTTTTTAACAAATCGAAAGCCTTTTCTATAATGTGCATCTTTTACTTATTTTATACCTTTGTAGATTTATCAATTTAAACGAAGCTTAATTGCTGAGAATTAATTGTAGCGTCTAAATAATATATCAGTTGAAACCAAACTGAAATGTTATTTCCAATCACTTACAGCTTCCAATATTCATTTGGAACGTATTTAAATTAATACATAACAATGATACATTGTAAACAGCGAGCTAATTGCCTCATTACGGACAATGTATTGTACAGTGGACAGGACAAAGTGGACAAAGCGTTCGGTGGCACACACAAGCGGAAGTGAGGCACAACTCAAAGCTCATTCATCACATATGTCATAATGAGGACTAATTGATTAATAATTAGCTGAACCAGACTTGCGTCGCAATGCATAGGTGTGATAGATGTACAAATATACGGATTCGATTTTTACGAGTATTTATATCAAAACCCACGATTTTATTGAAATTAAATAAAGATATTTATTCGTTTTTAGAGTAATTAAAAAAAATCTTACCTTGCGTTCCTTTGTGCGCAGAGTCACGCGTACGCCGTTAGTGGATATGTCAATCGTCACCTTACGTTTATCCACCCCATCCGCCTTGAAATCGTGCTAGAAAGTGTAATTAACAAAAACTCACAATAAATCAATCATTTTAATAATATTAGCGTCCGGCATTAAAACAACTTTAATCTCATATTGAATCTAGAGTTTAATTTGTATGGAGCATCAGGGTTGCTTTAGAACGAACGGAGCTTAAAGCAGAGCAGATTTTTTATCGAAAATAAAATTGAACATCACACGATTGGAAAGGTTAAATCCTTTAACGCTCAAGGGAAATATTTTTCCCTTCTACAAAAATCGTTATTATTCAATTATTATTGAATCGATATTTATTTTAATTAATGTCAAAATAAAACGTATGTCCAAGGCGGCAAATGTGTTTCTGAACTATTAAAAAAACAAAGAACTGTCAAATTTTATTGCGGTTAATTTCAATTTGCATGTCATCTTAACAAGAGCATTAAAACACTTAATAGTAAAATAAAACTTTGTTTCAATCAAATAAAGCTCAAATTTATTTACGATAAAAATTTGATGTGCTCTACGCACTACGTCTGGATGAATGGACCTTTATTCGACTAATAATCATTTCCCCTTATATCTCTATGTTTCGGCACAACAGGTCTTCGTCCACTACAACAATCTACCATTCGTTACTACACTTCCTTGATAATCAAGACATATTTCACGCAATCAAACTCTACTGTGTCACGCAATCGTACTCTTACTCCATACATCCAATAAAAATACCCGTCCTTCTGCAGTAACAATATTGTATTATATGTAATAAGTTTTCAGGAATTCTTGACCTTATTAAAATTTTACAAGACTTTTTATCCAGCTTCAAAGAAATATGTTTAATTTAATAAAAATAATAATTATAACTACGTATTACATTTTTTTGTATAAACATTATTATAAACTTTTTAGACATATAAAATGTATATTCTTTAGTTCTTTACCTAAACATGTTTAGCAAATGACTGATATTACATTACAAAAGGAATCAAAGCCTCATACCATTGTTGAGATAATAAATGTCACAGCCGTTATGCTTTTATTGTGCAAATGTGGGCCAATGTGACTCCTTTATAGTTAGGGGAGATAGACGTCACATCACGTCATGTATTCATATTTCAATGCGACAGGAATGATTTTGTAATGTTCGTGTAAACGGTATTTACTGTTTGTTTGGTTGTTGGTGTTATAAGATGTCACCAGTGCTGGCCAGGGTATTCAGTATTGGTGGGGCATGTTTGGGCGGCCGCCCAGAGTGCTTGACAGGACTCCACAAGTCTGCAAATTACTCTCTCATTATACTACAGCAGCTACTCAGTAATGATATAAAGAGGACGCTATAGAATTCTCGCCCAAGGTGCTGGAAGAGTTAAGACCAGCACTGATCATCCGTGACATAAAACCGATACTGCAATATGTATTGTAGCTCAATCAAGAATATAAAAACTCTCGCAGTACTGACAACAAATATTAAAACAATTTGTGTATGAAAGTAATACAATAAAGTAACCGATTGAAGCGCCCTCTGGCGAGGATTTTTTATATTCTCAGGCTAGACAAGTCACGGCAAAAGAACTCTAGGGTGTTGGGATGTTTTTGGAGTATTATGGCAATTATTTATGATAACATGCATTTTTATTATTTTAGTGTAGTTATAAAGTGTTTTCAAATTTGTAATGTTTATGTGAGATTTGTCACAAAGTTCACTTACAAACCCTAATCACTGAAGTGTGGCATGTAGTAACTTAGTTAACATATCGGGTTACTCGCTCACCGAACTAAATCAGTTCAGCGGGAACTTTGATCCAGTTATTCGACTTTCCAAAGTCAACTCCAAATTTGTTGAATGCAATGACACTGAGATACTATCATTATGATCGCCATTATCATTAAGAATTTCGATTTTGTGTCGTTAAAAGGATTATTGTCTTTCAAATTTATATAACAATCGTAATTTCTGTCAATCTATCTCTCATGTAGACGTGTGTCTTTTTTACATTCAAAATTAGAAAAATTATATAATAGTGTAAGCAATAGGTTAATTAAAAAAAAACTATTTGATTTTTAGTTTGCCCATTTTTAGGTTTCTGTTCTCTGAAGGGCCTTGCCTAGCATTCACAGAAGATTAGATCAAAGTTTAAACAAACAAAGGAAGAAAAGGTTGATTTTTATTTAGATAGCATTTAACTACTACGATATTTAAATATTTATCCAGCCTCGAGTGCTCGACTGTTAAATTCTAAACAACAAAAGGTACTGCAGAGGACAGGACTTGACAAGTTCTTACAAAATTATCTTTGAATTCTATAATTAAATAAAACAGTCGGTTCTGTTTCGGACGGACGGGATAAACATACCAACATAGGTACATTGAAATGCTAAACATAACTCACATCCTTTAAAAATACGCCTTTGTTCTGTTTTGTTTTGTTAAATAAACGCATACTAATTAATTTTTGTATTTATATTGTAAAAATAATTAAGCCCTTATCCCACTATTATATAGTGTTGGTACCACATTTTCATATTCAACATTCGATTCGTCGTCATTCCCTTCATCTCATCAACTTTCACGTCCATTCACTGACACTTTTTTGTAGTATAAACATAGAGCGCTGGAATAATTATACAAAAGTGAATATGAAAATTACTAAAGGAATATATCAAATCTTTAGTTGATATCGTGTTCTTAGTATTCCAATTTCGATCTCTGTTCATATTGCTTGTAAAGTAAATATTAATTACGTGGACTGTTTTTCGAAGGTTCTGTTTATGTTATAAATTGTTGTCGTTTAATCATAAGACGTATTTTTAGATCCACGATAGCACTCAGTAGCTCAGTATTTAGATTTTTTATTTCTACTGAAATGTCTTTTTATATATCCACAAGTATTAAACATATTGTGGCCTCCGGACCTTCAAAAAAGACTTGGAGCGGGAGCACACCTTTGACTAAACTAACCCACAACTGTTATGCGATTGTCGATTGTTTCGCAGCCAATTCAACTGTTTAGTTGCACAACTAAAAATCGAGTAGTGTACCTCCATATAAGCTTATATGAATCAAAGCGCGACTATACAGTTGTGCGATAGTTTAGTCAAAGCTGTGCGCGCGCTCTTAGTCTATAAAGTATAGGGTTCTATTGGAGATTACTTTTTTTTTAAACATTATAAAACAAATTCTTATATTGCAATCTGTGATATCGATGCAATTTCGAAGAGTACGCTTTAATGTTTTACAACATGCCCCAAACTTTGATCGATAGTCGTGAATGTAGACTTTCTAAATATCAATACTTCAATAAGGGCTCAGACGGAATCTTCATGAAATATTTTACTATAAAAATAATCTAGCTGAACTCAAATTACTGCGCCTGAATAACACATATTTTTGTAATTATTACTCCATCCAATTAAATTTAGATTCAATATTAGAATTTTATTAAATCAGCCTGACTCTAAAATACTAAATTATGAAATGTAAATTTGTTTGAACAAATGTTTTTCCTTTAACAGATTTACTTGAAAATAATTTTCGAGATTTTTGGAATTTATTCCATCATAAGGACAAAGTTGTTGATGTAAGCCGGTACTATAAATTTAAAAAAAATATATTATATTTATATAAAAGAAACTCACGCGAGCTCGACGCATAGCACCAACAATCTCGATACGACTTGATGGTCTCGGCACATCCAGGGTACCGATGTACTGTAACAAAATAGTATTTGTTAATTATTTTAAAAAAAAGGAACAAATTCCCAATAACGAAACATCTTATAGCTTAAAAAATTACAATTGTTCAGATTTCTGATAAATCAGGCACAAGATAAGCGGGGTTTTATTACGCTTGTAGAGGTCTGCGATACATAGTTACCGAGATATTGCACTGCCATACCTGTACAATAACATAAGTTTCATGTACACTCGCTTTTATGCAACAAAAAAGGTGGAAGCAATAGTGCGATAGCCATAAAATAGTAATTACAAAAGTCAATCAACGCAACGTCCCGTATATGTGAGAAGTTAGACAGTAAAGTGACCACAAAATTGAATAACGGTCTAAAGTAATTAAAAGGCTCCTGTGTCAATAGACTATTAAGGAACAAATTGAGGGAGAGATGAAGTGACGCCGTTGCTTCGGTTCACCGCAAAATGGTTTCTAGCATGTGTTAAACTAACGTCGAAATCGAACTTCAATTAACAAGACCTCTTGTCATCTGTGAATCAATTTTGAGCGAGCTATAGTTCAATAATAAACATTTATTTTTTATTATTTTATATAACACTGGCTGTTGCTCGCGACTTTAAAAATTAAATAATAATAAAAAATAAAGCCTATGTTACTCGGAGATAGGTTACCTTTCTAATGGCGAAAGAATTTTTAAAATCGGCTCAGTCGTTTTCGACGTGAATCGAATACATACATAAATACAAATCTTTTCTCTTTATAATATAAATAATATTAGTATAGATTGTACACCTCTATTGTATCCTTGTTATTAAGTGAGAAATTCTCAAAATGTAGTTCTTATTATCCCAATGAAATAAACGATTTTTGTTTTATTTTCAATGAAGGTTCTTTATTTTTATTTTCTTGATAGTCCAAAGTTCACAACGTAGGCCTTTCTACCTATTAGATGTGATTTAAATTTGTTCTTAGTGTTTCTGATTTCGTTGAAAATTTCCGAGATCCCTTTTGTAAATGACATTATTTATATTAAATAGTATCCATTTTAGTGGAAATAACAAATTTAATTAGACGTTAAAAATATTTCATGAATGTAGTTTGAAAAAATCCAGTTACATCTGTTAAAATATTGCTTCTTTACGTTAGTACCTGTACTTACTTTTTTTCTAATTAAATGTAACAATTCTGTGGTACGGTATGTTAATAGTAGGTAAATTTTCGATAACTCTAAATAATTCTGCTTCAACAAATAGTACACCAAATAAATATTCTGTCTAGACATCGTCGGGGGAGTAGCTTGTCGTACCATATGTATGTACCATATGTTATGCTTAGATATCACCGAAGCATGTAATTACTCCATTAGTATTGGGTCAAGATGTTAACTCAATTTGCTCTGGAATGCCGACCACATGCCGATGGACCGACGGTTGCCCATTCTATGCATTATACATAATGTTTAACAATCCGCCTAATTGTATGTTTTAATATGAATGTTAGTAAAAAACAAAGAAGTTGCAGGCCAATAATGATAGTATTTATTTAAAAAAGCTATTTTTGGTTCTACTTCTTGATATTTTCGTTTTTAAATATGTATCCAAGCAATTTTGCGGTCGTGATTCTGGCGCAAAGTGAGAACCCTCCCAGTCTATGGGACGTTTGCGTCGATTTCCGCATGTAGGAAATCGATTTCCGTTGCTGAAATAATAATCATTTGCTGTTTTAGTTCGTATTTTTGAATGTCTATGTCTAAATTATGAACCTAACTTGTGCACACATTAAATCAAATTAATATTATAAATGCGAAAGTTTAGATGGATGGATAGATGGATGGATGGATGGATGTTTGTTAGAGTTTGTAGCCTAAACGGCTGAACGGATCTCGATAAGATATAGAGGATAGTCCGGAAGAACACATAGACTACTTGCTTTTGTTTTTTTTTAATTCCACGCGTACGGAGTCGCGGGCGAAAGCTAGTACTAAATAATAATACGTTAAATACTAAATGGCCGATTGTTTTAATTTCTTTTACTATGATGAACTAATAATTAATTTCCTTTAGTCTAGGATAACCGAATAATCATATCATTATTGTACTCTTGGAATAACAGTTATGAGACAGAATGGAATCGTCGCTGCTTAGAGAAGCCAACAAAGGACATCGAAGGCATAGGCACACGTCCCATATCCTTTCCCCGCTCCCCCCAAGATTAGTAGGAAGCCATTCTTACACGGATATTGCTACGCTGAATAGGAACTAATTAATGCACGTATTAATCCCAATAATTGAATTTAGACAGCTTGGATGGGTTGATAACGTTCTATATCATCAAATTAGTTTTGTATAATCTCCTCACTATTATCTAAAAGATATCATAATATTAAAATAACTAAAAATCGACGAAACTCGGGATTGTGGCGATTGTTAATAACCTGGATCAGTTAAATATTAGTTTGTGATATTTCGGAAGACAAAGTGTAGATAGCTTTTAATTTATAACATTCTTAAAGTAAACATCTACTTAAACATGAAGTAGAAATTAATATCGAGTAAGAAGCGGGTATAATACTCGTACTTAATTAATATTTACACGGGAGCTCGGGCGGACAAAACTTTACGCTATGCCTGATGTCACTAAGAAATTCCACTAACTGCTGCTAACTTTATTCCTTGTTTATTATTTATTAATTTAATTCATTTTACGTACTTTATATATATAAGTTTAATTTAAAAAATCTGTAATTATAATCTTAATATGTTATCTCATGCAAAAATTTAGTCATAAATTTGAACCAGTATTAACTTGAAATAACTATGATTTTTGAAGTTAATGAAGGAGTTAGCAGTTGAGTTCGGTTAGCACAAAAACTTCTAAATCTAGTTAGTCGAAGCTTTCATTTGTGCGGAATTGAAATGAAAACAGTTCGGAGCGGAGTGCAATCGTCGAAAATGAATCCAGGTGTTCCGTTCAGAGTTGCAGCGCTCAGTTGTTAATCGTATTTAAATACAGTATCAATTCGAAAAAGCTATTCGTTGAAATTATTTTTGAATTGAATTGTAAATTTGCGCTGTTTACAAGCGAAATGAAACGTGCGAAGTAATTTACGTAGTGTTCGTAATATAGGTTTTTATCTTTAGAAATATACAGGCATTAGTATGTTTCTTACATTCATCCAATCATGATTATTATTCTATTAGCCAATGCGCAAGTTGTAACACTATTTGAGGCCATGGGACATTTATTTATTCCGTCCTGGCGACTGTTTGTATTATTTTTTATTAGGTCATATTATTGTTTTAGGAAAAAGGTAAAAGTACATATTAAAACTAGGGGACAAAATTTTTTGAAATATTTTCCTACTTTTGGATGTTTGTTACATTGCGGTTCAAAGGGAACTTTTTTAATTCCGCAGTCGAGTTTGCTTAAATTATTTACACCGGAGGCTGGAGTTTAACACTTCGTTTTAAATGGTATAATATTTTATTAAAATTTGGAATAACGAATGTACGAGTACCTGTAAATTACTATTAAAATTGAATATTTTTAACCAACCCAATCTAGTAATGTTTATTTTTATTACAACAGATGGCACTAGTTTCCTACATACCAAAATCAATAATTTAACGTTTCTTGACGTATTTATTATGATTGCTGACCACTATTTAAAGTAATTTAGTTTAGGCAAAGCCTTAAATCCTTCGTCTCAATTAGAATAAATTCATAGAATATGTAATATTTGGTAGACCTAGTAAATCCCCTAGATATAAATATTATTACGAGTATTGAGATATCTCTTCATGTCGTCGTCGTCGTTTACGACGTTCTATTCCAAGGATAAAAATTTATTGTAATCTTTAAACTCAACGACAAATAAGTTATGGATTGAATCGGTACATTTTGTGCAATAAAATTCCATAAACATATAATCATATAACTCGATTTTTTCGTGTAAATTCAAGGGCTGTAAATAGACTTTTCAAAGCCTGTGTTGTCGGCTATTTAATATTACTATTATACGTTATCTACACGTAATCCTACTAATATGCGAAAGTATGTATAGTTAGTTACTACGTATCCAAAACGGCTTAAAGATCATTGGTGAAATCTGGTACAGTATGGAAAAACACATGCTCTATTTAAGATACCTTTTAATTCCGTGGGGCATATCGCGAGCAAAAGCGACTTGAAAATACACAAAAAATATGACTAGATTGATTCAATAACAAGCACAAAAAAGCGATTCCTCTACGAAGTTCGAATTCATTGTTTTAAATGAACCTGTGGAGAAGTAACAGAGGAACAAAGACGTCCTTTCTCTCTGCAGGGTTGTTTGAAGTGACGTAACAGAGTTGTACGATTCATTTAAAGCCGGTAAAGTTTGCCAATTCCTGAAGGATCTTATTGTAAGCATTTGCATTGTATTGTTTGAAGGAAGGTTCAAAATTTTGTGTTTATAGGATTTGTGTTTTACGAGGAATGCATTAAATGTATATTCGTTACAAATTTTAATTAACAATGGTTATGCCGCACATTTTCCTTGAATTTCAATTACGGAAAACACATTTTCTCACAAAACTATGAACTATTCTATTAGGTATACCGGTATGAAATGAGCGTTTTTTGTGAAAATAAAACACTAATTATTAATGGGAAAGTAAAAAACATTTCATTCAAAGTATTGGCCATTGTTTTCTACACATTTTGACCACCTTTCTGGCAATTTGTGGATACCATCATCATCATCATCATCACCAGCTCACTATACGTCCCCACCGAGGGGCTTAGAGCCTACTCTAAAGTTAGGGTGACTAGGCCATAGTCAACCACGCAAGCCAAGTGCGGGTTGGCTGACTTCACACATATCTTTGAATTTCTTCGCCGATATGTGCAGGTTGCATCACGATGTTTTCCTTCACCGTAAGAACGTCGGGTAAATTATGTACATATGAAAATTTGAAAAATAGAAAATCACATTGGTACATGGCGGGATTTGAACCCAAGACCTGTAGATTACAAGTCAAGTGCTTAAACCACTGAGCCACCGACGCTCTTTCGCATTTGTGGATACCACGCCAATAAAAGTGTTCGTCTTTCAAAGCAAACCATCCAGACACCCAATGTAGATGTAGATGTAGACAAAATATTTTTCACAGATGCCATCACAAATAAAAAAAGGCTCGTTCAATACAAATATTCCCTATCGAGACATTTGTATCTTGACGCTTGAAGATATACCGGTACGAGTATACAAATTCACTTTACTCTATGAAAATAAGTGTAAGAAATAGCTCCGTTTATTAACATTTTAGGTTTTAGGTTAGAATTAAGTGTAAATATTTTAACTAGCGTCTGTATATAGTTTGATGTTTGTGGTAATAATGTTCTTAGTATCTTTGTCTCATGTGTTTAGGATTGTTTGCGGGTTTGTTACGTTGGGATCCTATACATATGCGAGCTGACCGCTAAACATACAGGAGCTCAACTCTTCATATAATCTGAATTTAATGTGGGCTCTCATACTTGCGGTAATTCTTAGATAACATGTATGACGAAAATTACGCTAATTAAAGTTTGTGTCCATTTTTATTAAAACTACTCTTGTATAATAGTCAAGATGTATGTGAGAAGATGAGAACTGGAGAGAACTTCGGATGGTTAAAGTTACTCGATACTTCTGGCAAAATAAATGTATGAATGCTATCTTTATTTTTATTGATAAACTAGCTGTTTCCTTGCGACTTCATCCGCGTGAAATTATAAAAATTTTATTTCATTGTTTACCTACATTTGTCAAATTATCAATTGCAAATGTCAAAATGACATGACATGATAACAAACCATGGCAATCTTGCTTCCTTGATGTTGGCAGCAACTTATGGTCTCTGTCCCACATTAGGGTTTTTATCCAAAATATTTACGCCTAAGTTTAATGGCGTGAAAATATATAGCCTAAAGCGTGACGTAAATGTAGGGCTTTTTATTAAAAAAAGAATTATTCAAAAATATGCTGTAATTGCTGACATCTTAGGCAACAAAGAAGTGTGTGTTTACGCTTTATTATATTAGTATAGATGAGGGACAATGACTTTTTACATGTTAAAACCTACGTTTAATATCTTAAAATCTAGGTAGTTTAAACGTTTTGAATAGTTATAGATGATTTGCTCATTGAAGAAATATCAAGAACGAACAGGATTGAAAATTCTCTGCGATTTTCTAAAGTTCTTTTCACTCTTGGGAATTAATGATTTATCAAGTTTAAAAATTGCTGAAAAGTCTCAAGGGTGTTTTCCTTGGCTTAATAAAAATATTAATATCAGAATTTTCCCACTCTTTAACGTATAATTAAATTTTCAAAGACCGGCTCTTTGATAAAATTCCACTGAAGGAATGGAGTACTAATTAGGTCCTGTTTTGATTAGATTTATATATTAAGTTTACGCAGAATGCAATTCAACTTAATTAAGTAATCTTACTAATATTACTAATATTATAAATGCGAAAGTTTAGATGGATGGATGGATGGATGGATGGATGGATAGATGGATGTTTGTTAGAGTTTGTAGCCTAAACGGCTGAACGGATCTTGATAAAATTTGGCATAGATGTAGAGGATAGTCTGGAAGAACATATAGGGTACTTGGTTTTGTTTTTTTTAATACCACGCGAACGGAGTCGCGGGCGAAAGCTAGTGTTTAATATAACAACGTCACAAAAACGTCAAATAATCTTTTTATAAATATAACCCATGACTAAGGATAGCCTCCGAGCCCCTCGGTGGGGACCTATAGCTGGTGATGATGAAATAAAGCAACATTTTCTTTAAATTTATCTATCAACCTTAACACGATTCCGTTCGATTTAGTACTATCAATAAAGATGATGTCCCACTTAGGGTCGATAAGAGCCACTTAGGGTGGATACTAGAAATACATATTAATCTTTTTAAGTAACAACTATTATTTCATTTTTAAGTTGGCACTGTGAGTGAGTGGCCGCTTGTGGATGTCTTGTTTTGTCGGGTCTAGTCGTGTATCTAGAGACGTTATCTATAAACTCTGAGAACTGAACCGGTTCCATTCAAGGCCACTGGGAGTCACGACCGGCCCAGTCCACTGAACGCTACCGACAGTGAAATTGTAACTCTACATACAGCCGCTATTACATCAATCGCTAACGTATTATATAACTTAATGTAATATTACATTAGCATTCTTTAGTAAACATAAATGTTCGTTTACAGAATGAAGCCGATTGGTAACAATAAAATGTTGTGTTTTCAGTTTATTTGTGTATTTATAATTAATTGGTTGAGAGCGTCGGTGGCTCAGGGGTTTAAGCACTTGACTTGTAATCTACAGGTCTTGAGTTCGAATCCCGCCATATCAATGTTCTTCCTATGAAGGAAAATATCGTGACGCAACCAGCACATATCGGAGAAGAAATTCAAAGATATGTGTGAAGTCAACCAACCCGCACTGGGCTTGTGGTTGACTAAGGCCTATTCACCCTAACTCCGAGCTCCGAGCCTCTCAGTGGGGACGTATAGTGAGCTGGTGATGATGAATTCACTGGTTGATTTAAGTAATTAATTACTTTCAGAATATCAAATTGATTGCACGAAAGATGTGCTTAGAAATTTTCGTAATACGCAAGTAGGAAATAAAAAGTATTCTTGAACAAGAAACTCTAGAGTAGGTCGCAAAAGCCTGTCGTGACTGTAAAGAAATCTTGTTTAAGTGTTGTTTTATACTATGAAAGGATCTGTATTTATTGTGAAGCTCGCAAAGCTTCCGTCTACCGAAGTGAAAAAAAACGGATTGGAGAGAAAACTGTGTTTTGTAAGTCTTAGGACGAAAGGGTATTAAGGTATTTTAACTACGGATTTTTCTGTAAGCTAAAATAGAGTAGCAAAAGCAATTATTAAGCTTAAATAAATAAAAGCTAAGACTAACATAAGACTTTGGTAAAGGAGGTAGAATATTCGCTAGATTGGTACTACGTAATTAATTTTATACAGTTATTCAGGCACTTGAAATCCTTAACAAGCATTTTTTTACGTACGTAGCTTACACGTAATAAATTTTTACAGACACGCAATATTCTTTTCCGCCTTTACTCTTTTCTTACGGTTGAACACATACGTCGCGGTTTTTAAGTGCTATTTAACGCATGATCACTTCAATGAGCAACGGGCTTCAGCTACTACATATTCCGTTTATTGACTGTTCGCTACAGAAATTTAAGAAGCAATTTAATAAATATACACATGAAAGACATCAAATAAATTATTGAATTCAACGTTGCGAAAAATAATTCTTACAGTACAAATAAATAATACTGTCTGGTGTTATAAATGTTACTGTGGTTAATTAGCGAACAAAAAACAACATAAGTCACGCCCCTAATGCAGTGCGGTAGGCAGCGGTTATAGATTTCATACAAAGCAATACAAAATACATTATTATATTAAAATAAATTAATATATGTACATGATACTTACTTTTGTTGTCGGAGGCAAACGCCCACTTCGGAGAGATATATTAACATGGTTATTTTTAAATTACTTGATAATGAAACATTCTGAATTATACAGTCGTTTTTAAGATCACTTACTAAGAAAGAAAAACGTCCAATCGCTCCATGCTCGTCTCCAAGAGAGTACTTGTAACTATGAATTATTCATTGTGACTGACTCGATCTTTGATAGGGTCGCAATGAATGGAAATAACGTGTAAAATGAACTCGAAATATATTTTATTTATTTATTTATTTGTATGTTTTTCAATTGTCGGTTCGTTTTCATTAAATAAACCCAAAATTCCTCACATTATTTTGGATTATCAACCAGATTAATATTTTATCTGGCTGTATTAATTTTTTATTTAGCTAATGGTCGCCTTTTTTCATATTTTCTTTTTGTATTTTTTAACAAGAGTTATATTAAGCTTGTTTGAAGCCATTAATTAATATTCAATATAATGCAGCTAAACCATGCAAGGCAAATGTTTCATGTATGTAATTCAAGTAGAATATTACAACAGTGTACAAACTATTGTAAAATAAAATTATACTGCGAGTCCCGGGCACTCTAGAATTATCAAACAAAACACGAATACTGTAACATTACTTTTTATTAATCTGTTTCATCTATATATATAAAAAGAAAGTCGTGTTAGTCACACCATTTATAACTCAAGAACGGCTTTACCGATATGGCTGAAAATTGCCGAGGAGGTAGCTTAGAGCCAGGAGACGGACATAGGATACTATTTATTCCTTTCGACAGCGATGGATGGATGGATGTTTATTAGAGTTTGTAGCCGAAACGGGTAAACGGATTTCGATGAAATTCGGTATAGACGTGGAGGATAGTCTGTAAGAGCACATAGGCTACTTACTTTTGTTTTTTTAGTTCCACGCAGACGGAGTCGCGGGCGAAAGCTAGTTTATATTACATATTATTTTTACTTACACAATAATACAAGGGTATTACATAGATAAAGTCGTTACTGGATATTTTCTTTAATAGGGTTTTCATAAAACTTGTAAAATCTCATTACATTGAGCGATAAGAAAAGGTCTGTTAACGGACCGGGAGAATGGATGGGAGTCTATTAATTAAGCTAACAAAAAAGAAACGTTTATAATTGATTTCATTAGGCAGGGTAAAATAGGTAAGAACTTTGTAAATAAGTTTAACGTCTTCTAAATTATGAGAGCAGGCGCACACCTTTGACTAAACTATCGCACAACTGTTGTGCGATTGTCGATTGTTTCGCAGCCGATTCATCTATTTAGTTGCACAACTAAAACGCGAGTAGTGTGCGCACTTCCATATAAGCTCGTAGGAATCAAAGCGAGACTAAACAGTTGTGCGATAGTTAAGTTTCAGGTGTGCGCACGCTCTTACTGTAAAATAAAATTCGTAAATTAAAAGCTAATCAATGCTAGAATTATATTTTATTAGTATAGTAAATAATCTCAATTCGTATACTACTCTTAGATGCTTAATCTTACAGTTCTTTTACCTAAATTCCGATAAAAAAAATCCAATACTCTTATGGCTAAAACCTTTGATTTTCATTCTAGCGAACGCTCAAAAGCACTGTGACGAATCAAGCGAAAGAACAAAAGAGGAACCTTTTAACGTAACACGAATATAAAAAAACCGGTAAGGCTAGACCAGCTATGCATGAGATAGTATGACCCGGAATTAGATTTGGCACTTCGAGAACACGAGTACCTTACTGACCGACGTGCCATCTCAGGCTTTGGGTACTATAAAGGAAACAGCATATATATTAATAGCTGCCGACAACCAAACTCCAGTAATGTAAACTCATAACATACTGTCATCTTTTTCATTCCTATTAACAAAACAGAGATAACAATACAATAATTACAATAATATAACAAATGCAACCAGTTGGTAACCTGACAGGCATCAAGAGAATTACACGTATTTTATAAAATCATAATACCGATAATTTGATTGCTTCGCAAATATTATTCAATAAACAATGTTAAATTGAACATAATCTGCGTAAACACTATATACTGTATGTACATAAGTTTTTACCGCAGGGTATTAAGTACCCATTAGTGTTATATGAGTCAAGGCAGTGCTTTGCAACGAATTAAGCTATACAATTTCAATAAATTCACACTTAAGACAATAAGTAACTTACAATGATGTAGTCATAGATATACAACCTATAGATTCCTATTCCTTAGCACAGGCGGGAGAAAAAAAGGCCCCAGGAGATCTCTTATATGAGTAAATTCATTCAATATTATCATATAAAACACTCTATCTATAGGTGTAATATCTATGAATATGGTGTTAAGGTAAATTAAACTGGTAACAAACTGTCGCATCTAGAGTTTTACCACTTAAGCTGGTTTTTAGTGTAGATTTGGTATCGGAAATCTGTCGAATAACATTTTTTTTTGTAGAACAAGGGGGCAAACGAGCAGCGAATCGCCTAATATTAATTGATCCGCCCATGGACATCTGTAATGCCACTCAAGGGCATCTGTATTAAATTCCAACGTTTTTAATTAATATCAAAATATGCTAATATAGTAAATGTCAATAAATTCTCCCAACTTTCCTTCTACCTACCCTTTACCTTTACGTAAATATTAATTGAAATGCGAGTCTTATCACCCTCACTTCCTCAGTTTCGCAGAAAATGTTATTATTTGTACTGCTTATGCTTTCTTTGTTATTAAAGTATCAATAAGTAGGTTAATGACTTATCGACTATATGAAACAAAATGTACCAGAATTTAATGAATAATAATCATTTAAGCTTATAGCGTCAGCGAAAATTTTACTGTATCTAAATTGGTAGCGTCAAAAACCTTTGGATAAAGGTACGGTCTACAAAACATTGGCTAAATTTGCTATTTGACGGAATAATCTGCTATTCAATTTTCATATTTTACGAACACACAAAATATAGTTTATGTAATATGTATTTTATATTCGAGTAAAGCGCTTTACAGAGAGATATGACATTGTTATTTTGAAAAATCTGAAATTTTTATTTAAATCCTTATTTAATTTCAATAAATCCGAAAGATTACTAAGTTTGCTCATGTTTTAATTACATTTCTAACCGCTATTTATTTAAAAATATAGTTTAAGAAAATATATTTTAAAAGTTCTTGTACTTTGAGAAAAAATATAGTGTCCCAAGGCTAATTAGTTCCCTTAAAAATCTTGTCTTCTTATTCATGAAAAAATGTAAAAAAACCACTTCGTTTGAGAAGCAGGGAAATCCTCCGATGCCTTGAAATTATTATTTTTTTAAATACTTAACATTTATAAAGCGAGAACGCTCAAAGAACTTGGCGCCTTTATGAAGGCAGAAAATTTCAAAAGATAGCTTCTTAATATTTACTTGGAAATGGAATTTATTCAAAAAAATATTATTAAAATTTATAAAAGGAAGAGTATTTGGTTTATGCAAAGATGGTGGGGAAGAATTTTCTGCTAGTGTTGCTAGATTTTTAGTCTTTACTATTTTTAGTGAAAATGTGTAAAACATCTAAACAGGAACTAATACTAATTACAAGTTTTAAGATAGTCGGAATTTAATATCTTTGTTGAAACGACAACCAAATAAAGTTTATTTTTATTGAATCATTAATATTCAAATGGATGTATATTGAGGCAACGGCCGCTTCCGTTGTGATATTGGCCGGTGTAAACCATTCAAAATCTCATTGAATAATATGACAATTTTTTTACCTATAGTAACTTATCAGCTTCGGTAATGTCGCGAGGTTCTATGAATATAAAACGTCTTTTACGATTTATTCTTGTCTACAATAAGCGGTGACAATCCATGTTTTTAAGCTGCAGAATAACAAAGACTAGAGTTTTGGCGCTACTCTCTATATAGCCTTTGTGATACAGATTTTATTAAAGGAATGAAGTTGAGTGATCTTCAACTGCATAGAGCTACGTAGTTTTAAATCCATGATCTGGTATACCCTGGGTTTCCACTGTTGAAAAATAAAACAGTAACAACAATAATTTGTAAATTCGACAGTGGAATAAGGTTAATCAAATATCGTCGTTATTTAGTTCGGCAACAGATGGATTTTAATTTCCTACCCCTTGGTCTTTGGTGTTTAACATATAATCGTACATTTTTAAATCAGAATTTAAAAAAAATTATTTAAATTGAGATAGTTATAATGTATCCATATCTTTCATTTTCAGGCAAAAGATTTAGCAATTTATACTCGCATATTCATTGAAATACGAGTAAAGTGAGCTCGACCCGACGCCACTCAATTTGAATTAAGTACCTTGATGCTATTATCCGGCATTCAACGGAAATAAACTGGCAAAGATTGAATAATAATAAGCATTCAAGCCATTCAAGGAGCGTAGTTCAACAATCGTGGATAAGTGTTCATTGTTTCGAGGAACTTAATGACCAATTCTTATAAAAAAATGTTTAAAAGTTAGGTGTTAAAATGTTAGAAACAACTGCCTAACTGTATAACAAAACCTAAATTAAAACTATTTTTTTCTTAAAATATGTAAATGTCGTACTACAAAAATAGAAACGTGAAATATTTGATGCAAAATAAGTCTTATCTTTGTTCTAGTATAAAGCCACGAGATATCGAAATGTGCACTGTAATAACAAGCTATACGTCGGAATATATTGTGTTATTGAATAACGGCTGCTGCGCGCATTGCTGCATCAGCGAGCATCATTCGGTTATCTGTATAGAAATGACGTCATAGAGCTTCTAGGCAAATGTCAAGGGTAACAGATCTCAATCTATCTGTATATGAATCAATTTAGGCTCGTGTAACTTCGTTAAGCAACACAAACAATTATATGAAGAAACAAAAGGTAACCAGGTCTTGATCAATCTATCTTACTTCTTACTTATTATAAAATCGAAAGTTTAGAGATAGTCTGGAAGAACACATAGGCTAGTTACTTATGTTTTTTAATTCGTGGACCTAAGCTAGTATTATATAAATCAATTTAGGCTCGTGTATAAGGTTCATTAAAATTACATAAACAATTCTTTGTTCTAACATCGATCAAGATGTTTTCAACGAAGTAGTGGTCTACCTAAAGTTCAGGTATTTGATCCAATGTACCAATCTTACTAATATTATAAATGCGAAAGTTTAGATGGATGGATGGATGGATAGATGGATGTTTGTTAGAGTTTGTAGCCTAAAAGGCCGAACAGATCTGCATGAATTTTGGCATAGATGTAGAACGTAGCCTGGAAGAACACATAGGCTACTTACTTTTGTTTTTTTTTTAAATTCCACGCGGACGGAGTCGCGGGCGAAAGCTAGTGTACAGATAAGTAAAACGTTTGAAGCATAAGTTTTCCGTAGTATATATCTTTCTTATAAGCCGAATGAAATGTGGTTGTAGCTAAAAATAGAATAGGTAACGTATAAATTGTCAACTACGGTCTAATTCTATTTATCCCTTTTGGTCTATTATAATAAAATAACTATACGAAGTAGAGAATAGTAAAACTATCTTGGTATTTTAACTAATTTATAACGTATACTGTAATTAATAAATGTCATGAGCCACATAATTCAGGAGTTTCCTCCGAGACGCGCCGGGATACACTGAAAGTAATTACGCATGCCATTTAATCATGCCTCTCACCTGATTACTCAAGTTTGGAAGGAATGTAACTAGGTAATTGGAATGCTTAATATTGACCTCGAATGGTCAATAATATTCACAGATTACGCACTATTATTTGGATTGCACTTTGAGAGAGTTCGTCTCAACAGGTTTTTGTCTTCTAAAATGAATGGTAACCATGGATATGGCCGTAAATACAATTAAAAGATTAACGATTTCAAGGGTGTTTCACGTTGGGTCCATTGTGATTTTTTTTTCTTCTCGGGGCGATCGAATTCATACAATCAATCGATTAAATGGGAAAAATCCCATTGAGTCTGTACGTTTTTGGGATTAGGAAGACCAATCTTGTACAGATACTCTGTTTGCTTTTTTTATGCTTAAAATAGTGATCACGAGTTGTTATAAAATTATAGAGGATTAAAAATACAGTTACACAATATCCTGCAGGCGACGTTAAGGTGTGTGCACGTCAAACTTCAAAATGTAGGACGAGACATGAAAGGGCACGTCAAATATTCAGAGATGGGCTCAGAAAATTCTTCCGTAACACTTTTCCGAGTTGAGAAAATGGAAAAGCGGAAGAGAAAAGCTTTTCACATGAGCTTGGATGGTCCTTTTCTTGTCATTTGTATAGCAAAAATGCCGTGAACGCAGGAGTAATAACTCTAAAAAAATATTGCTACTTTATTCCTAATTTATATGCCATTTTATGTTCTTTCTCTGAATCCTTATGAAAAAAGAATTGCTACAGTTTCACTCTGTATCAAAATCCTATTATTTAGTCAAACAGAAGGATATTTTGAAGTTTACTCCAATCGATTGTTCACTTGAAACCGACTATTGAAACGAATCTGTAACACTTCGCTCCGTGACCGCCGCTTACCGTCTAATAGACGTCAAAATCTTAACGAACTTTGGAGCTTACACGCGGCCTTATCTTTTTGAGACGGTATTACACAGTTGTAAGTGCCCGATTTTCACCAAACGAATACCACGTATTTTGCGTGGACATTTCAGTATTCGGTTGTTAAAGTCTTATTACAATAGCAATACAAATTATGATGTGTCAAATCAAATTGGGTTACCTAAAACGTTAAAACAACAAATATTAAAACTAACATTTGTATTCACTGTAATTGTTTGTCAATGTATGCACGTAAGCAAATTCAAACATTGTTAGTGCTGTGCGACTAATTAACACAGCAGCATATTCAAAATTTGCATAAATCAATTTGATGATATTCTTTAAATTTTATTAGAATCGAATAGTTTATATTGGTGATATCTCCATGTCTTAATCCCATCCTGTTCTCGCCTGAAGTCTTTATGTTCGTTGAGCTAGCGCTTGACCACGAGCCCTCCTTATGAAAGTGATGATGCAGTCGAGTGATTGTACGTAATAGCCTAATAAATAGCTGTTTACTCTTCTTTTGAAGGCCGCCACGTCATATTTGGACGGAAAAACTGACGCCGGAACAATTAACAAGTCTGTTATTAAATGAGATTTTTACTAAATATGACGTAGGGGTCTTCAAGTAAAGATTGAATGAGTGTTTATTAGGCTAGCGAGTACCGTCTTTCGACCATATCATCACTTTTATTAGTCGGGATTGTGGTTAAGTGCTAGCTTAACAAACATAAAAAAAATGTAGACCGAATACCTAGGTATATAAATAGAAACCATTTAAAGTGTTAAAGGTCAAATCAACATTCGAACACTTCGTACCAATAATTAATTGGTAAAAATTGCTTACTTTGCCTTTTTACTTTTCATATAAAAATTCATAATATCTATACCCAAATACCAAACCACAGTACGATGAATTACGGCCGAATACTGAAATGACATTTTAAATTAACAGGGTCTAACACGATAAGGCACCGCTGGAACTCCAAATTCCAATAAATAGTTGACGTTGCATTGTAAGTGGCGTTTACGTAACAAGATGTTTAAAATTCGTTTCAGTATCCGGCCGTTAGTTTTGTAAATAAATCTGCTATTCATCGTTTCGAATATCAATCCCACCTTAATCATCACTCTTTTCTCCACGCATCTCTTTCTAGGCTCACCACTCAAGTCGCACTACGGTTATTTACGACAAATGTTACTACATAAAATGAAGATTCTTTTTTATTACAAAACCAAATAAATCTATCCCTTTGAAGTAATATTAATGTCAGCTTTCAATATAAAGACGAACAATTTCAGAGCATTGTAAATATATGATAATAATTGAACAAGGCCAGCTTTTAATGAAACGCATCAAAGGTATCGTGGACGTCGGAACAATTATACAAATATGTACGCGGCATTCGCAATGGCGACTGAAATCGCTATAACAAGTCATAAGCGATGGCGATTACTAAAATGAAAAACAATACGCTAGTTTCAAATTATTAACCGTGTAAGTATTATCAATGCACATAAAACCTCCAAGTATTAAATATAATATCTTCTTCTAGAAATAAGAATTTACATCTAAGACTTACTGTTTCGATGAACTAGCTTACCTGAAACAAAGAAAACAGAATAATGAGTAAAAAGCATTACTTTTCCGTTTGTATTCATTAGGAGAATTTAATGTAGAATAAAATTGTCCTTCACAGCATTTAAATTGGACTAATAGTTTAGAAGATATGGCGAACACAAACAATAAGGGTAACCGAAAAATCAGCGCACCAACTACCTGGCTTAGAGAATTGGAATCTTGCATCAGTAGATTTCTGTTATTTTTGTAAACAAAAAAGTGGTTATTGTAAGAAAACCGTGAAAGATAGATATATGCCATTGTGGACTTTTCAGCAGAACTTTTTGATTTGAGATCTACAATTCCTTAATACATCATTTTTACATACCTCTCACGTTTTAGCCTGCGTAAGCCGAGAAAAGTTCAAAAACCACTATATTTTAGTGATTTTTAACACCGTGGTCCAGAAATACGCTGTTTATTAATAGTTTTTATACATTAATAATAATTTAATATAACTAACCTATGTTACAGAAAAATTACCTTTCTAATGGTGAAAGAATACTCTCGATCATTGAACCGTTTCCGCTCATAAGTTAGACCACAATTTACAAAAAAGCAGCTCGTATGTTTTCAACGCTATGAAAAGCTCCCGATAAGCCGATTCCGGGAAACGCAAAACACAAAAACTTTTCAATCGATTGACATCACTGTAACAGATTGCAAATAACACAAGTATATTGCTATTACGTGAATGAGTTTCCACTAAGTAATATTTGAATGATGTTATAGCCACAGAAATTTAAAAATAATATTAGATATATAATACGGCCATGGTACTCCTGACAATGAACTAAGCTAATTTTACTTCATTAATTAAAACTGTATGATTGTTTTTATAATGAAAAAAGATTTCAAAAATTAAGAATTCCCCAAAAGTATTAAATCTAAAGTTATACATATGCTTGCTTATTTTTAACCGTTATTGAACTTATTCAAGATATAAACCAGATATTACAGTGAAAAGTAAAGTGGACCGTTTGACAAAACGCTTGTACTTAACCCATAAGGGCCCCTTTCGTCGCGTAAACGGATTACGAGGGTACGAGCCCTTGTTAAAATCAAAGTGTTGACTGCGGATGTAATGGCCGTCATCACAGACCCGCGCTTTGCTCTTCCGTCACTACCAGCTTCTTCACAAATTTACTCGTAAAATTATTGTTGTTGTATAATTTTCTATATCCTTAAACTGAAACATGAAAATAAACCCAACGGCATGGGAATATGGCATACATTGCTATGTTTCGAATTCACAATTATAGGTAAATGTACGCACAGCTCATATTAACATTCCACGAAAAGTCTGAAAAAGGGGTTGATTTGTATATAATAATAAATTTTCTTCATCACAATGACTTGAACACTTTTCAATATAAAAATTCCTAGACGAAAATATTAGGTATAATTTTCGTAGACATTTTTTGTAATAAATGAATCGTGTCATAGGGACCGGTCGGCAAGCGGATAACATTTGAATTGGAGTGACAGGATGATGGAGGAAGAGCAGGGCCCACTGACTATCGGATATTCCGGAGTCGATAATACAACGAGATATCTGCTTGAATTAAATGATAATCTTTTTTGTTTTTTATACAATACTAGCTGTTGCTCGCGACGTCTCCCGCGTTAAATTAAAAAATTAGTAAAAACATGGCCTATGTTACTCAGTTATCGTTTTTAATCGGTCCAGTAGTTTTTGAGTTATTTAAACACATACAAAAATACAAATCTTTTACTCTTTATAATGTTAGTATAGATGAGTATAAAAATCATTGCTTCGAAGAACATTTTCGTACACATAATATTGGTCGAGCACAGAGATGTCATTATTTGTCTACTGTGGACATCAAGGGGAATACGAGCAGTAACGAAACTGTCCCATGATCACGAAGTTACTCATTGTTACGTTGACCGTACAATGCGCCATATGACAAAGCCATTCAAGACGAGCACTTCCGCAAGGTGGCTAGCGGAATAGCAAGCCTTAATTTGCTCACCAACCCGTATGAACTGCAATTGTCAAGACTCTGTCGAAGCGCAACCCTACCACTGACGTCTCTAGTCAAATCAATTTCCACCTATCATTTCGTAGTAGTTAATGACTATATTTTATAAATCATATTGACTTATTTCCAGATATTATCCCATTTATGTTGAACCATCGCACTATTGGAACCTTCCACATATTTATCTCTTCCATAATTCTAAATATAGAATTACGAGTAGGATCATATGTGTACTGCCGCTGGTGTTGAGTTGTAAGAAAGCATAGAAGACATTTTTGTTACCAAATAGTAGATTTTTCTACTTCAAACAACATAAAATCAACTATAAAATATCTATTTATTAATCAAGAATGATCATAAAGTCACAAATGGCTTTTCCTTTGTTTGAAATATAAATGGAAATTTATTATTACAAGTCGTAAATTAAGCGAAGAATTAATTTTTGCCCGAATTAATGCGACTAGCTTTCATCGTCCACAGACAAACTTGGACTGAATGAATTTTATGCTAATTTTCACGGTATCCCCAATCGTTGGCCCATTTGTAATTTACAACGAAATTTTATATCAATTCCTCTTTCGTATACTAAGAATAGAACTTTGTTATACGAGTAGTACGCATAAAAGTAGCCCTAAATTTAAAGATTCTATTGCCTATATTCGATTTCCGACTACGAAAAAAAGATAAAAAAAAATGATGTGTGCTAGCTAACACATTCCATAAGTAAACCTGAACTTTTCTTAACTATTGTGACGATTTTCTATTGAAAAATACTATATGATAATAATATAAAATGAAACAATTTTCATTCGTTAAACACAATTAACGAGCTCCGTAACATAAGAACGTGCGTGCAAGAAAATTCGTAGAAATTTCGCAACGAATACGTTTTCAATAGCGAATTGTTCGGATTCGAGAAGCGTAGCCATCATCGTAAACATTGTAAGGAAGCGGGCACAATGGCTGGTAGCGGGAGAGACTAGGGCTGGCACTTCTAAAGATTTGAACCGAATCTTCCGGGGCTCTATGGTACTAGGGCGTAGCTTATTGGACATCACCTTCAGTATAAGTTAGGTGTCGTGAAAATCACTGGATTTGATTTTTTTTTCCTCGCCCTCTCAGGAAGTTAAGGTCCGGAGGGTAGACAGTTCATTAGAAGTTGACAGCCCTAGACGAGACTTGTGGCGCTGTCGTTCAATTTTCGCTTTGTTCACGTCATGCGTACATACGGTATTGTCATTTTGTACCGTTTCCATCACTTTACTTAGAATTCAATGTGATGATTTTGATTTATACAATCTAGTAAATCGCCACAGTTTTGCTTGTGCGAAATGCAAATAAATGTCTTCTGAGGGCCTGTCCCACCACTGGCTGATAAAGGCTCAGATAGCTTAAAAATGACGTAACTGTCAGATAAGGGAACAAAATGCGATATTTCCATCACATATTTTACACGTTGGATTGTCATCACACAATTTACAATTTGGTGGGACAGGCCTTAAGTCTAATAAATTAAGTGTAAGAGTCTAAGTGTAGGGTTAGATACACGCTTAAACTGAAGTCATAAAATTCTTAATACTTTAAAGTATAAGTAATTAAAAGTAAACTAATTAACAGTCACAAGCATGGCAAATATCAGTTGTGCGTTTGGGTACGTGACTAGTTCTTAGTACTTCCTTTTCAAGGTTAGAACCTTTATTTTAAACTTACGTAAAGCGTACATTGAAAGTGAAACAATAAAACCCACAGGAGTTGCGGAAAAGTCAGAAAACCGCAATCAACTCCAATGGCTTCTTGATCGTTACGTATAACTCATCAAAGGTATGTAAAGTGAAACCAATGAAAGTATTAAAAGTCAAATTAAGTTAATCAAATCAAGATTCGGATACGTCTAAGTTAGTAATAACAACTTCTAAAAATTGTGAAAGCAATTACTCATTTATGTTTCTTAAAATTATTAAATCTATACATATAATAAAATTGGAATGTCTGTTCGTAATATCAAAAGAAAAATTCCAGATTTCGGGAAGATGATGTATTTGCGTTGCTGATAACGGAAATCGAATTTAATTTGTTTTTGTCTGTCTGTTTGTCTGTCTGTCCGTCCGCAAGCCGCGTTTGTTCCGGGTAATCTACGAAACGGCTAGATCGATTTCGACCACACTTTTACTGAAGAGTAGCTGACAGACGGGTGAGGGCATAAAAAAAGTAGCCCATAATATGTAGCAACCGACACTGGGCCAGCATAGTTGACTATGGCCTAGTCTCCCTAACTTAGGGTAGGCTCCGAGCCCCTCAATATTAGTAGATTTTTGTTAATTGACTAATATTTTCTTTAACCATCCCAACCAAGCTCTAGGCTTGTACCAGGATATGGTTCACGACAATATTCCAATGGCCTGATTCGAACCCTCGACCGTTTAATGTTGACGCGCGCGCGATGCTAATCATCATCAGATGATTATTACCCTTACCTAGCATCACTATAAAATATAAAATTCATACTAAAATGTACATTCAACAACAAAACATGAGCTTCTTTTAAAATAGATACGAGCTAACACTGCTCACGGACTTAACGTTCAGACATGAGCAACAACGTACGTACATCTTTTAGGCTGATTGAAGACGAGGAACATGGCTATTTTATTTATCAATGCGACCGAAGAAAACTCTACTATCCAACAATGTTTATAGTTTTGTGGTGCACTTTATTAAGAAATAATTACTATCAGAGCCTTGGTACGGCAATTGATATTATGCAAATATGTCACTAGTGCTAAATACCGTGGTGGTTTAACACACAAAAATATGATTTGCATTACATATTCGTTCATACGGTAATGTAAATTCATGCAACTAACAGCACGATTACGAGGCATTTCAATGTCACCTACTTAAACATCATGCGAAACGATTTTGTATCAAATTACACAATTACTAATTTAAATATCTGGACGTATGCAGTCCGCTTTATATGATAGAATCGGAACTGGCAAGCTTCGTGTCGCGATTGTAATGCGGCACGCTCACTTCGTCTACTACAAGCTATGACGTGACTTGATAGCGAGCATTCCGTTGACCTTCCACAGTATACGGGATAAGAAATAACACAGGTTGAACAACATGTTTGTATTTTTTTAATACTAACCGATGATATGTTTACTAACATTTATTGCAATTTTAACTGACCTCTAACTTGTGGTACGATATGGTTCACAACAATATTCAATAATATTTCAAACTCGAGCTCACGACCATGTGATCGGATGTTAGCAACTTTATTAGTTAGCTAGATTAGCTAGTGAAGTGAATCAAAGGATTGATAAACATTATTTTAAAGCTATCGGAAGTATTCATTTAAATGCTTTAGTAACGTTTGAAGTAGCCGAGCTGCCAGCATTGAGCTCCAATATATTATCTTAATAATAACTAATAACTTAGCGTAAGTAAATCTTTACTGAGATGGTCACCCACACACTGTAGTGTTTTAATTAAAGGCGATATATTCTGTTACCTTTTCAAGTAATTTTCGTTAATCAAATTAAAAATTACACTACAAATTTGTTTTAAAGTGCCACATTATAATTCTATCAAATATATTTTTTAAATCTTTTCACATCATACCAATGTTATAAATGCAAAAGTTTAAATGGATGTATAACTCCGAAACGGTTTAATGATTTAATCTCTATGAAATTCTGAATAGTTGTTGATCATAGTGTGGTAAATCAAATAGGTTACATTTTTTAATTCTATGCGGACGGAGTGGCAGGTAAAACCTAGTCATACATATTTATAAGTCGTACAAGATTCTTTCAGCTCGATTGTTATGCTGGCCAAGTCTTGAAGTAATCCAGCACCCTTGCATTATAATTAAACAAAGCTTATATTCGGGTTGTAAAAAATAAACGACGAAGCTTCTTTGAAGTTAACTCTTTTAACAGACTAAAAAAGGTTTTTAATATTAGTTAAGGTCTTTGTGTTGTTTATTTTTCATCGCATTGTACTCTTGGAAAGGTAAAATATTTCTTTTCGCGAAAACTAAAGAAGAAGTTTTAATATAACGATGCAATTAAATATCTTATGAATAAAGATTTGCAATAAAAGTGATACAAGGAGTCATATAAAATAATTAAAATTATTTTTGATAATAAAACCTATATCATAGTTTAAATACTATACTAATAATTAAAAAGTAATTTAAAAAACACGCATAGATTTACGAAATCTTGCAGTAGTCTAAGATAAATACCGGTTAACTCATTATAAGAAATAAGAGTAACTGTTCTAATAACGCCGTAAATAATATCTAGAAAGTACGCGGTCTGTATACATAATTCATGTTCAAGCGTAGGTGTCTGTTAATGTTTAATGGAGAGAATAATGCCAGTGACAGCCTCACTAAGAGTAACACACGGTATTTTATGTCCACAGCTAAAAATAAACACAGGTTTATCATAACGTATATTTTAAAATATATTAAAACCCATCAAATATGCTCTCAGATGCAAGTTAAGCTCGCTTCACATCTTTAGTTTTACTGTAATGTTCGTGACTCGACGTATTTTAGGCAAATCTTACTTCTTACTTAATATTATAAATGCGAAAGTTTAGATGGATGGATGGATGGACGGATGGATGGATGGATGGATGGATGGATGGATGTTTGTTAGAGTTTGTAGCCTAAACGGCTGAACGGATCTTGATGATATTTGGCATAGACGTAGAGGATAGTCTGGAAGAACACATAGGCTACTCACTTTTGTTTTTTTTAATTGCACGCGGACGGAGTCGCGGGCGAAAGCTAGTATATTATAAAGAGTATAATAATTCAAAATCTACTGGGCCGATTTAAACATTCTTTCACCATTAAAAGCTACATTATCGCTGAGTATAGGCTATTTTTTAAGTTCACTTGGACGAAGTCGCGAGGATAGTTAATATTTTGACTGCCAAATATCCAGTTCTACTGTTCTGTTAAAACAGAATGTGTGCAGCGGGCTTTATGAAAAAATATTCTGAGAATTGAGAACCTCTTCCTATGTCAAGTTGGTCAACATCAACATGCCATTATCCCTTACGGATGGTCGGCACAGTATGTGCTACTCTTCCATACATTTCTATCAGCCGTCATATCTGAATCCACTCACTTCTTAAGCATATCCTCTTTCACACAATCCATCCATAGTTTCTTCGGTCTTCCTCTTCCTTTGTAGCCATCCACATTCATTCTTAACACTTTCTGGTTTACGTCCCCATCGTCTCGTCGCATAACGTGTCCATACCACGCTAACCTTTTGCTTCTCAATTTCTCAAGTTGTCAAGTTGGTAAAAAGTTAAATATTCATTAGATATGAAAACTAGTCTTTGTACTAAATTCCAGATCAGATTTACAGTTGCGTCATAATATATCTAATATTATTTTACTTTCGCTAGTAAGGTATCAATGAAAATATCATATCAATAATATGATTATATATTTTTTTCCCAGGCACACCACCTGAGAATCTGAATAACGCATACCTAAGAAACATAACGTCATACTTCCGTAGCTCCGGTCATAGATAATAAAAACCTGATATGATTGGTCGCCAGCTGTACTGAGTGTAACGTTTAAGTTATTTACTTGGAATTTATAACGCATTAACATTCATAAAGCGATCGCACAAAGTGTCACTTTGTGATTCATGTTTGACTAAGAAATTATGACGTATGAGTTATAGACATTTTTGGTGTTGGAGCAATGCAAAACATAATCGCATTCCCACGGCAATATTACTCATATTCGTAGTGAGTCTTCTTAAAGAAATTTTGCAATGAACATTTCCTTATCTATATATTAACTAGCTGTTCCTGTGCGGCTTCATCCGCATGAAATTATAAAAAACCTTATTTCATTGTTTACATTTTCAATTGCAAATGTCAAAATACCAATTACCTTACTATGGCAATCTTGCTTCCTTGATGTTGGCAGCAACTTATGGTCTCTTTCCCACATTAGGGTCTTTATCCAAAATGTATACCCCCTAAGTCTAATGGCGTGAAAATATGTAGTCTAAAGCGTGACGTAAGTGTAGGGCTTTTAATTTAAAAAAGAATTATTCAAAAATATGCTGTATTTGCTGATATCTTAGGCATTAAAGAAGTGTGTGTTTACGCTTTATTATATTAGTATAGATAGATAAAATAGCTAAAGCTAATTAAAGCTAAGCTAATGTAAGTAAAGGTTTTACTAAAATTTCTTATAGAGCTGTAACAGACGGTAATATTTACGAAATTTTTAAAACGAACAGTACAAGAAAAAGAATATTGAATCAAATCAGCTGTAAATCGGGTTTCCTCCGACAAACAATAAATCGAACGTCTATCTACCAACCTTTATCCTCAATAACATCGTACAACATATAAACAGACTAGCTTTCGCCCGCTACTGCGTCTGCGTGGAATTAAAAAAAAACAAAATGAAATAGCCTATGTGTTCTTCCAGACTATGCTCTACATCTGTGCCAAATTTCATTCAGATCCGACCAGACGTTTAAGCTACAAACTCTAACAAACATCCATCTATCCATCCATCCATCCATCCATCCATCCATCTAAACTTTCGCATTTATAATATTAAGTAAGAATTAAGATATATCATACTAATATTATAAATGCGTAAATTTGGATGGATGGATGTTTGTTAGAGTCTGTAGCCTAAACGGCTAAACGGATTTCGATGAAATTTGGTAAAGATGTAGAGGATAGCCTGGAAGAACACATAGGCTACTAATATTTGTTTTTTTTAATTCCACCCGGACGGAGTCGCGGGCGAAAGCTAATCTTATATATTAATACAATTCATTTTTTTATGGACACTAGACATGTTTTCATGAAACCTTATTAGAACGTTCTTAGAACGTCAAGGTTTGTGTCCTGGAAAATCTAACAAAGGAAATGTATTAGTATTTAATCTAACATAGTGGCTGTTTATTTATATCTTTTGGTTTGCAGACTTTTAAGTTAAACATTTCAGATTCTGCTTAACAACATTAACTGTGAAGTTAATAATAAATCATAAATCATCTATATCTATACTAATACTATAAAGAGGAAAGATTTGTATTTTTGTATTTATTGAAATAACTAAAACTACTGGGCCGATTTTAATAATTTATCTGTGAGTAACATAGGCTATATTTTTTAATTACATGTGGGCGAAGTCGCGAGCAACAGCTAGTAAATCCTAAAATGCTCAATTAAATAAATATAAAAATGTTTTTGTAACTTTGTAATCAATAAAATAAAGGTCTAACTCAATCCAAGGTTCGGCAATTCATTTTGTCTCTCTGTGTTTTTTGTGAGCTTTAATAATCAAAGAGATCAGTTCTCGATTTCGAAGTAAGCTTCAACTGAAACTCGATAAGTGGAATAATGAATCACGGGGTTTGTGCAGGTATATAAATGGCACCACAAAATTTTATTTACTGTGTACGTCGTTATTTAATGACATAAGATATATCATCACCATCAGCTCACTATATTCCCCACGGCTCGGAGTATATTAAGTTAGGGACTTAAGTTAGACCACGGTCAACCACGCTAGTTTACTATGTATTGACTTCACACATATCTTTGAATTTCTTCACCGGTATGTGCTGCATCGATGTTTTGCTACACCGTAAAAACGTAATTGAATAATTGAAAAACACATTGGTACATGCCGGAATTAGAACCCAAGACCTGTAGATTACAAGTCATATGCTTAGCCCCTGAGACTCCGACGCTCTTTAGCATTTCACTAACTGTATATCATTCGAAACCGACCAAGTAAGAGCGATCGCTCTATATCTGAGTGGGCTAAATGATTCGAACTCCGCTGAGCCGCACTCCCCTATCAGCAGATCAAACAATCTCGTTACTTACTGACGTGTTAGGGTTGCCCTCATTCACGACCTTCCACTTTGCTCCTATTCCGACGTTTATTTTAAAATCTTAAACCAATGTTGTTCGAGGATAGTATCAGGGAATGGATATCTTAATATTTACGTCACATTGATAATTTCATTTATATTTACTTTTTTAACTTGAGATAAAAACAATCGTCGAAATGCTTGCAAATGACTAAACTATTGTATAATTCATTGCTATTTATTACCAGCAATTTTTTTGTTAAAAACAGTTACTCATTCGTATCAAAATAATATTGGAAAATAACTGACGTATAGATATTAAGTTTATAGTCAAATGAACATTACATTGCCTGTCATTTGAAAGCAATTGGTTTTTGTAATCCATTTCGTTTGTTATGTAATAACATGTCAAATTGGTTTAGTAAATCCATTCAAAATATTCATCTCGCTAACTGCTTTTAACTGAAAACTTGTTTGCTTCAGTATTAAGCGTTTTGTTGAAGTATTCAAACTTACTAATACTTGTATCTAAATTGTCAAAAGTTAAATAGAACTGGCCCATGAAATTGGGACGTAACGAGTCGAGGGACCGAAATTATTTGATCAGAAATATATAAATTACAACTAGGTAGTAGAGTATTCCATAGAGAAATTATAGTTAAACAATAATAATATTTGGTAGGACGTGAAATTAGGGAATAACTCACTCTAGCTTTCTTGTTGTAAAAAATAATACTCTTAGAAGAGTGTCAACAAGGGATCAAATATATGCAGTCAATTTGTATTGGGTTTGCTTCAAATTCCGAACATCATCCCTTATTGTATACAATTCGAGTCACGCACTGTATTCAAATAAAAATAGGCTTCGGAGTAGTGAAAATTTCAAACAATTTTTTCTCATTTACAAACTATCTTGTATAAAAAACCTTATGCATTGAAAAATCGTTACTAATCTTATTATTATAAAATTCTGTCTTATCACGAATAAATATAATTGTTTGTATATTTGTTCTATGCGTTGCTAAACGAAGAAACTTTGGTTGGATTTTGTGACTCACCGAAGAATATTTGTGATCATATTTTTATTTTGATTTGGAGCTAAACTATTTAACTACGCTGTAGTCATTGGACTCCGAAAATTAAAAAAAATGGGACCCACCTGCAAGCACTTTCGTATAAAAAAGGTCCACCAGTCACATTATCACATTATCCCCTGCTTAAGTGCTAATTGCCATATAGATAGCACTCAACGGTAATTAAATTAATGGTTCCCCGCATCAAGTACTTCCGTGTCACACATTACCGAAAGGTTTCCTTCTGGCCACGGACCGTGTCATAGAGATTCAAACAACAGAGAGGACATTCGAAACATTTCACTGCGAACTATATAGTGCAAAAAACTTATATGACTCGATGAGAATTTCCCTTCTATCTCAGTTAATGACAAGACAATACATGACAAGGATGTTTTTGATTGGCAGGCGTTAATGGGCTATGATGATAGTTTCACCCTACGGCAATGTCATACATAATCTTCAATAACAGATGTTAGACGTATTTAGACTTATTAGCTAGTACTACAGTAGCTAAGACTACAAACAAGTCGTGGTTTCATATTGTTAATGTGCCATATATTGATTATATTAGAGTTAGAAACGAAATCTTTGTTTTTTGTGGGTCTTTTTAAGGAAATTTCGCGAACGTACCAACAACTTTGACACAGATTTAAAATTGAAATTAAAGCCACTTTTAAAGGAAAGCAAAACTTTGAAATTAATTGTGGTCGAATTTGACCAATGGGCAACCACTAGTTAGTTGATTTGTTGATAGGCAAGTATAGATTAATGTATCAAATATGGATACGGTACGTTTGTTAACGTTCATTGTTGCGTTATGGATTATGTTCCACTCTACGTATTGTAATAGCATAATAAGCTTACGATTAGTTCCTTGAACTAAATATAAATGCCATATTAAACTCAATTCAATATTTATCTAAAGTATACTTAAGATCATTATTTTTAAATAAATGATTTAATTTGTATAGCTATAACCAGATTTCATAATTCCTAATCTAATGGTTTCTATTTTTTGTACTTCAATTTTGTACTTTATTAGTTTACGTAAATTATTTAAGCACTAACCTTTTAAGGAAGTAAATTTTACTATATTATTATAAAAGCGAAAGTTTAGATGGATGGATAGATGATTGTTAGAGTTTGTAGCCAAAAGCGCTGAACGGATTTCGATGACATTTGGTATAGACGTAGAGCATAGTCTGGAAGATCACATAGGCTACTCACTTTTGTTTTTTTAATTCCACGCGGACGCAGTCGCGGGCGAAAGCTAGTCGTTCATAAAAGCTGTGAATTAGAAATGTCATTCGTTTGACGAACGTTGGGTTAGATTGGGATGTCAATCTTTAGTGCGGTTAGAGATCGATACGTACGAATTGATGAATGGAATCGGTCGTGGACAACATTATTACGTTGTACCTGATTGAACGAATGACATTTTATGTACGTCAGAAATGTCCGGAATCCTCCATTTTATTACACTGGTATTAGACACTTCATACGCTTTTACACACTTACATTGATTTAAATATGTAGTCATTTGTTGTTCCTTAAGTGAAAATTTAGTATATGAATTTCAACTATGATATTCAAGATTATGCCTCATAAATATGCGCCTACGCAGCATCAACATTTTTTTAATCATGAAAACTTCAGCTCAATTGCATTGAATTAATAACTGCTTTGCTTTGAATGGCCGCATTTAAGGTGTTGTCTCTACCTTTGGCGGAGTTTGCAAATCCCTGTGACAATGTTTTCGAATATAAAATACAAAGAAACGGTAACTTACAATATATCCAGAACTATCTTTTTTAATTAAACAATGAACAATTCATTTCGTTTACATTAAAATAAACAACATATTTAAACGAGCAACCTTCACTTATTCACTTGTTATCTGCAGCACAAATAATGAAAATACGTAATAAAAACTGAAATGTGAATTGTAGCTCTATGATCGAAACGTTGTTTGTTTATTAATGCATTACTGTGAATTTTAAACGCTTTGACGTCCAATTAAAACGATGGCAGTCGAAGTCCAGGCAGTAATGATCAATTAACAAAATTACTTGGAAACAATGTGAAAACAAAATTATTTTGCGATGAATTCGAAATATATTCTTAATTAATTTATCAAATGTCATTTAAATTTTATTAATTATCTATCCAATGTATCAGAGGGCTACTGAATTATCAAAGAAAATTTTGTTATTTTTCATAATTAGAAATAATTCGTCCCAGCTTCGCCTCGGCGGCAAATACTGTACGTCTTATATCTTTTCTGTCATATCTATGCCCTTCTGTACCCTTTGACGTAAAATGTAGCCTATGTTATTCTTTGATAATGTAGTGCTTTTTAATGGCGTAAGAATTTTTAAAATCGGTTCTGAGATTTCAGAGCCTATTCAATACAAACAATCAAAACTTTCCTATATAATATTAGGTAAAAAAATCACATCACAGAACAGAATTTACTGGAATCTTCTCTTCGAAATAACCAGACATTTAAATTCTACACAGTATACAGAGAAGTCAAATTAAACTCAACTCTGAGTTCCAGTGGGAATGTAGCTTTGTTGACTTAAGAATTCTCATTGTTTGTTCGCTACAATGGATAATTATTATCTTGGTCGCCTTTAAAAATATGTTTTTATTTTTTTAATACTACGCAATAACCAAGGGTAGGAAGATATTTACCAAAAACTTTTTATTAGTAGTTTAGACAATTATCCAACGAAGTACTTCACACTAAACCCATACACACCAGGAACCTTGACCAGGTCATCAATTTATCTTGTGGCATGATACGCTACATTTTATATGTGCACTAAAACAAAATCTTTATTCGGAACTTATTACTTCGTTGTCAACTAATGGGGACCTATCATGAAAATTTTAGAGAAAATATTGATGAACTTTTCGACAAAAATTATACAACTTTTGTGCTTAACAGACCTACAAATGTCATACAAATTTTGTAGACGACGTTGCGAATACTTTCTCGCAAATTTTCGTGCTATACCTCTGTATCCTATTTATTGTTTAACGTAAGTTTTAACACGACACTTTCCAATCTAATGTTATTTTTTGTTGTTTAGTGTTGTGAACGAAATATTAAAAAATAGTTCATTTTCTTCCATATAAAACTGAAGCAACAGGTACACACATTTCGGAGTTTATAAAAAAGTCTTTATTTTAATTCAAAAGGCAACGCAGTCTTGTCTTTTGTTATCGCATACCGTTTTTTTTATAAAAAAATTTTAGATCTTGTACTACTACTCGTATAAAAGTAATATAATTTGTTAAATTTAGTTACAAACTCATAGTTACTTCTATGCCATATAATCAACATATAAAAAAAAAACTATAATTTACTTAGGGTTCTTGGTTTTATATTACAAGTTTTCACAAATTATATTACATCAGGTGGGAACGTCGTCAGGCACTAGTTAATATTCAATAAAAATAAAGTTATAATCAAATCATTGAAGATTGAACACAGTCCAATCCGTCGTTAGGGAGTTACTTGCAATTATTCCGCGAAGTTTTAATAATCTTACGCTAAATCAACTATCGCTAGTCGTAACATTATTGTTGTATAATAAATTGTATTCGCTATATTGTATTGTTACCTATGAATTTGTAGTATCTATGGTCCAGAGCGTCGGTGGCTCATGGGTTTAAGCCCTTGACTTGTAATCTACAGGTCCTGGGTTCGAATCCCACTATGTACCAATGTGATTTTTTCAATTTCATATGTACATAATTTACCCGACTTTCTTACGGTGAAGGGAAACATCGTTATGCAACCTGCACATATCGGCGAAGAAATTGAAAGATATGTCTTAACTCAACCAACCCGCAGTGGGCGATGGCCCTGGTTGACTACGGCCTAGTCACCCCTTTTTTTTTCTCGCTGGGAAAATGCCTTTACGCATCCCCCCCGGGTTACCAGGGGTGGATGCGTAAAGGCGTAAAGTGTATGTGGGACTCGCCGGCAACAAGATGGTGAAATGGCCGGAGTATCCACTAAAAACCCAGCGGTGTTCCTTCTGTCCGCCTGCGGCTGGGTCACGGGAACACTTGCGTACTCTTCCGCGACCCAGCCGGGCCTAGTCACCCCTAACTTAAGGTTGCTCCAAGCCCCTCAGTGAGGACGTACAGTGAGCTGGTGATGATGATGAATGAAGTCTATACTCATATTGAAACTAAGACCAAATACTACAAGTATGTGTGAACTTGCACGCCAGGTACTGTGCCTGGCACGCAGGTTTACTAGTAACTAGTACTAATTTTACGTGTCTATTTTCGATGTTCGTTTGAGGCTTCGAATATCAGAAGCAACAGTAACTATAGCCTTTACGGTGTACTGACAGTGAAATTACAGGTACAGTCGGGGAAACTGTCGGTGTTCCGACTTTAAAAGCTACAATCGTATGAACATTTTTAAATAAGACGTGGAACAATACAACGCAACTTGCAAATGTATCTGTACGAAAGAAAATTAGGTTAGTAATATAAATACAAATACAAATATTTATTGGTAAAAAAATAGTTTTTACAGGTCAGATGTTAAAATTGTTCTACAGAGTTACTTAATAGAAAATAAGACAATCATTATGGTAGAAAAAATTCCTCCACACTATACAGAGCTTTCTGAATTAGCCGGGACTTAAGTTTGTTTTTAAATGACGCGAGGCTGGTAGCCGCTGTGACGTGGTTCCTACACATAGCTAATATATAGCAAGATTATTTTTATTATTATCCCTTCGTTTGCACTAACTGTTATCTGATTAGTTATTTGTAGGAAGAGGCGGAGTTTGTCTCTTTGCAATGAACAAAGCAATTTTTCCTAAAGTGTAACATCGCCGATTTCCGCGACTGTACCTGACATGCTGTATGTAGCTTGAAATACAAACATTTAATTACACACGTCTGGTTACGTCAGTTCCGAGTTGTATTCGCTCGTGCGTTTTGCAAAATCAACGACAGATACATCAAGTAATATTTGGTCAATATATAATAGTTATAGATAAATATTCGATTTTGTGAATACATTTTTATCACGTTAATATCATTTACAATAATATTTGAATTTTGGAAAAATTGTTCCGTGTTTCGTAGATGGGAGTAATACATAATGTTTTATCGTAATTTGACTTCACACATTGTTTACATTGGTTATCTGGAAGAGGCAAACGCCTTAAAGTTCACGCCATTTGATTGATCATGAAAAGCAGTAATAATTTTGAGAATATTATGATTGATTGCCCAATATTTATTACTAGCTTTCGCCCGCGACTCCGTCCGCTTGGAATAAAAAAAACAAAAGTAAGTAGCCTATGTGTTCTTCCAGACCATCCTCTACATATATGCCGAATTTCATCGAGATCTCTTCAGCCGTTTAGGCTACAAACTCTAACAAACATCCATCCATCCATCTAAACTTTCGCATTTATAATATTAGTAAGATAAGATTTTTTTAAGCTAAGCTATTGCTATTAACCTAAAAGATATTACTAAAGAAGTTGATATTAGAAACTATTATTACATATATTTTGGAGATAACACTTATGAGTGTAAGGAGGGTGGACTTTCGCAAGATTTTATTACGCTAAACTTTACTTTGTGTGAACCAGAAGGGAAATTGGAACAAAGAAACAAGTTAGGGAAGCTACAATAATTCTGCCTTAAGGAGTTCCTTCCACTGACCGCGCTTGTTGTTTTCGCAACTTCATTATAATTGTAAATTTTTGTTTGGAAAAATTTCGACTGAACTGAGTGAACACTTTGAAAAACTTAAAACGCTTTCATGCTTTATCCTTTAAAGACTTGGGCTGTTATCTAATTTATTTAATTCAACGTTTGATGATAAAATTACTTAAAGAATAAAATAAACATGATATTTATAATTTGCACATATAAAGTTTATTTGTAACTAGCTTTCGCCCGCGACTCCGTCCCCGTGGAATTAAAAAAAAACAAAAGCGAGTAGCCTATGTGTTCTTCCAGACTATCCTCTGCATCCATGCTAAATTTCATCGAGATCCGTTCAGCCGTTTAGGCTACGAACTCTAACAAACATCCATCTATCCATCCATCCATCTAAACTTTCGCATTTATAATATTAGTAAGATTGAGATATTCTCACGACATTATTATCAGCAAAATTTATACAAGCTTAATGTTTCCGGATCCCTTGTATCTAAACGACGCCCTGTCACCATCACGTTTGTTTACACTGTGTTAATAGTCGTATGTTCTCCGTAGTGTATAGCCCTTAGTATTACAATAACACAAGCCTGAGTATTTTTTAAGGTCACACAAGTTGTTAGAATAATCTTAAATAAACAAGTCCTAGAGTATCCCAAAATCATGTATTAGTCGTTTTTTTTAAATAATCTAGTTGGATAATGGATAAATATTGTCATTCCTAATGATTTTTATCTGTCTAATTTCTTATAATTTTCAGCAATCCATCTATAATTCTTTGGTCTTCAAGTTATGGTGTCACTTAATATGGAGCCTAGAAAATATATGTAAATACAATTAATTTACTTTAGAGTTACGCTTTCATTATATAGAAGCCTTGAACCATGAATAAACTAAAGCCTATTCGTGCGCGGAGACTCAATTTAAGAGGTTTTGTTTCACGTATAGGCTTAAGCTAAGGGATTATCAACATTCGACCTTTACGTTCGTGGCGTCAGGCGTCAGGTGGTCGAAGATGATAATACCATTATGTGAATACAGAGAACTTCGTTATTCCACCCAACCCAGCGTAGAAAATCACACTTTGTTCTGGGAATATGTGTGAACCAATAGTTATTTCAGAGCGTCTGTGGCTCAGTGGTTTAAGCACTTGACTTTTAATCTACAGGTCTTGGGTTCGAATCCCGCCGCCATGTACCAATGTGATTTTTCGATTTTTCGAATTTTCATACGTACATAATTTACCCGACGTTCTTACGGTAAAGGAAAACATCGTGATGCAACCTGCACATATCGGCGAAAAAATTCAAAGACATGTGTAAAGTCAACCAACCCGCACTTGGCCAGCGTGGTTGACTATGGCCTAGTCACCCTAACCTTAGGGTAGGCTCCGAGCCCCTCGGTGGGGACGTATAGTGAGCTGGTGATGATGATGTTGATGATGAATAGTTATTTGAAGTTGTGATTGTTTACTTCATCATCAGCTCTCTATACGTCCCCACTGAGGGGCTTAGAACCTACCGTAAGTTAGGGCTACTAGGCCTTAGTCAATTGTTTAATTAAATACATCAAATCGCCGTTAGTACTCCTATCACCTATTACTAATTGATTTTATCTTAAAAGTAATTTACATTTATCAAAACATTTGGAGCCAAGATATAGAAAGTTATCCTGAAATTAAATTTATTAAAATGACAATTTCAATGTATAATGCTGGTTTGATGAAGTTTCCATTTATTTTATTGACCGACTTCCCAAAAGAAGGAGGTATTCAATTCGTCTGTATATTTTTTTTATGTGTGTTACGCGATAGCTCCGGCCCTGGTGGACCGATTTTGAAAATTCTTTTTTTATCCGAAAGGTAGTGCTTGCAGGTGGGTCCCATTTTATTTTAATTTTTGTCGTTACGCGATTCATTAGTTTTAGGTTGACCTAAGTCACAACGGAGTAAAACTTATATGTAGCCGGGAAGGCCATAATTGTGATAACACCTAGTTTATCGCTATTGGATTTTTCATATTTTCACTTGTTAAAGTAAAATGACTTATTTATTAAAACTCACCAAAACAACGAAGTCTTTATGGAAAATATTGTACTCGTTACATCAAAGTTTCGGTATTTAAAAGTTTCAAAGGAAAGTAAGACTAAGTGAAAAACTACGGCCGTGAAGATTCTCTCTCGAGATTCCGAACGCGAAAACTTTGTGTTCTTCACTTTAAATTGGTGATTTGTTGATGCTAAAATATCGAATGTAAAAATTTTCCATCTTTAATAGAGTGACTATAATCATGTTCATTACATTAAAATTTTATACGGAAATAATCTTACTCGTTACATTTTCATTATCCTCTTAAAATAGTGTTTAAAAAAAATTTAAGCACTTCGGTAGTGGAAATAGACTATAATATATTAATATAAGATATAACTTAACTACAAACTTTGTCACCTTTAGAATTTTATGTCGCATAAAATGAAATGGCACAACACAAAAAAAAGAAATTTCTTATAAAGTTAACGCCACAAACGTCAGCCGATTTTTCGCACCCTTGTCACTCTTTATCTTACAAATGTACGATATACAACGTGTTACGAAATAACTACAGTTAACCTTATGTTAAATAATAAAAATGTAATATCAAAAATATAATATATTCTAGCCATTTTTATTTACAGAGAATATCTATAGTTTTTTCAGTTACCTGAAGTGAAAAAGAAAACGATATGAATTAAAAAAAAATTGGATGGTGTGTTTTCCTCCAGGTGTTAATATTATGTTAATACTATATTATATATTTGTCAGCTCTTTCAATCGTACAAGAGATGACAGAGAAAGCAGTAACAAAAATGTTGTTAAAACCATTACTACGATTTAAGATACGGTAAAACACGACATATCCTCTGCGTTGCTTTTACTGGAACGATTTGTTCGGTTGCCGTCCATCTTGCGAACAAATCGCCTCATCGTTCAATGCCACTGGTGGATGCTCTAATTTATAGCAGTTACTTATGGTTGAGATACCAAGAAGTTTAAATTGACAAAATCTTGGGATTTTTTCATTTTTTTCAAGGATACGAAGAAAATATTATATTTTTCTTAATATTAATTTACAACATGCTGTATAGTAATACGATTTTTTTTTGTAATCACATTTACAAGTCAAGAAAATTTTTGATGTATTCGCAAAATATTCTATTAGATTTTTCGGTATTACATCTCCCTATGACATAAAAACGTTAGTTACCTTTAAAAATATAACGCGAGCACATTCCGGATAAAGCGATCTCGTCTATTTTGTACTTCATTTTAAATTCAGTAGGTGTTTCCGTTGAAAAAATCGGTTCGACAATTCCTTCACAAGCATCTAATCTCTAAGATTAAGGGCCCATTACTTTTATCCTTGGAATATTAAATCTTTCTATCAAAGGCTGGATATAAGGAAGGTTAACTGTGAACTTAAAAGCAAATATACCATATATCTACATAAATGAACCACGAAAATAATATGCAAGCACTCTTGCTGTACCCAAATATCGTTGCCACTTTTGCTTTAAAATATACATATGATTTTTTAAAGGTGAAATCTTACATTTTAACCCTATCAGGATCAATTAACACGACTTGTTAAACAAGTTCACATACATAGTGAAACGGTCATCATTATCAGCATCATATAACTTCATGGAAATTTGGCTTTAAAATACCAACATCGTTCGCTACAAAGTTGAGCATTTTGCCCCGTCTGTAATATAGTCTGTCAACTAAAATTTTTCAAATCGCAAATATTAATCTAATGATCTATTTAACTACAGCTATGATTAATAGTTCGTTGGTTGTTTTATCAAAGATCAGACGAGAGTCTCCTAAATGTAACGGAGTCATCTTAAAAAGAATCGCTTCATATTTCAAACTTACCTTGGCACCGAAAGTAATCCCGTACTGGAAAGCCTCGTCGGGATGCAGGGGGATCTGGAAATCGTTCTCATCGTCGGATACCAGATTGTAGTCCTTCTTGGACTTGGACTTGCGCCACTTGAAGAGTTTCATCGGCGCGCGCCAAGCCCTCGACTTCATCATGATGCGCACATAGCGCGACTTTAGCCCGCGCTTTAACATCGTGGAATGTTGTTTTTCACCTGCAAAGAAATAAATACAGTTAGACACTCAGTTAATTGGTGCCAATTTAAACAGTAGTCAATAACAGGACGTAGAAAGTAAAATTCCAATTATATCGCTCATGGAAGACGAAAATGTATAATACTACCCTCGTGATATTTCAAAAGCTTTCGTTACATTTCTCACTTCTAAGGTTACATTTTTTATGGCAAACGAGCAAGCAGCCACCTGAATTCACCGAAATGGCGAAGCGACTGCTGCCCATAAACATCCACAATTTCAGATTCGTTGCCTACCCTTGACGGAGGAGGAGACGCCCCACCAACGGTTCCCGCCTTGTCGTGGCGGTAGGGCTCTAGTAGCCGTGGCTTGGTCATTCACGGCGAAGCTAAGAGGAACCATGGCCAGCTTAGCGGGTCGGGTCACGCCGGTGGCTCGGCCGGCTGGCCTGTCCCGTGGGGGGGTCGCTCGGAGTCCTACAGGGGGGACTCTGGCGGCCTCCTGGGCACTGCTGGCCCATGCGGCCAGCAGTTTTGGGGAGG